>OX637353.1:16483095-16607900 GCA_951799405.1 Agapetus fuscipes | reverse complement strand
CCTCAAATCAATTGTTAATGTTTTATAACGACAATCAAATAAAGACGTAGAGAATAACCCAAAACAGCAAGAATGGTTCAATTCGAATGATCTGTTGAAGTTTACAAACATTTTTTTGGGTCATACCTTCAACTGCCCATAACTCGTTAACGGTTGGCTGTAGAGCGAAAAGGACCTCCGTCTGTGATCACTACCTTCGAACTTCCATATATCAACAAATATTAATCGGAGAGCAAAAATCACAATATTTTAGGACTCCCCGTATCAAGTTTTATGTCCCATGTGATTTTTATCCAGATCGGAGCAAGTTGGATTAAAAAAAAATCTAAAATCGTTCAAGGTACCTACCTTGGAAAATTCGGAAAAAATCAAGTCATCAAATCGGTGTGATTGTTAATGTTTTATAACGACAACCAAATGAAGACGAAGAGAATAACCCAAAACCCCAAGAATGGTTCAATTCGAATGATCTGTTGAAGTTTTACAAACATTTTTTTAGGTCATACCTTAAGCTGCCCATTACTCGTTAACGGTTGGCCGCAGAGCGAAAAGGGACCTCCATCTGTGATCACTACCTGAGAACTTCCATAAGTTAACAAATATTGATCGGAGAGCAAAAATGACAATATTTTCGGACTCCCCGTATCTAGTTTGATGTCCCATGTGATTTTTATCCAGATCAGAGCAAGTTGGATTTAAAAAAAATCTAAAAATCGTTCAAGGTACCTACCTTTCGAAAATTTCGGAAAAATCAAGTCATCAAATCGGTGTGATTGTTAATGTTTTATAACGAAAACCAAATGAAGACGAAGAGAATAACCCAAAACCCCAAGAATGGTTCAATTCGAATGATCTGTTGGAGTTTTACAAACATTTTTTTGGGTCATATCTTAAACTGCCCATTACTCGTTAACGGTTGGCCGCAGAGCGAAAAGGACCTCCATCTGTGATCACTACCTGAGAACTTCCATAAGTCAACAAATATTGATCGGAGAGCAAAAATGACAATATTTTCGGACTCCCCGTATCTAGTTTGATGTCCCATGTGGTTTTTATCCAGATCGGAGCAAGTTGGACTTAAAAAATCAAAAAATCGTTCAAGGTACCTACCTTGAAAAATTTCGCAAAAAATCAAGTCCTCAAATCGATTGTTAATGTTTTATAACGACAACCAAATGAAGACGTAGAGAATAACCCAAAACAGCAAGAATGGTTCAATTCGAATGATCTGTTGAAGTTTTACAAACATTTTTTTGGTCATACCTTCAACTGCCCATAACTCGTTAACGGTTGGCCGAAGAGCGAAAAGGACCTCCATCTGTGATCACTACCTTCTACCTTCCATAAGTCAACAAATATTGATCGGAGAGCAAAAATGACAATATTTTCGGACTCCCCGTATCTAGTTTGATGTCCCATGTGGTTTTTATCCAGATCGGAGCAAGTTGGACTTAAAAAAAAATCTAAAAATCGTTCAAGGTACCTACCTACCTTGGAAATTTTCGCAAAAAACCTTTATCCTGCAAAATATCATGGAACAATGGTCAATGATAATTTCGCGAATGATTTTGTGATTGTTTAATATAATCACTAGTGAGATATCACTGATAATCACTCAGAAAAAAATCTATTCAAAATATCATGGAACAATGGTCAATGATAATTTTGCGAATGATTTTGTGATTGTAAAATATAATCACAAGTGAGATATCACTGATAATCACTCAGAAAAAAATCAATACAAAATATCATGGAACACTGGTCAATGATAATTTTGTGAATGATTTTATGATTGTATAATATAATCAATGGTGAGATATAATTGATAATCATTCAGAAATAAATCATTTGAAAATATCATGGAACAATGGTCTATGATAATTTCGCGAATGATTTTGTGATTGTATTATATTATCAATGGTGATATATCAATGATAATCATTAAGAAAAAAATCAATACAAAATATCATGAAACATTGGTCAATGACAATTTCGCGAATGATTTTGTGATTGTTTAATATAATCACAAGTGAGATATCACTGATAATCACTCAGAAAAAAATCAATACAAAATATCATGGAACACTGGTCAATGATAATTTCGCGAATGATTTTATGATTGTTTAATATAATCACAAGTGAGATATCACTGATAATCACTCAGAAAAAAATCAATACAAAATATCATGGAACACTGGTCAATGATAATTTTGTGAATGATTTTATGATTGTATAATATAATCAATGGTGAGATATAATTGATAATCATTCAGAAATAAATCATTTGAAAATATCATGGAACAATGGTCTATGATAATTTCGCGAATGATTTTGTGATTGTATTATATTATCAATGGTGATATATCAATGATAATCATTAAGAAAAAAATCAATACAAAATATCATGAAACATTGGTCAATGACAATTTCGCGAATGATTTTGTTTCCTTGACTTATAGGTTGGTATGAGGCTGACCACCCATACTGTAAAAAATGGTTCACTTTGCCAATGTCACCCCTGTTTCAGGGAAGGTCGGCAAAAGTTGTGGGGCTTATGTTCATTTGAGGTTTGGATTTTATTTGTAAGTACACATTCAGCATTTGTAAGCGCGAATTACACTTGTTGGTTTGTGGGCATACATCTGAGAGCTTTAAATGAATATATCTTTGCAACTTAGATTATAGATTATAGATTATTATAGATTTTGTGATTGTTTAATATAATCACAAGTGAGATATCACTGATAATCACTCAGAAAAAAATCAATACAAAATATCATGGAACACTGGTCAATGATAATTTCGCGAATGATTATATGATTGTATAATATAATCAATGGTGAGATATCATTGATAATCATTCAGAAACAAATCATTTGAAAATATCATGGAACAATGGTCTAAGATAATTTCGCGAATGATTTTGTGATTGTATAATATAATCACTAGTGAGATATTACTGATAATCATTCAGAAAAAATCAATACAAAATATCATGGAACAATGGTCAATGATAATTTCGCGAATGATTTTGTGATTGTTTAATATAATCAATGGTGAGATATCATTGATAATCATTCAGAAATAAATCATTTGAAAATATCATGGAACAATGGTCTATGATAATTTCGCGAATGATTTTTTGATTGTATAATATAATCACTAGTGAGATATTACTGATAATCATTCAGAAAAAATCAATACAAAATATCATGGAACAATGGTCAATGATAATTTCGCGAATTATTTTGTGATTGTTTAACATAATCACTAGTGAGATATCACTGATAGTCACTCAGAAAAAAATCAATACAAAATATCATGGAACAATGGTCAATGATAATTTCGCGAATGATTTTGTGATTGTATAATATAATTAATGGTGAGATATCATTGATAATCATTCAGAAATAAATCATTTGAAAATATCATGGAACAATGGTCTATGATAATTTCGCGAATGATTTTGTGATTGTATTATATTATCAATGGTGAGATATCAATGATATTCATTCAGAAAAAAATCAATACAAAATATCATGGAACAATGGTCAATGATAATTTCGCGAATGATTTTGTGATTGTTTAACATAATCACTAGTGAGATATCACTGATAATCACTCAGAAAAAAATCAATACAAAGCATCATGGAACAATGGTCAATGAAAATTTCGCGAATGATTTTGTGATTGTTTAATATAATCACAAGTGAGATATCACTGATAATCATTCAGAAAAAATCAATACAAAATATCATGGAACAATGGTCAATGATAATTTCGCGAATGATTTTGTGATTGTTTAACATAATCACTAGTGAGATATCACTGATAATCACTAAGAAAAAAATCAATACAAAATATCATGGAACAATGGTCAATGATAATTTCGCGAATGATTTTGTGATTGTATAATATAATTAATGGTGAGATATCATTGATAATCATTCAGAAATAAATCATTTGAAAATATCATGGAACAATGGTCTATGATAATTTCGCGAATGATTTTGTGATTGTATAATATAATCACTAGTGAGATATTACTGATAATCATTCAGAAAAAATCAATACAAAATATCATGGAACAATGGTCAATGTTAATTTCGCGAATGATTTTGTGATTGTTTAATATAATCACTAGTGAGATATCACTGATAATCACTCAGAAAAAAATCTATACAAAATATCATGGAACAATGGTCAATGATAATTTCGCGAATGATTTTGTGATTGTTAAATATAATCACAAGTGAGATATCACTGATAATCACTCAGAAAAAAATCAATACAAAATAACATGAAACACTGGTCAATGATAATTTTGCGAATGATTTTATGATTGTATAATATAATCAATGGTGAGATATAATTGATAATCATTCAGAAATAAATCATTTGAAAATATCATGGAACAATGGTCTATGATAATTTCGCGAATGATTTTGTGATTGTATTATATTATCAATGGTGAGATATCAATGATAATCATTAAGAAAAAAATCAATACAAAATATCATGAAACATTGGTCAATGACAATTTCGCGAATGATTTTGTGATTGTTTAATATAATCACAAGTGAGATATCACTGATAATCACTCAGAAAAAAATCAATACAAAATATCATGGAACACTGGTCAATGATAATTTCGCGAATGATTTTATGATTGTTTAATATAATCACAAGTGAGATATCACTGATAATCACTCAGAAAAAAATCAATACAAAATATCATGGAACACTGGTCAATGATAATTTCGCGAATGATTTTATGATTGTATAATTTAATCAATGGTGAGATATCATTGATAATCATTCAGAAATAAATCATTTGAAAATATCATGGAACAATGGTCTATGATAATTTCGCGAATGATTTTGTGATTGTATAATATAATCACTAGTGAGATATTACTGATAATCATTCAGAAAAAATCAATACAAAATATCATGGAACAATGGTCAATGATAATTTCGCGAATGATTTTGTGATTGTTTAATATAATCAATGGTGAGATATCATTGATAATCATTCAGAAATAAATCATTTGAAAATATCATGGAACAATGGTCTATGATAATTTCGCGAATGATTTTTTGATTGTATAATATAATCACTAGTGAGATATTACTGATAATCATTAAGAAAAAAATCAATACAAAATATCATGAAACATTGGTCAATGACAATTTCGCGAATGATTTTGTGATTGTTTAATATAATCACAAGTGAGATATCACTGATAATCACTCAGAAAAAAATCAATACAAAATATCATGGAACAATGGTCAATGATAATTTCGCGAATGATTTTGTGATTGTTTAATATAATCAATGGTGAGATATCATTGATAATCATTCAGAAATAAATCATTTGAAAATATCATGGAACAATGGTCTATGATAATTTCGCGAATGATTTTTTGATTGTATAATATAATCACTAGTGAGATATTACTGATAATCATTAAGAAAAAAATCAATACAAAATATCATGAAACATTGGTCAATGACAATTTCGCGAATGATTTTGTGATTGTTTAATATAATCACAAGTGAGATATCACTGATAATCACTCAGAAAAAAATCAATACAAAATATCATGGAACACTGGTCAATGATAATTTCGCGAATGATTTTATGATTGTTTAATATAATCACAAGTGAGATATCACTGATAATCACTCAGAAAAAAATCAATACAAAATATCATGGAACACTGGTCAATGATAATTTTGCGAATGATTTTATGATTGTATAATATAATCAATGGTGAGATATAATTGATAATCATTCAGAAATAAATCATTTGAAAATATCATGGAACAATGGTCTATGATAATTTCGCGAATGATTTTGTGATTGTATTATATTATCAATGGTGATATATCAATGATAATCATTAAGAAAAAAATCAATACAAAATATCATGAAACATTGGTCAATGACAATTTCGCGAATGATTTTGTGATTGTTTAATATAATCACAAGTGAGATATCACTGATAATCACTCAGAAAAAAATCAATACAAAATATCATGGAACAATGGTCAATGATAATTTCGCGAATGATTTTATGATTGTATAATATAATCAATGGTGAGATATCATTGATAATCATTCAGAAATAAATCATTTGAAAATATCATGGAACAATGGTCTATGATAATTTCGCGAATGATTTTGTGATTGTATAATATAATCACTAGTGAGATATTACTGATAATCATTCAGAAAAAATCAATACAAAATATCATGGAACAATGGTCAATGATAATTTCGCGAATGATTTTGTGATTGTTTAATATAATCAATGGTGAGATATCATTGATAATCATTCAGAAATAAATCATTTGAAAATATCATGGAACAATGGTCTATGATAATTTCGCGAATGATTTTTTGATTGTATAATATAATCACTAGTGAGATATTACTGATAATCATTAAGAAAAAAATCAATACAAAATATCATGAAACATTGGTCAATGACAATTTCGCGAATGATTTTGTGATTGTTTAATATAATCACAAGTGAGATATCACTGATAATCACTCAGAAAAAAATCAATACAAAATATCATGGAACACTGGTCAATGATAATTTCGCGAATGATTTTATGATTGTTTAATATAATCACAAGTGAGATATCACTGATAATCACTCAGAAAAAAATCAATACAAAATATCATGGAACACTGGTCAATGATAATTTTGCGAATGATTTTATGATTGTATAATATAATCAATGGTGAGATATAATTGATAATCATTCAGAAATAAATCATTTGAAAATATCATGGAACAATGGTCTATGATAATTTCGCGAATGATTTTGTGATTGTATTATATTATCAATGGTGATATATCAATGATAATCATTAAGAAAAAAATCAATACAAAATATCATGAAACATTGGTCAATGACAATTTCGCGAATGATTTTGTGATTGTTTAATATAATCACAAGTGAGATATCACTGATAATCACTCAGAAAAAAATCAATACAAAATATCATGGAACAATGGTCAATGATAATTTCGCGAATGATTTTATGATTGTATAATATAATCAATGGTGAGATATCATTGATAATCATTCAGAAATAAATCATTTGAAAATATCATGGAACAATGGTCTATGATAATTTCGCGAATGATTTTGTGATTGTATAATATAATCACTAGTGAGATATTACTGATAATCATTCAGAAAAAATCAATACAAAATATCATGGAACAATGGTCAATGATAATTTCGCGAATGATTTTGTGATTGTTTAATATAATCAATGGTGAGATATCATTGATAATCATTCAGAAATAAATCATTTGAAAATATCATGGAACAATGGTCTATGATAATTTCGCGAATGATTTTTTGATTGTATAATATAATCACTAGTGAGATATTACTGATAATCATTAAGAAAAAAATCAATACAAAATATCATGAAACATTGGTCAATGACAATTTCGCGAATGATTTTGTGATTGTTTAATATAATCACAAGTGAGATATCACTGATAATCACTCAGAAAAAAATCAATACAAAATATCATGGAACACTGGTCAATGATAATTTCGCGAATGATTTTATGATTGTTTAATATAATCACAAGTGAGATATCACTGATAATCACTCAGAAAAAAATCAATACAAAATATCATGGAACACTGGTCAATGATAATTTTGCGAATGATTTTATGATTGTATAATATAATCAATGGTGAGATATAATTGATAATCATTCAGAAATAAATCATTTGAAAATATCATGGAACAATGGTCTATGATAATTTCGCGAATGATTTTGTGATTGTATTATATTATCAATGGTGATATATCAATGATAATCATTAAGAAAAAAATCAATACAAAATATCATGAAACATTGGTCAATGACAATTTCGCGAATGATTTTGTGATTGTTTAATATAATCACAAGTGAGATATCACTGATAATCACTCAGAAAAAAATCAATACAAAATATCATGGAACACTGGTCAATGATAATTTCGCGTATGATTATATGATTGTATAATATAATCAATGGTGAGATATCATTGATAATCATTCAGAAATAAATCATTTGAAAATATCATGGAACAATGGTCTAAGATAATTTCGCGAATGATTTTGTGATTGTATAATATAATCACTAGTGAGATATTACTGATAATCATTCAGAAAAAATCAATACAAAATATCATGGAACAATGGTCTATGATAATTTCGCGAATGATTTTTTGATTGTATAATATAATCACTAGTGAGATATTACTGATAATCATTCAGAAAAAATCAATACAAAATATCATGGAACAATGGTCAATGATAATTTCGCGAATGATTTTGTGATTGTTTAATATAATCAATGGTGAGATATCATTGATAATCATTCAGAAATAAATCATTTGAAAATATCATGGAACAATGGTCTATGATAATTTCGCGAATGATTTTTTGATTGTATAATATAATCACTAGTGAGATATTACTGATAATCATTCAGAAAAAATCAATACAAAATATCATGGAACAATGGTCAATGATAATTTCGCGAATGATTTTGTGATTGTTTAATATAATCACAAGTGAGATATCACTGATAATCACTCAGAAAAAAATCAATACAAAATATCATGGAACACTGGTCAATGATAATTTCGCGAATGATTTTATGATTGTATAATATAATCAATGGTGAGATATCATTGATAATCATTCAGAAAAAAATCAATTGAAAATATCATGGAACAATGGTCTATGATAATTTCGCGAATGATTTTGTGATTGTATTATATTATCAATGGTGAGATATCAATGATAATCATTCAGAAAAAAATCAATACAAAATATCATGGAACAATGGTCAATGATAATTTCGCGCATGATTTTGTGATTGTTTAATATAATTACAAGTGAGATATCACTGATAATCACTCAGAAAAAAATCAATACAAAATATCATGGAACAATGGTCAATGATAATTTCGCGAATGATTTTGTGATTGTTTAATATAATCACAAGTGAGATATCACTGATACTCACTCAGAAAAAAATCAATACAAAATATCATGGAACACTGGTCAATGATAATTTCGCGAATGATTTTATGATTGTATAATAACGGTTGGCCGTAGAGCGAAAAGGACCTCCATCTGGGATCACTACCTTGGAACTTCCATAAGTCAACAAATATTGATCGGAGAGCAAAAATGACAATATTTTCGGACTCCCCGGATCTGGTTTGATGTCCGATGTGATTTTTATCCAGATCGGAGCAAGTTGGATTTAAAAAAAAATTCTAAAAATCGTTCAAGGGAACCTTGGAAAATTTCGCAAAAAATCAAGTCATCAAATCGGTGGGATTGTTAATGTTTTATAACGACAACCAAATGAAGACGTAGAGAATAACCCAAAACAGCAAGAATGGTTCAATTCGAATGATCTGTTGAAGTTTTACAAACAATTTTTTGGGTCATGCCTTCAACTGCCCATAACTTGTTAACGGTTGGCTGTAGAGCGAAAAGGACCTCCGTCTGTGATCACTACCTTCGAACTTCCATATATCAACAAATATTGATCGGAGAGCAAAAATGACAATATTTTCGGACTCCCCATATCTAATTTGATGTCCCACGTGGTTTTTATCCAGATCGGAGCAAGTTGGACTTAAAAAATCTAAAAATCGTTCAAGGTACCTACCTTGGAAAATTAAGCAAAAAATCAAGTCCTCAAATCGATTGTTAATGTATTATAACGACAACCAAATGAAGACGTAGAGAATAACCCAAAACAGCAAGAATGGTTCAATTCGAATGATCTGTTGAAGTTTAACATACATTTTTTTGGTCATACCTTCAACTGCCCATAACTCGTTAACGGTTGGCCGAAGAGCGAAAAGGACCTCCATCTGTGATCACTACCTGAGAACTTCCATAAGTCAACAAATATTGATCGGAGAGCAAAAATGACAATATTTTCGGACTCCCCGTATCTAGTTTGATATCCCATGTGGTTTTATTCCAGATCGGAGCAAGTTGGACTTAAAAAATCTAAAAATCGTTCAAGGTACCTACCTTGAAAAATTTCGCAAAAAATCAAGTCCTCAAATCGATTGTTAATGTTTTATCACGACAACCAAATGAAGACGTAGAGAATAACCGAAAACAGCAAGAATGATTCAATTCGAATGATCTGTTGAAGTTTTACAAACATTTTTTTGGGTCATACCTTCAACTGCCCATAACTCGTTAACGGTTGGCCGTAGAGCTAAAAGGACCTCCATCTGTGATCACTACCTTCTACCTTCCATAAGTCAACAAATATTGATCGGAGAGCAAAAATGACAATATTTTCGGACTCCCCGTATCTACTTTGATGTCCCATTTGATTTTTATCCAGATCGGAGCAAGTTGGATTTAAAAAAAAATCTAAAAATCGTTCAAGGTACCTACCTTGGAAAATTTCGCAAAAAATCAAGTCTTCAAATCGATTGTTAATGTTTTATAACGACAACCAAATGAAGACGAAGAGAATAACCCAAAACCCCAAGAATGGTTCAATTCGAATGATCTGTTGAAGTTTCATTGTTAATGTATTATAACGACAACCAAATGAAGACGTAGAGAATAACCCAAAACAGCAAGAATGGTTCAATTCGAATGATCTGTTGAAGTTTAACATACATTTTTTTGGTCATACCTTCAACTGCCCATAACTCGTTAACGGTTGGCCGAAGAGCGAAAAGGACCTCCATCTGTGATCACTACCTGAGAACTTCCATAAGTCAACAAATATTGATCGGAGAGCAAAAATGACAATATTTTCGGACTCCCCGTATCTAGTTTGATATCCCATGTGGTTTTATTCCAGATCGGAGCAAGTTGGACTTAAAAAATCTAAAAATCGTTCAAGGTACCTTGAAAAATTTCGCAAAAAATCAAGTCCTCAAATCGATTGTTAATGTTTTATCACGACAACCAAATGAAGACGTAGAGAATAACCGAAAACAGCAAGAATGATTCAATTCGAATGATCTGTTGAAGTTTTACAAACATTTTTTTGGGTCATACCTTCAACTGCCCATAACTCGTTAACGGTTGGCCGTAGAGCTAAAAGGACCTCCATCTGTGATCACTACCTTCTACCTTCCATAAGTCAACAAATATTGATCGGAGAGCAAAAATGACAATATTTTCGGACTCCCCGTATCTACTTTGATGTCCCATTTGATTTTTATCCAGATCGGAGCAAGTTGGATTTAAAAAAAAACCTAAAAATCGTTCAAGGTACCTACCTTGGAAAATTTCGCAAAAAATCAAGTCTTCAAATCGATTGTTAATGTTTTATAACGACAACCAAATGAAGACGAAGAGAATAACCCAAAACCCCAAGAATGGTTCAATTCGAATGATCTGTTGAAGTTTTACAAACATTTTTTTAGGTCATACCTTAAACTGCCCATAACTCGTTAACGGTTGGCCGTAGAGCTAAAAGGACCTCCATCTGTGATCACTACCTGAGAACTTCCATAAGTCAACAAATATTGATCGGAGAGCAAAAATGACAATAATTTCGGACTCCCCGTATCTAGTTTGATATCCCATGTGGTTTTATTCCAGATTGGAGCAAGTTGGACTTAAAAAATCTAAAAATCGTTCAAGGTACCTCGGAAAATTTCGCAAAAAATCAAGTCATCAAATCGGTGGGATTGTTAATGTTTTATAACGACAACCAAATGAAGACGTAGAGAATAACCCAAAACAGCAAGAATGGTTCAATTCGAATGATCTGTTGAAGTTTTACAAACAATTTTTTGGGTCATACCTTCAACTGCCCATAACTTGTTAACGGTTGGCTGTAGAGCGAAAAGGACCTCCATCTGGGATCACTACCTTGGAACTTCCATAAGTCAACAAATATTGATCGGAGAGCAAAAATGACAATATTTTCGGACTCCCCGTATCTGGCTTGATGTCCCATTTGATTTTTATCCAGATCGGAGCAAGTTGGATTTAAAAAAAATATAAAAATCGTTCAAGGTACATACCTTGGAAATTTTCGCAAAAAACCTTTATCATGCAAAATATCATGGAACAATGGTTAATGATAATTTCGCAAATGATATTGTTACGAAATTAGGGTTCAAGTGTCTTCAAATTAAAAATACACAGGTCTTCTTCAATAGTTATTTATTTTACACAGTTACAATATTTATTTTCACACTACTTTCTCGATTATTCTACTTGGTTTCGGTTCACTGATCAGATGGCTTCGATGTCTTTGTTAGTCGCTATGATACTGGCCCGCTCTGCAGGCCATTCGCACCTTTATACTCTTCAGAGCAGTATGATCCAGAACTAAAGTCGCCAGACGGTTCCAGAGTAATTATTACTTCTCGACGCTTCACGTACTACCTAGAGATACAACCAAAATCCTACCTACAAATGTAACACAGTATTCCTATAATTATAACAAATACCTACTTAGCCTAGAGAATTCTACACTTATACATAATTATCGATCTTACCTACCAATACTTTTGAGGATTCTTATAACTATAACTATCCATACTTATTTCAATATTTATATTTACATAACAATATTGTGATTGTTTAATATAATCACTAGTGAGATATCACTGATAATCACTAAGAAAAAAATCAATACAAAATATCATGGAACAATGGTCAATGATAATTTCGCGAATGATTTTGTGATTGTTTAATATAATCACAAGTGAGATATCACTGATAATCAATCAGAAAAAAAATATTTGAAAATATCATGGAACAATGGTCTATGATAATTTCGCGAATGATTTTGTGATTGTATTATATTATCAATGGTGAGATATCAATGATAATCATTAAGAAAAAAATCAATACAAAATATCATGAAACATTGGTCAATGACAATTTCGCGAATGATTTTGTGATTGTTTAATATAATCACAAGTGAGATATCACTGATAATCACTCAGAAAAAAATCAATATAAAATATCATGGAACACTGGTCAATGATAATTTCACGAATGATTTTATGATTGTTTAATATAATCAAAAGTGAGATATCACTGATAATCACTCAGAAAAAAATCAATACAAAATATCATGGAACACTGGTCAATGATAATTTCGCGAATGATTTTATGATTGTATAATATAATCAATGGTGAGATATCATTGATAATCATTCAGAAATAAATCATTTGAAAATATCATGGAACAATGGTCTATGATAATTTCGCGAATGATTTTGTGATTGTATAATATAATCACTAGTGAGATATTAATGATAATCATTCAGAAAAAATCAATACAAAATATCATGGAACAATGGTCAATGATAATTTCGCGAATGATTTTGTGATTGTTTAACATAATCACTAGTGAGATATCACTGATAATCACTCAGAAAAAAATCAATACAAAATATCATGGAACAATGGTCAATGATAATTTCGCGAATGATTTTGTGATTGTATAATATAATTAATGGTGAGATATCATTGATAATCATTCAGAAATAAATCAATTGAAAATATCATGGAACAATGGTCTATGATAATTTCGCGAATGATTTTGTGATTGTATTATATTATCAATGGTGAGATATCAATGATAATCATTCAGAAAAAAATCAATACAAAATATCATGGAACAATGGTCAATGATAATTTCGCGAATGATTTTGTGATTGTATAATATAATTAATGGTGAGATATCATTGATAATCATTCAGAAATAAATCAATTGAAAATATCATGGAACAATGGTCTATGATAATTTCGCGAATGATTTTGTGATTGTATTATATTATCAATGGTGAGATATCATTGATAATCATTCAGAAATAAATCATTTGAAAATATCATGGAACAATGGTCAATGATAATTTCGCGAATGATTTTGTGATTGTTTAATATAATCAATGGTGAGATATCATTGATAATCATTCAGAAATAAATCATTTGAAAATATCATGGAACAATGGTCAATGATAATTTCGCGAATGATTTTGTGATGGTTTAATATAATCAATGGTGAGATATCATTGATAATCATTCAGAAATAAATCATTTGAAAATATCATGGAACAATGGTCTATGATAATTTCGCGAATGATTTTGTGATTGTATTATATTATCAATGGTGAGATATCAATGATAATCATTCAGAAAAAAATCAATACAAAATATCATGGAACAATGGTCAATGATAATTTCGCGAATGATTTTGTGATTGTTTAATATAATCACAAGTGAGATATCAATGATAATCATTCAGAAAAAAATCCATACAAAATATCATGGAACACTGGTCAATGATAATTTCGCGAATGATTTTATGATTGTATAATATAATCAATGGTGAGATATCATTGATAATCATTCAGAAATAAATCATTTGAAAATATCATGGAACAATGGTCTATGATAATTTCGCGAATGATTTTGTGATTGTATAATATAATCACTAGTGAGATATTACTGATAATCATTCAGAAAAAATCAATACAAAATATCATGGAGCAATGGTCAATGATAATTTCGCGAATGATTTTGTGATTATTTAACATAATCACTAGTGAGATATCACTGATAATCACTCAAAAAAAAATCAATACAAAATATCATGGAACAATGGTCAATGATAATTTCGCGAATGATTTTGTGATTGTATAATATAATTAATGGTGATATATCATTGATAATCATTCAGAAATAAATCCTTTGAAACTATCATGGAACAATGGTCTATGATAATTTCGCGAATGATTTTGTGATTGTATTATATTATCAATGGTGAGATATCAATGATAATCATTCAGAAAAAAATCAATACAAAATATCATGGAACAATGGTCAATGATAATTTCGCGAATGATTTTGTGATTGTTAAATATAATCACTAGTGAGATATCACTGATAATCACTCAGAAAAAAATCAATACAAAATATCATGGAACAATGGTCTATGATAATTTCGCGAATGATTTTGTGATTGTATAATATAATCACTAGTGAGATATCACTGATAATCACTCAGAAAAAAATCAATACAAAATATCATGGAACACTGGTCAATGATAATTTCGCGAATGATTTTATGATTGTATAATATAATCAATGGTGAGATATCATTGATAATCATTCAGAAATAAATTATTTGAAAATATCATGGAACAATGGTCTATGATAATTTCGCGAATGATTTTGTGATTGTATAATATAATCCCTAGTGAGATATTACTAATAATCATTCAGAAAAAATCAATACAAAATATCATGGAACAGTGGTCAATGATAATTTCGCGAATGATTTTGTGATTGTTTAATATAATCACAAGTGAGATATCACTGATAATCATTCAAAAATAAATCATTTGAAAATATCATGGAACAATGGTCTATGATAATTTCGCGAATGATTTTGTGATTGTATAATATAATCACTAGTGAGATATAACTGATAATCATTCAGAAAAAATCAATACAAAATATCATGGAACAGTGGTCAATGATAATTTCGCGAATGATTTTGTGATTGTTTAATATAATCACAAGTGAGATATCACTGATAATCATTCAAAAATAAATCATTTGAAAATATCATGGAACAATGGTCTATGATAATTTCGCGAATGATTTTGTGATTGTATAATATAATCACTAGTGAGATATTACTGATAATCATTCAGAAAAAATCAAAACAAAATATCATGGAACAATGGTCAATGATAGTTTCGCGAATGATTTTGTGATTGTTTAACATAATCACTAGTGAGATATCACTGATAATCACTCAGAAAAAAATCAATACAAAATATCATGGAACACTGGTCAATGATAATTTCGCGAATGATTTTATGATTGTATAATATAATCAATGGTGAGATATCATTGATAATCATTCAGAAATAAATCATTTGAAAATATCATGGAACAATGGTCTATGATAATTTCGCGAATGATTTTGTGATTGTATTTTGGAGGTTGAGTGTGTGGTGTGAATAAAAGCCCGTATTTGAAAGTGTATATTTTTAATGCAGTCAGTACTGTTCAATCAAAGGTAATTCAAAATGTTGTCTTGGTTGCAATCTTCCGGTCTTCAAGCTGCGTCCAGGCGGAAGTCCTCCTTAATCCGCCTTGCTTGTGAGGCGAGCAGGATGCTTGATGCTTGAAGTGGGGGAAGGAAAGGAAATATGGAAGTTGGCAAATAGGAAGTAACTTGAAACTTTTGAGGAAATTCGGATTGGCCCTAACAAGGACCTTTTGTTGTGAGCAGGAGAAAAAACTGTAAACTTTTGAGGAAAATTAAAAGTGGCCCTAAGAAGGACCTTTTGTGTTGTGATGTGAGCAGTGTGCTGTAGGAGACGGTTGCCTCAAGTCTGTTCCGGGCGAGGTCTTGAGAATCTTCTAGGTGAAGATGTGGCGAAGCTGGAGATGTCCAGGTGAAGGTATGATGAAGCTGGAGATGTCCAGGCGAAGGCACGAGGTAAGATGTCGTCTCTGCTTGGAAATTGGCGGGAATGCGAGAGATGTCTTGAGATTTTGGCGGGAGATGTAGATGTCCGCTCGGTGGTCTCGAAGTTTCTCTGGTGATGATGTAGTGGTCTGCGGAGACGTCCAGGCGACGGTGAAAAAGTAGTTTTGCGTCTCTGCTTGGAAATCGGAGGGAACGCGAGACGGCTTGCAATTTTGGCGGGAGCGCGGTAAGATGTTGCTCGTTCCGTGGTCTCAGTGTGTCTCTCTGTTTGGAGCGCGGCGTACGCGTTTTATACTCCCGCTCGTTCTCGCGGGCCCACTACTAGGGGTGGGCACGCACAATTTTCGGATTATTTTTTATTTTTTTTATTTTATTTTCATAGGACAACAAACAGCGTTACATAAGAAATATAATAGTAGCAATTACAAAAAAACATGGCCAATTATATGTTGCCACGGATATAAAATTTAGGAAGTTGGAAATAATTACAAGATGTTAATTACAAGTAAGTAACTAATTACAAGAAAAAAAAAAATACTGCTCTCAAAACAGAATATGATGTGAAAAAAAATGTAAATTTAAAAATAAAGAAAATCAGTTCTCCCTGAGTGAAGCACCCACCGCTTTGCGAAAGTGCGCCGTCTCTAAATGAAAAATATCAATGCTACTGAAACACTTGTTATAAGTTTCACAGACCCGGTAAATTGGCGCGCTCTGAGCATAGTTAGTGCGACACACAGGGAGATGAAAGAGTTGGTCTACCGTGTGCCTGGTTCTGCGAGTTGGAATGTTGAGGGATAACATACACAAGATATCAGGGTTATCAATTTTGTTGTGCAAAATGCCGTGGATTAACATCATGTCGCAAACAACACGCCTATCCTCTAGAGAGTCCAGCTTATGATAGTCAAGGGCTGACTTGTAATCAGGAAAAGATAAGTTAAACTTATAATTTATGTGTTTTATAAATCTTTTTTGTACTCTCTCGATACGTTTTATATGCACCGCATAAGAGGGGGACCAAACAGGGGACATGTACTCAAGAAGTGAGCGAACCATTGTTGTGTAGAGAACTTTTAATACCGTAACTTTTTTGAAGGGTTTGCAAGTTCGCAAAATGAACCCGAGCACCCTGAATGATCTCTCCAAGACATTGTCAATATGATTCACGAAGGTGAGTTTGCTATCCATTATGACACCCAGATCTCGTACCCGGTCAACAGACTCGATAGGAAAATTGTTAATATAATAAATATGATTTAAGGGTGAAAGTTTACGTGAGAACGAGACCTTGTGACATTTGCTAACATTAATGGATAGTCTATTGGCAGCACAATATTCTGAAAGCCGATCGAGATCTAATTGAAGTCTTGCACAGTCAGATGAATCAGAGATTCTCAAAAAAATCTTCATATCGTCAGCAAATAGGAGATGCTCTGCATGAAGAAAACAGTCACCAATATCGTGGATATACAAAGTAAAGAAAAGGGGTCCCAAATGCGATCCCTGGGGAACACCGGAAGGAATGGTGACAAAGTTTGATTTGTAGCCTCCTATTACCACTGCCTGACGACGATTACGGATATAGGATTCTATCCATCTTAGAAGATCACCGTGGATTCCGAGCTTACTCAATTTGCTCAACAGAATGTTATGATTTACTCTGTCAAAAGCCTTGGCATAATCGGTGTAGATAACGTCGGTCTGCAGTCCACTGTGCATGTTAGAAAATACATAGTCAGTGAAAGGTAAGAGATTAGATAAAACAGATCTATTGCGAAGGAAACCGTGCTGTTGGTCGCTGAATGATGATTTGAGAGAACCATAAAGTTGGTCGTATATTACACGCTCGAAGAGTTTACTTATAGCAGACAAAATTGAAATCGGACGGTAGTTTTTGATAAAATTATTGGGACCAGATTTATAAATAGGAGACACTAGAGCCTCTTTCCATATGTCAGGGAAAATACCCTCTCTTAAGGAGCGTGAGAAGAGTATGGAGAGCGGCTCCGCCACAACCTCAGCACATCTGGCAAGAAGCAGAGGCGGCACCCCATCACTACCAGCACCCTTCGTTACGTCAAGGTTGGAGAGATATGTAGTTAAAATATTTCTGTCAGTAGAACAACAACCAAGGCCAGTCAGGTTAGGTTTTCCTGGCTCAGAAGAATGAACGGTGGAACTATGGGTGTCATGATCAAACATAGAGAAAAAGTAATCGGAGAAAGCGATGGAGATTTCCTTGCCACCATTAACAGAATTTGTTCCATCAGTAGACATACACATGGGAATTGAATTATTTTTGCGTCTGCTTTTAACAAAGCTCCAGAATGCTCTAGGGTTTTCTTGTATGTTAGTTTCAGCGGAAATAATGAACTGAGAAAAGCACTCCTTGGCCATAGCTTTCTGACGGGATCGTAGTAATGTGAAAGTATGATAGTCAGAAGGGTTTTTAAATTTCATAAATTTATTATGGTAGCGAATTTTTTCCCTAGTGATCTTTATCAAGGGTGCACTATACCATAATGGAAAATGGTGGTTGCGGTTTAAGCGTCGGGTAGGTATGAATTGATCAATGGAGTAATTTAATATATCATAAAATGCTGTCACAGCGGTGTTAAGGGGAGATGCTGTCAAAACATCGGACCAGTTGACCTCAGCGAGAAAACCTCCTAGTGCCTTGTAGTCACCCTTTTTAAATAAGTATATAATGCGTTGAGGTTCATGTAATTGGAGAAGTGGCTGGGAAGACAAAACCAGTTCTATCGCTGGGTGGTGAGAGTCTTCAGGTACGAAAGGAAGACCAGAATGAATTATCCCCGACACTAGAGGAGCGTTACACAAAATAAGATCAAGAGTACGATTAAGGGAGTTTTTGATGGAATTAAATTGATAAAAGCCGAGAAAAGACAATGTATCTATGAAACTACTCGAGCATGAAGAAGAGTAGTTAGTGGGACAGAGAAACTGCTCACCCGGGGTATCAGACCACTCGATATCTGACATGTTAAAATCACCAAGAATTAAGAAGATATCATCTGGTAGGTCTTCTGTAAGTTTGGAAAGGAGCTTAAGGAAGCTTTCGATATGCGAATTGTATTCAGTGCCTTTAGGTACATAAACACAGGCCAAGTGTAAGTTTTTGGTAGTGTTACCACTACAGCTGATTGGCAAGGTAACCCAAACAGACTCTGCATCACAGGTCCACTCCGGATTACCTCGTGCATTAAGATCTGAAAGTGCGGCCAAAAGCACTCCTCCTCCCCGAGAACCACGATCACTTCGCCAGACATCGTATCTGTCATCGATTAACTCTCGGGAATCAATGTCAGTGCCTAGCCAGGTCTCAGTAAGAGCTACGACAGAAAAATCACTGGAGGAAAAATTTAAACTGAAATTGTCGGTCTTTGTTCGCAAACCTCTGGTATTCTGTGTATATATACTCAAACTATCGCCTAATGGAAAATACAACACTATAGTATTTAAAGTAAATGGCAAACAGAAGCAAGCACACGGCAGTACCAACAAAAAATAAGAGACACAGTTTAGAGTAACTAAGAAAATCAGAGAAAATATAATATGAGAGAGTTAGTGCATAAATTAGAAAAAGTAAATAAGGAAGCAAGAAGAGAATCAGCCGCCGATCATCCGAAGCGCAGACAAAGTCTTTATTGCCATGGCTGGAGAACCATCGTCTTTGCGTACGAACACAGTGCCTCCTTTGGACCATGTGTAACGAAACCCCAACTCCTTGCATCTGAGCCGCGCATGATGAAATAGGTTTTTATTGTGTAGTGTCAGGTGCTCATTGACGAAAATTCTTGTTGGAGACCCCGGAATACCCAGCTCGTCAGACATGAGACCACGCTTCCGTCTGATGGCGGTGACAAACATGTCACGGTGGACCGATTTATGAAATTTTACAACAATGGGCTTAGGTCGACCAGAGGCCGCATTTTTGGCGGCGACTCTTGTTGAAAAGTCTATATCCCCCGGTGTAAGCTGGATTTTCAAGCTTTTCGCAATCTTCACCGTGAGGTCGATCAGCGATTCATTTGATACTTGTGGCAACCCTGTCACCTCAATATTGTTACGACGTGCCCGCTGCTCGCTGTCGTTGATCTTTGCATCCATCTCAGTGATTTTGGATGTTAAATCTGTAACTGTCTTCTCCAAGGTGCTCATACTGACAAGCTTCGTCTCAATTTCACCAACTCTGGCGTCCATGAAGGTCATGGACTCCTTCAGGGAAGAAAGGTCACTCCTGATCGCCTTAATATCGGCTCCTACGGATGATAAAGCCGCCAGGTCCGCCCTAAGTGAATGGAGTTCAGCCATTATATTGTCTTCCATGGTTGTGCAAGAAGACGTTAGCTGAGCCTTTGATCTTGTGGATTTCATTGTCAATTTGCGAAATTCTCTTGCCTTTCACGTTTTGGAGCGTTTCGTCCAAATTTTTCTCTATAAAATTTTGAGGTTATCTTCCAAGTTTTGATGGTGACAAAATCTACCTTATTTGGAGCTTGGAGTAATTATTCCAAGACTGGAGATGAAATATCAAAGCAGACGACAAGCCATGAATCACAAAACACGAAAAAACAACTTCTGTCACAAAAAATATATATATTCTTGCCAATGATTGTTGCACAAAAATCTTCTGTCAAATATTTTTTTTTTTTTTCAAATATGTGTTGGTTTATCACTGAGTTATTACATAAAAAATATTTTAGGAAGTGCACACTGCAAGATATAACCAATTAAGTATAAACAACAGGTTAAATATCAACAAAATTATGGTTAAAAGATGGCATGTCAAAAAGATCAACAATCAACAAAATGTGATAATAATATTATCTTCTTTTTATCTGATTTCAGATATCTGGTTTTCTTTCATCTTCTGTACTGATGCACCACAGTATAATATAATCACTAGTGAGATATTACTGATAATTATTCAGAAAAAATCAATACAAAATATCATGGAACACTGGTCAATGATAATTTCGCGAATGATTTTATGATTGTATAATATAATCAATGGTGAGATATCATTGATAATCATTCACAAATAAATCATTTGAAAATATCATGGAACAATGGTCTATGATAATTTCGCGAAAGATTTTGTGATAGTATAATATAATCACTAGTGAGATATTACTAATAATCATTCAGAAAAAATCAATACAAAATATCATGGAACAATGATCAATGATAATTTCGCGAATGATTTTGTGATTGTTTAATATAATCACAAGTGAGATATCACTGATAATCACTCAGAAAAAAATCAATACAAAATATCATGGAACAATGGTCAATGATAATTTCGCGAATGATTTTTTGATTGTTTAATATAATCACAAGTGAGATATCACTGATAATCACTCAGAAAAAAATCAATACAAAATATCATGGAACACTGGTCAATGATAATTTCGCGAATGATTTTTTGATTGTTTAATATAATCAATGGTGAGATATCATTGATAATCATTCAGAAATAAATCATTTGAAAATATCATGGAACAATGGTCTATGATAATTTCGCGAATTATTTTGTGATTGTTTAATATAATCACTAGTGAGATATCACTGATAATCACTCAGAAAAAAATCAATACAAAATATCATGGAACACTGGTCAATGATAATTTCGCGAATGATTTTATGATTGTATAATATAATCAATGGTGAGATATCATTGATAATCATTCAGAAAAAAATCAATACAAAATATCATGGATCACTGGTCAATGATAATTTCGCGAATGATTTTATGATTGTTTAATATAATCACAAGTGAGATATCACTGATAATCACTCAGAAAAAAATCAATACAAAATATCATGGAACACTGGTCAATGATAATTTCGCGAATGATTTTATGATTGTATAATATAATCAATGGTGAGATATCATTGATAATCATTCAGAAATAAATTATTTGAAAATATCATGGAACAATGGTCTATGATAATTTCGCGAATGATTTTGTGATTGTATAATATAATCACTAGTGAGATATTACTTATAATCATTCAGAAAAAATCAATACAAAATATCATGGAACAATGATCAATGATAATTTCGCGAATGATTTTATGATTGTTTAATATAATCACAAGTGAGATATCACTGATAATCACTCAGAAAAAAATCAATACAAAATATCATGGAACACTGGTCAATGATAATTTCGCGAATGATTTTATGATTGTATAATATAATCAATGGTGAGATATCATTGATAATCATTCAGAAATAAATCATTTGAAAATATCATGGAACAATGGTCTATGATAATTTCGCGAATGATTTTGTGATTGTATAATATAATCACTAGTGAGATATTACTTATAATCATTCAGAAAAAATCAATACAAAATATCATGGAACAATGATCAATGATAATTTCGCGAATGATTTTGTGATTGTTTAATATAATCACAAGTGAGATATCACTGATAATCACTCAGAAAAAAATCAATACAAAATATCATGGAACACTGGTCAATGATAATTTCGCGAATGATTTTTTGATTGTTTAATATAATCAATGGTGAGATATCATTGATAATCATTCAGAAATAAATCATTTGAAAATATCATGGAACAATGGTCTATGATAATTTCGCGAATGATTTTGTGATTGTATAATATAATCACTAGTGAGATATAACTGATAATCATTCAGAAAAAATCAATACAAAATATCATGGAACAGTGGTCAATGATAATTTCGCGAATGATTTTATGATTGTATAATATAATCAATGGTGAGATATCATTGATAATCATTCAAAAATAAATCATTTGAAAATATCATGGAACAATGGTCTATGATAATTTCGCGAATGATTTTGTGATTGTATAATATAATCACTAGTGAGATATTACTGATAATCATTCAGAAAAAATTAAAACAAAATATCATGGAACAATGGTCAATGATAGTTTCGCGAATGATTTTGTGATTGTTTAACATAATCACTAGTGAGATATCACTGATAATCACTCAGAAAAAAATCAATACAAAATATCATGGAACACTGGTCAATGATAATTTCGCGAATGATTTTATGATTGTATAATATAATCAATGGTGAGATATCATTGATAATCATTCAGAAATAAATCATTTGAAAATATCATGGAACAATGGTCTATGATAATTTCGCGAATGATTTTGTGATTGTATAATATAATCACTAGTGAGATATTACTGATAATCATTCAGAAAAAATCAATACAAAATATCATGGAACACTGGTCAATGATAATTTCGCGAATGATTTTATGATTGTATAATATAATCAATGGTGAGATATTGTCAGGTAGCTAGCATGTCAGATAGCTACCTGTGGAAAAAAGAAGAAGAAGAAGACATGATCTGTCAAAACATTATACCTGCCACAGGAAAAATAATGTCATTACCAACTTGAAAGAAATTGAAGCGCATCTTTAGCCACAGAAATTGAACCGGATCCAAATGAGAGGAAGAAGACAGGCTGAGATTGTCAGTTAGGAGGGAAACACTTAAAATCCCCCGTTAAGCTCCGCATCGCGCTGGTAGGGAGTTTATAAAAGGCGTCGACCTCCCACAATCGAGGACACAAGCTCTGTGGACACAAGCTCTTCAACACCTGAACCAATAACACCTACCAGGCGTGGCCAAGAACATCTATCGGAGAAGGCTTGAGTCGCCGTTGTTGCCTGCACTACACAGCCCCTGGCCGCGCCTGGGTCCCCCGTGGCGGATTCCTCGGAAGGAAGGAGCCCCTGCTTTACCCGTCGCAAGCGCCCGCTTGGCTACTCGATATCCGGAGCCCCGTGCCCACAGTTCCTCAGGAGGACGGAGCGCCTGCCCCGTCCAGCCGAGCGCTCCCGTCTTATCGCGGGCTGAGCCCCGTGCCGCAATTCCTCCGGAGTGTGGAGCCCGACATCCCGCCAAAAGCGTTGCCGTTGCCGGCGCCCCAGCGTCGACTACCCGCATCCCAGCATCAAGACTTCTCTCCATCCTCGTGAGCTAATCAAACCCTTTAAATACATTATCTAATTAAACTTAGAACCAGTCAGTCGTGCAGTTTAGCGTGGTGATGCTCTCATTTCTCATAATTTAAAATAAATCCCGTCTTTCCTTTACCCGGTTTTTCTCTCCATCACCTATATTTTTTAACCTCTTTAGCATCAGTGGAAAGCGAGCAAGGTGTTGGGCCTGAACACCACCCTGAGGAGTCTTTGGCTAGCCGGGCAACTGCAAAAGCGCGCAACCTAACCTCAAAGGAGCCCCCTGTCCGTTGTCGGAATCCTAACCTCAAAGAGGTGACGGTTCGCGGCAGCGCGGGGGCCCAGCAGGGCCGCGCTTCAAAGCTGGTCATCACAATATCATTGATAATCATTCAGAAATAAATCATTTGAAAATATCATGGAACAATGGTTTTTTTTTTTTTTTATTTTTTTTTTTATTTAATATAAGACATTTTAAGTACATACATTACATTTTTCAAACTTATTTCTATTACATAAAATTCATTTGTTTTATATGCTATACCTCACCAAAAAGAGTCAAAGCTCTTGTGTGTGGTGAGGGATTCACAGTTTATTTAGTCAATAGTAATAACAAATTTATTTCAGTTATTTAATATATTTAAATTATAAACTAGAAATTTATTTAAGTTACTTCATACACTTAAGTCAAATACTTATGATGTGTATTTTCAGTGTGAAGAGATCTGATATGTGGAGAAATCAAATTAAAATAAGAAAAAACTGTATAATAAACAAAAGCAAATATATAAACATTGATAATATAGGCAAGTTGGTACCAAAGTATAATAAAATAAAAACATACATACATAATATGATTTATAGAGGTCTACTAATGACAAAAAAACAATACAAGGCACATGCAATAATATCAATTGGTATACAAATCTAATATTTTTCGAAATGTTTTTTAAGTTTATTTTTAAATACATGATAATCTTTTATATTTTTTAGTTCAGTCGGTAATTTATTAAAGTTTGTTACACCAACATAAATGAAGCTATTTTGATAATGTTTTGTGTCAAATTTTGACATTTTGAGGTTATGTTTGTATCTTGTTGAATGATTTGTTTCTAATTTTAATTGTTGTTTTTCCTTTAATATTTGCAATATGGCGTTTTTTTTAAAAATGATATCTACTGAGGGAACTTTAAATATTTTAAATACTAATTCAGTCGGGTAATTCGATGGTTTTTTTAATATTATCTTAATGATTAATTTTTGAATTATTTTTACAGGGTTTAATGTGTTTAAGTATGACCCTCCCCATCCTATAATGCCGTACTGTAATATAGATTGCACAATTGCGTAGTAGACTCTTCTTAAGTTATCTATTCCGAGTATATTTCTAAGTCTTATAAATATGTATATGCACTTTCTGATTCGTTTTATCAGTTTACTAGTATGTTCTTTCCATTTTAATTTACTATCTATGTCAACGCCTAAATATCTTGTAGTATCTGTTTGCTTTAGTATTGAGCAGGTTAGATTACAATTCGTTTTATTACATTTATTTTGTTGATGAATAAATACGTTTAAATTTAGATTTAATTTATTTTCATTAATAGAGAACGGGACAATGTAAGTTTTTTCGCTGTTGAGTGTTAACAAATTCACGTCGAACCAGTGCTTTAAATTGTCAATGTCAACATTTGCTTTATTGGTGACACTATTCCAATTTGTATCTTCGATGATAATAACTGTATCATCGGCATAGGATATTATTTTTCCGTTTAGTTTCAGTGTAAATACATCATTGACATACAATATAAATAATAAAGGGCCTAATACTGTGCCCTGTGGTATTCCGAAATTACTAGTTTCTATTTGGCTGTACACCTCATTTATTTTGACAACTTGAGGTCTTTGATATAGATAGCTTGTTATCCACTCGAGTGTCCTGCCTTGGAAACCGATACTTTCTAATTTTGAAGTCAATTTGTAATGAGATATGCTGTCAAAAGCTTTTTTTAAATCTATGAATATACCGATACATTTGCGAGATTTGTCCAATGCATTCAGTACATAGCTAGTTAATTTAGCAATTGCATCTTGTGTGCTTCTATTTTCCATAAAACCAAACTGGTTTTCATTTATTATATTATTGCTTTTTATATATGCGTTGATTCTTCTTTTAACTATTTTTTCAAATATTTTAGCTATGTTTGATATTATAGAGATAGGTCTGTAATTTGTTATATCATCCTGTTCACCAGATTTAAATATTGGAATTATTATGGATTTTTTATATATATTTGGAAATTTTCCAGTCTCAAAACTTTTATTTATAATGTACATTAGTGGTTTTGAAATTTCTTTTTTAATGTGTTTTAGTGTATCGATAGTTATGCCATCAAATCCTGGAGTTGATCCTCCTTTCATATTGTCAATAATTTTTTCAACTTCCTGTTCAGTACAGCTGTTAAGGATTTCCATTTTGTTTGTGTTTGTTTTTATTGTTGGCATTGTGACTGTGTTTGTTTGTATCAGTTTAGCAAGATTTTTTCCTACATTAACAAAATAATTGTTAAAAATGTTTGCAACTTTAGTGGGTTTTGATTCGCAGCTTATTTTTGTGTTTTCATATGTGATTTCATTTATAACATTGGTTTTTTGATTTTTTTTATCAATTATCTCATTTATTACCTTCCACACTCTTTTGTTATCATTTTCGGTGTTTCCTAACTTTTTTTCATAATATTTTTCTTTAGTGGTTTGTATTAAATACGTGAGCTTTTTTTTGTACAACTTATAGTGTTTGTATATGCTTTCATCGTTTGGTCTTTTAGTGGTTATTTTGTAAAGTGTTTGCTTATGTCTTATTGAAACTATTAGGCCATGGGTGATCCATGCTTTGATAGGTTTATATTTAGATTTTGTTCTGTTTATGTTCTTTGTTGACTCATTAATGATTTCAGTTAATTTCATGTTAAATAAATTGTTGCTTTCATTTACATCACTACATTTATATACTTCTGACCAATTTTCATTTTGTAGTTTATTTTTTAAAATGTCTAGGTGTAGAAACATGGTTTTTAAGTTTTTTTGTGTTGTATCATTTATTTTACTTGGAATATCTAATTTGTATTTTAAAATACAAGAATAATGGTCAGTAATGTTTGTATGTATGACTGCGGATATTATATTATGATATTCCGGAATATTTGTAAATATGTGGTCAATACACGAAGGTCTTTGATTTTTGATGTTTCTAGTGTAAGAATTTATACAAGATAAGAAGTTTAATTCGGCGAGCATATTTAAGTAGTTGTCTTTATCGTTCGATGAATAATCATTCGCTATATTTAAGTTGATATCGCCTACAATAATAGATCTTTTGTTTTTATTTCTAATTAATACGCTTTTTAATTCGTTAACAAACTGGGATAAGACTGTTGCATGGGTTCGATATATGGCAAAAATATTAAATATCTCGTTTTGTACCTTGATTTCAATATTAAGTATTGTGAGGGTTTTTCTTCTCTGTCCTGCTGATTGACACAATTAATAATTAACAGCCACTTTAATATGTTTACTTTTATTTCTTTCACAATGTATACACAATTAACCACAGCACAATAATATTCTTTATTCTTAATTACACAGGCTTGTGGCTATCCCGCCTGGCAAGCTTCTCCTCTCTCTTTTCTATATTCTTTTGTTTTCCTTTTCATTCAAATTCAAATCTCATGTTCCATTTTACCTAACAAACAAATCCATCTCGTTACAATACACCTCCTTCCTCTCATAAAAAAAAAACATTCCCAATTTTTTTTTTTTTTTTTACAATGAGTAAATAATGTATCATAATGCTCAGCCGGCGCCACATATTTTGTTTTATTTTAAGGATAAATTTCAAAAATATGAAAATAAAAAAAAACCTGTTTCTGATACATTATTCAGTCATTAATACATTTTTTAACAATACCAATTATTTTCATACTAAAATTAATATATTTTTTTTTTAACACAAATTTCATATTCAATATTATAAACAAATATTTGTTTTTTTTTTAAATACTTAATTCAACAATTCAAAATAATCAAATAACAATACATAATAAACATTCACCAGTTTATTAATCAATTCATTAAAATAACTTTTTTTTTTTATATACTTAATTCAACAATTCAAAATAATCAAATAACAATACATAATAAACATTCACCAGTTAATTAATCAATTCATTAAAATAACTTTTTTTTTTTTAAACATGTATCACATCTTTCCCAATATTTAAATTTATTTCAAATTTATTTTTCATAATAAATTTATCAGTCCATCAATTTTTTAAAAAAACTTTACCTTCATATGTAATACTTTGTTTAATTTATGTTTCATACCTTCATTCATGCAATGTTTCATAATTCATTCTTTCACTGATCACTTTTATATCAACTTTCACCGTATCATGCATCACCTCAAATTTTTCATACACATGAAAATATGTTTTTTTTTTTTTTTTTTTAATCTAATTTGATTATGTCCTTGATGTGATATTTATTTATAACATTTGTGTCTATATCTTTTAATACATAGACTATCTTGCTAACTTTCTTTTCTATTCTGGCTTTGACAAATTTTGGAGCCAACTTTGTACAGAAGTATTTCCCTGCATTTGATTGTATGAAATTTTTACGCCATACAATATCCCCTTGATCATAGACACGATTTGATCTACCTTTATTATAATAATTTGCATTTTTATTATATGCATCCCATAAATTTTCTGTTACAATTTTGTATAATGTGTTTAATTCCTTCATTTTATCTTTATGCATATCTCTATATTTATCTAAATCTTCCTTTGATTCTATTTCATCATTTACTATTTCACCATGAATTTCACCATTTAGTACAATCTCCCTACCTCTTGCTAATACATTAGGTGTGTATCCTGTTGCTAAATTGACTGTATTATTTATTATGCTTTGTACTGAATCTAAAAAAGTATCCCATTTTCTTTGTTCATTTTCAACAAAAATAGCTAATGTGTATCCTATTGTTCTATTATATGTCTCTACATTATTGCACATGGGAGTATATAAAGTTGTATAAAATATTTTCTGTACTCCATATGAGTACATAAAATCTTTAAATGCATTAGACTTTAAATTCTTTCCATTATCTGTTATTATCGTTTGCGGTACTCCTTCTGTTAAAAATATTTTATTTTCTATTAATTTTACTATTTCTTCTGTAGTAGCTCTTCTTAAAGGAAATAACCAACAATATTTGGTAAAAACATCTATTATTGATAATATATGTATATAGCCCGTACTTGATTTTGGTAATGGTCCTATCAAATCAATACTCAGCATTTTTAACGGTCTATCCACTCTTTTTCTATTTTCCATTTTTCCTGCTGGAGGTAAATTATTCGGCTTATACATTTTACATTTTTGACATTTATTTATAAAACTTTTTATATCTGCATACATATTTTTCCAATAGTAACATCTTGATATGTATTTATAAGTTTTAAAAATACCTACATGTCCATTATCATGATGATTCTTTATTATAGTTAATCTATTGTCTATAATAGGTATCTCTTTCCAATTATATTCCTCTGTGAAAGGATTATCATCATTTATTAGTTTAAATAATTTATTATCTACCATTTTGAATTTTTTGTATTTGTATGGTGTTTTTGTACATCCTTCTGCGATATTATTATACCAAGGATCTGCAATATTTGAATTTATTACTTCCATTTCTTTAGTACCAGGAATCCTAGATAATACATCTGGCACTGTATGTTCTTTCCCTTTTCTATGCTCAATCTCAAATTCATACTGTGAAAGTCTCATGGCCCATCTTGCTAATCTACCTGTTGGATTTGATATTTTATTCAAGAATTTTAATGCCATATGATCAGTTATTACCTTGAATTTCATCCCATCTAGATAAGATCGAAAATGTTCAATTGACTCTACAATGGCAAGAAGCTCACGTTCTGATGTCGAATAGTTTTGTTCTCTAACTGTCAAACTTCTTGAAAAATATGCTATTGGCTTTTCGGACCCATTGATATTTTGGTTTAATACTGAAGCTACTTGATTTTTACTGGCATCAGTGTGTAAAAAAAAATCTTTTGTGAAATCCGGACATATTAATACAGGGGCTGTGCTTAAGGCTAATTTTAAATTATTAAATGCATCCTCAGATTCTTTTGACCAATTAAAATTGTTCTGACCTTTTTTACCTCTCAATAATTTATTTAGTGGATATGATATCTCACTGCAGTTTTGTATAACTTTTCTATAAAATCCTACCAAACCTAAAAACATTCGTAGTTGTTTTAAATTTTTCGGTGAAGGATATTCCTCTATAATCTTGACTTTATTTGAATCTGGCCTTAATCCATTTTCATCAATAATGTATCCCAAATATTTTAAACTCTCTTTGCAAAATTCACATTTTGAAAACTTTACCGTTAACCCTGCTTCTTGTAATATATTTTTAACTTGTTTTAATAAATTTAAATGTGAATTGAAATCTTCGTTAATAATAATTAAGTCATCGATATAACAAAATATGTTAGTATCAAATTTAGGTCCAAATAACTTGTCTAATAAACGCTGTGTTTCAGAACTTGAATTTTTTAAACCGAACGGCATTTTTGTGAATTGAAACAACCCTCTATTTGGTACGACGAAGGCAGTTTTTTCTTTGGACGATTCTTCTAGTGGAATTTGCCAAAACGCCTTGCTTAAATCTATTGAAGAGATATATTTGGCATTTCGTAAATTTGCTAAAACTTGATTTAAATTTGGAATGGGATAGTTATCTCGTTTTGTTACTTCATTGAGTCTTCTAGAGTCCAAACAAAATCTAGGCGTTCCATCCTTTTTAATTACAATCACAACAGGACTGGACCACGAAGATTTGGATTGTTCAACTATACCTTCTTTTAACATTTTATCTAACTCTGTGTTAACCTGTCTCTGTCTTGCTGGACTGAGTGGATAATACTTTTGTTTTATTGGAGGACCTTCTGTCTGAATTCTGTGTTCAATGAGGTTTGTGCATCCTAAGCCTATTTTTTCATAAGAGATGTCCTTGAAATCATTTTCTATTGTTTTTAATTGCTGTAATTGGTTATCTGTTAATTTAGTTCTATTTGTAATTTTACCTAATTCACTAATATTTTTGCTATTTGAATATGTAATTTTACTTATTAAACTCGGTTCTAATTCAAATTTTATCCAAAAATCTATTCCAAAAATTAAGTCTTGTTGTAAACCTTGTAAAACATAAAAATCTACATGTTTTATTTGATTGTCACATTTTACCTCTAAATTTATTTTACCAAGTATTTTTATATTTTTACCATTTGCTAACGAGATATTATCATGGGTTTTTATAATTTTGTAATTTCTTTGTAAAAAATAATCAAATGTTTTTTCATTGATTGCAGAAATAGATGCACCTGAATCTAGTAAACCTGTAAAATTTTTGTTCTCAATATTTACAGTTAAAAATGGTCTTTTATCAAATTGTTTAGCAAAAATGAGTGGTGCAATTTGATAATTTTTATTAAAAATTTGAATGAAATTAAGCCAGCTCTTCATTTCTGATTTTTGTGTTTGTACTGAAGGCCGACTATCTACAAGTTTTTTTGAATTACTATTGTATGTCATATTTGTTCTGTTTTGTATATTTATATTTCTGTTCATTTTTGTTTTGTCTGTATAATCACTTTTTTTATTTTTAACAAAACAATCTTTTTGTACATGTCCTGTACGTTTACATGAGTAACAGATTACTGTGTGTTTTTTAAAATTTCCATTTTTTATAAAACAATTTCTTTCCACATGTCCTCTTTTATTACAAACGTGACATACTATATTATTTGTGAAACTTCTACATTTATTCTGTATGTAATCTAATTTTCTATTTTTAGTCCAACAATGTATTTCATCATGTCCTAATTTATTACAAAAATTGCATTTTTGCATTACATTTTTCTCTTTTATGTTATTCATTACATTTAAATTTTTACATTCATTAAATTTTATAAATGATTCAAACTTGCTACATATTGTAGATAATTCCTCTGTATTTTTAATTTCAGATGTTGTCAGTAAAGTTGCATATTTTTCTGACAATCCATGAATTATTATGTCCATAAGTTCTTTATCATGCATTCTTTTATTTAATAAATTATTTTTTGATTTTACCTTTAAAATATAAACAGATGCATTATCATGACCTTGTACCATATTTAAAATTTCTAACTTAAGATTCCTTTGAAAGTCATATTTTTCAAATTGTTGTAAGAATTTGGTTTTAAAAATTTTCCAATCAAATTCACAGTTAATTGCTCTGTACCAAGTTAACGGAAAATCTGTTAAAAATATAGGCATACACTCTACCAAATAATCTAATTTTAATTTGTAGACTTTGGCTAATTCTTCTAACCTTATTATAAATTCATTTGGTTCACTTTCACCATTAAAAGATATTTTTAATTTGAGAGGATCAAAATTTATGGACTCCATTGTGTTACTTTCTAAATCCTTTTTATTATTTATTTTTTTAGATTTCGTCATTTGTTGTATATTTTCTATTTATGCAATTAAAAAAAATCATTTCATTGAAAAAAAATTTTCATACAAATTAAATATAACACCATCTATATATATTTATCTAAACTGATTTGAAACAAACTGGTTCATATCCATTCTTCATTCTCCCGCGACGTTCGATTTTTGAATTTCCATTCTTCTGAACGTAATGTAGGTAGTTTGAATTCTCTCACCTTCAATATTTTCAAACAGCGTTTCAAATCTTGTAATTTCTTGTTGTTAATTGTATAAGTCGATGTCTTCACTAGCTTTTAAACGTGTTGATGCTTTCACAACCATAAATCGGTCCAATTTTAATCATTTCATATATTGTATTGCTTTCAATGTCATTTGTTGAAATTGACTGTCATTTGTTTTTGTTTGTGAAAAATTTTCTTCATAGGAATTTCATGTACAGATTTTTTCTTTTACGTTGGGCGCCAAAATGTGAGGGTTTTTCTTCTCTGTCCTGCTGATTGACACAATTAATAATTAACAGCCACTTTAATATGTTTACTTTTATTTCTTTCACAATGTATACACAATTAACCACAGCACAATAATATTCTTTATTCTTAATTACACAGGCTTGTGGCTATCCCGCCTGGCAAGCTTCTCCTCTCTCTTTTCTATATTCTTTTGTTTTCCTTTTCATTCAAATTCAAATCTCATGTTCCATTTTACCTAACAAACAAATCCATCTCGTTACAGTATATTAGTATATTTTATGTCATTTATTTCTTTAAAACTAATCATTTTACATTTTTGTGATAGAAATAATGATACGCCGCTATTCTTATTAATTTTGTTTAGTGTTGTGAAGTAGCTATAGTCAGGGATATTATAGTTCATTTCACCTGCGCTATGCGTCTCCGTTAACACTATAACATCCGGTGAACATTTTAATGATTTTAATGTTAGTACAAATTCGCTAAAAATTTTTTCGATGCTTCTTATGTTCATATGAAATAATAATAACGTATTGGCGGATTTATGTAAATTTATGTTTATGTCATTAGTCGAATCAAAAACCCGTTCATCTATGTTCATTTTTTTATCAAGAATATTATCTTCGAAGTTAAACATTTTTTAATTTTAAGGTTGGATAAACATATATTAGGTATTATTCATAATCAATGCGTTCATTTGCTCTTTTAATCATTTTTTGTCTGTAGCCACATGTTATGCTGGTTGTTCTATGGTTTGTGTCACTTTTAGTTTTATATTTAATATTCAAAAAATTGCAGTTGCTGCAGATTTGGTTGTTTTTTAAATTTGTACATTTGTCATACGTATTGTTACGAAATTAGGGTTCAATTGTCTTCAAATTAAAAATACACAGGTCTTCTTCAATAGTTATTTATTTTACACAGTTACAAAATTTATTTTCACACTACTTTCTCGATTATTCCACTTGGTTTTGGTTCACTGATCAGATGACTTCGATGTGTTTGTAAGTCTCTATGATACTGGCCCGCTCTGCAGGCCATTCGCACCTTTATACTCTTCAGAGCAGTATGATCCAGAACTAAAGTCGCCAGACGGTTCCAGAGTAATTATTACTTCTCGACGCTTCACGTACTACCTAGAGATACAACCAAAATCCTACCTACCAATGCAATACAGTATTCCTATAATTATAACAAGTACCTACTTAGCCTAGAGAATTCTACACTTATACACAATTATCGATCCTACCTACCTATACCTATGAGGACTCTTATAACTATAACTACCCATACTTATTTCAATATTTATATTTACATAACACTATAACTACCCATACTTATTTCAATATTTATATTTACATAACACTACCCCCCACCTAGACTGTTTCGTCCCGGAACAGTCTTGACTCTGTGTAGGTAGGGGCATGCTGATCCACGTCGACACCCTGTGGTCAGGAAGAAGTGGCAGTCCACGGATTTCTCCCCACTGGCTCTCGGCTGCGCTTGCTCGCAGCACACCATGACGCTGATGCCGACTCCCGAGAACACTGCTTCAATCATACTCCGGATTATCCGCCAGTCTCGATTAGCGCGGCCGCCACCCATCTTCGGTATTGCCAGACGCGCCTGCTGATCCTCCAACATGTAGTCACGCAGCTCAACAAGACCGTCCCACAATGCCTTGTAGTCCTCTTCCAGGTTGCTGGAATCCGGGACAACCAGGCAGTATGCTTGTTGACGCCCCTTCGGTAGTCTCAGAGCTCTTCCTTGCGGGCTGCTCGAGGGTTGCGGTTCTCCGAATTTGTATCGGAAGACCCGTGCAATTCCTCTAGACATATCTAGATCTTCCGGTACACTGCATGCCAGTGTGTGGTCCCCAGTGACCTCAAATAAGTCCTTGTGGACTTCTGTGGTCACTCCATGGCGAAACTTCTGCCCTGCCTTCGCGTTCTCCCAAAACGTCTCAAAGGCTGGTGATCTTTCGGATGCGACGCACTGTCGTACTTTTTGGGCTGGTTGGTCATCATTATCGCCTAGGTATGGTGAGAGGCGATTGTAGTGCACGACCCTTGGTTTTCCGTTTGGTCTCTTTTTTATGCGGTAGACCACATCGTTGATGCGCTCCAAGATCTCGTACGGCCCGTCCCAGGAACGCTGAAGTTTCGGACAGTATCCTTGGCGCCTCTTGGGGTCAAAAAGCCACACCCAGTCACCAGCTTTGTACCCCATGCTGTCAGCTCTGGTGTCATAGCGCTCCTTCATTTGATCGCTGGCTTCCCCGATGTTCATGCGGACCTGATCATGGATGTCATCCAGCCTCCTGCGAAGGTCTGTCACATAGTCTTCTCCGGCTAGGTCTTCACCTGGTTTGCAGCCAAATTTGAGATCACAAGGAAGTCGCATTTCTCGCCCAAACAGTATGCTGCTGGGAGTCTTCTTCGTCGTTTCCTGAACAGCCGACCGGTAAGCCAATAAGAACAAAGGCAGATGTCGGTCCCAGTCCCGCTGATGGCTGGACACTACTTTGGCTAAGTACCTCCCCACGGTACGGTTCATCCTTTCCACCATTCCATCAGACTGTGGATGTAGCGCAGTGGTCCTGGTCTTGTAGATCCCTAGCCGCTCACACATTTGCTGGAAGATAGCAGCTTCAAAGTTCCTTCCCTGATCAGAATGTAATTCCAGGGGTACGCCAAACCTGCTGATAAATTCGGTAACTAGAACTTCAGTCACGGTTACGGCCTCTTGGTTAGGGATTGAGTAAGCTTCCACCCACTTGCTGAAGTAATCCATCACCACCATGATGTACTTGTTACCCTTCTCAGTTGTAGGAAATGGGCCAGCTATGTCGATGGCAATTCTTTCAAAGGGGCTGCCAACATTGTACTGACGCATTGGTGCTCGCCTTTTCCTTTGCGGTCCATTGGCCGTTGCACAGGTTACACATTTTCGACACCAATCTTTGACGTCTTCGCTGCAGTTGATCCAGTAAAATCGCTCTTTCACTTTCTCCAGCGTCTTCTTAACGCCTAGATGTCCTCCAGAAGTTCCTCCATGCAGCAGTCCAAGGATTTCCGGTACTCGGCTCCTCGGAACGAGGGTTTGCTTTCTTCTAAGTGTGCCGTCTTCCTTCTCGATCTTTCGTTTCAGAAACCCTCCTTCTATCACTATGGATCCCCATTGAGCCCAATAAGCCTTGACAGTTGGTGATAAGGGGGCGAGTTTTTCCCAGGTTGGCCTTTCTCCTTCTCGCGCCCATTCCATCACATACTTCAAGTCCGGATCATTCAGTTGGTCTTGCGCCAATTTTTCATCTTGCCAGTCCTCATCTTCGGTGGTCGTCCTTTGGACAATTGCTACCTTGTCCTCCATCTTGCTGCAATGTTTGCAGTCACTGGCGCATGGTCGTCTGGATAATGCATCCGCATTTCGATGAAGCGTGCCAGGTCTATGTTCGGAGTCATAATCATACTCCTGGAGCCTTTCAATCCATCTAGCCACTTGCCCTTCTGGGTTTTTGAATTTCAGAAGCCAAACCAGTGCAGCATGATCAGTCCGTAGTGTGAATTTTCTCCCGTACAAGTATTTGCGGAAGTGTTCCACTGATTTTATCACGGCAAGAAGCTCTCGTCTGGTCACGCAATAATTTCGTTCTGGCTTGGAAAGCACTTTACTGAAGTAACCCAGAACAGTCTCATGCCCATCCTGTATTTGGGAAAGGACGCCTCCTATCCCCACATTACTAGCGTCGGTATCCAGGATGAACTTTCCATCTTTTCGTGGGTAGCTCAAGATGGGGGCACTTGTTAATCTTCCCTTAAGCTCTTCAAATGCTTGTGCGCAGGAATCACTCCAATGGAAGCGAGTGTTTTCTTCCGTAAGCTTGGTGAGCGGTTTTGCAATGTCCGCAAATCTTGGCACAAACCTCCTGTAATAAGTGCACAGCCCCAGGAAACTCCTAGTTTCATGTTTGTCCTTCAGCACGGGCCAGTCTCTTACTGCCTTGATTTTGGCAGGGTCAACTTCAACTCCACGTTGAGAAACTATGTGTCCCAGGTAATTTACTTGTTTCTTGAACAGGTTACACTTTTTCGGGTTGAGCTTCAGTCCAGCGTCTTGTAGTCGCCCGAAAACTTGCTCCAGATTTCTCAACTGATGGTTGAAGTCCTTTCCCAGGATGATTATGTCATCCAAGTATACCAGGCAGGTTTCCCATGATAGTCCTCGCAGCACATTCTCCATCAGCCTTTCAAACGTGGCGGGGGCATTGCATAAGCCAAATGGCATCACGGTGAACTGCCAAAGTCCAGATCCAGTCGAGAATGCAGTTTTCTCCTTATCTTTGGCATCCAATTCAACTTGCCAGTAGCCACTTTTCAGGTCCAATGTGGAAAAAATGGTGCATCCTGCTAATGTGTCCAAGGTGTCGTCAATCCTTGGCAGAGGGTAACTATCCTTTTTCGTAACATCGTTGAGCAGTCTGTAGTCCACACAAAATCTCGTGGTACCATCCTTCTTTTTCACCAGTACCACCGGGGATGTCCAAGGGCTACTTGATGGTTCTATGATGCCATCCTTGCTCATGTCTTTGATGATCTTGTCAGCTTCTTCCCGCTTTGCAAAGGGTAGTCTTCTTGGAGCCTGTTTTATTGGTCTCGCTTCTCCGGTGTCTATGCTATGTCGCACTACCTTGGTTCTTCCCAGACGGCCATTAGAGTCCTCGAAAATGTTCTGGTAGCGGCAGATCAAACTCCTCACTCTCCGTTTGTTTTTCTCGGTTAGACCTTGGGAAGCGTCGTGGACCAGGGCTTCCAATTGTGTTGACAATTTGTTTCCTTCGCATGACATGTTTGTCATCTGTTGCACAATGGAAGTTATCCTCTCACATCTGCCCAAAACAAAACCTTCATTCATTTTAACTGGGTAGCTGTTCACATTCATGATCTTGACAGGAATGGTCTCCTTTGCGCGAATCACTGTTCTTGCCACCATGACTCCTTTGTTAACATTGTCCATGTTCTCCGGTTCTATCATACAGATTTGGTCATTTGTACTACTGGAATCCAGGCGGGCACTCACTATCATCTCGGATCGCCCCTTCACTTCGGTATTCTTGGCTAGGATAACACGTGCAGCCAGTTCTTTCCGTCTTTGCAGGATGACTTCTTCATTTCCAATTTTAATGGACCCTTTCTTTAAATTTAAACTGCACCCAAATCTGTCCAGTATGTCCATTCCCAATATAACGTCTTCTTCAATGTTGGCCACCAACGTCCGATGATCAAAAGTGGTGCTGCCAATTTGGAAGGTGGCAATCGTCTTCCCATACACCTGTGCTGACTCTCCCGTGGCGGTGTGCAGAGACCACTTTGTTGGTGCAATCTGCTTACCTCGTGCCACTATGTCGCGTCTCAGAATTGTCCTGGTTGCTCCCGTGTCCACCAGTAGTTCACGAGTTACTCCATCTATTATGCCATTGATAAAAATGCTGCTGGCTTTTCCTCTCACGGTTGCGACAGTAGCAGCAGATTTCAGGGCCTCTCCAGCGTGGGTCAACGGTTGCCCCTTCCCATTAACCCTTTCTAGTTTTCCGCAGCCTGTTTTCTGGGTTTCTAAGGCTTGGGACACTTGGTGCTAAGGTGGCCCAGCTGTCCGCAGTTCCAGCAGCGTGGGTCTCGTCTTCGAGGTCTCAGACGTTCCAGCACTTTTTCAATTAGCTCCTCGGTTGTAGGTAGCTTGACCTCCTCTGCCTCGACTGCACGAACCCTGGCGTGGCCCCTGATGGACTGTTTGACAGCCTCAAACTCGAGAGCTTGGCTGAGCGCCTCGTTCAAAGCCTTGGGATGGGCCAGTTTTACGGCTTGTTGCGTCTCCCATTCCCGCAATCCATTTAGGAACTTGTCCACTGCCAAGCTCTCACAGATGTCGTCGGAGGCTGTCGGGTAAGCGTCTCGTACCAGGCGGGCGATGTCCATTTCAAACTCCTGGAGGCTCTCGTTGGGCTTCTGCACCCTTGTGTTCAGCTGCGACTTGTACAGCTGCTCCAGGCACTTGTGGCCATAGCGCATATCCAAGCGCTGCTTCAGCTGCCCAAAGTCACCACGGTTGTCCAGGGGTATGGCCTGCAGAACCCTGAGAGCGTCTCCTCGGAGCGACAGGCTGAGAACCGAAGCCTTCTTCTGCTGGCTCCAGGCTCCCATCATGGCAGCCGTCTCAAAGAGGGTCAAGTATTCCTCCCACGACGTCTTCCCGTCGAAGGTTGGGAGGTTGTGCTTGGCTAGGGAAGGGTCATCATCCCCTCTTGTGATCCTGGTTGGAGTTGAGCATCCCTGGTCGGTCTCGTCGTGAAGGCCGCCTTTGGGGGAGATTCTGGTGGACTCCATCTGGCACTTGTCAGCCAGCTCGGCACGCAGACGGTCTTCCAGGTTTGACATCCGAGTCTCCATTTCCCCCTTCAGGGCCGAGAGGTTGGTTGTCATCTTCTCCTCTATTTCTCCTTTCAGGGTTGTGAGACTATCCGCTATCTCCGCCTTCAGGGTCCTGGCGTTGTCAGCCATCTCCGCCTTCAGGTCTTCCCTCAGGGTCTTGGAATTATCAGCCATTTTCTCCTCCAGGGTCCTGGCGTTGTCAGCCATCTTCTCCTCCATGGCAGTGAAGTTTCCCGTGAGCTCCTCCTTCATGGATTTTGTGATGCTGATGTTCAGCTCCTCAAGGGCGCGGTCTCCTCCAGATGCCATGACAAAGTATGCCGGGTCTTCACCTGACCGTTCCAAGGCCTCTATGAGGCGTGCTTGTAAGGCTGCCTTTCCTCCTGAGGTCTCCAGGTCCCTCTCCAGAAGCTCATTTTTAAGCTCAGTGACTTTGAGGTCCTTGACGTTCACTTTCGTTGCCATTTTTTTTCAAAATTTACGTCAAAACAAAAATATTTTCAAATTTATTTAATACAAGTTTTGAGTTTTATATATATAGCTGTTTTGAATACGTACTTTAGCAAAAATAATAATTTATCTGATTACACTGATTGGTAGGTACTGTCTTTTAATATTTATTTTTAATTCACCAATATTTTTTTACATAATAATGTCTGATAGTACATAATTATTTATTTCGTCTCAAGTCTTTCAAACACACAGGTAGGTACTCAATGTACATTCACACACTTGTAAACAAAGGATAGTTATTCAAAAACTTTTTCTCGATGAATCTGGAACGTTCTTTTGTAATATTTTTCAAGATTTTTATTTATTTATTTTATTTTTTTTTAATCACACACAATAATAAAAAAAACTATGGTCCAATTTGATGACTTTCTTAATGCGGTAAAATAGTCATTATGTTATGTCCAGAATTATGTTCCATATGATGTTCCAGAATTTATAAGCAACTTGCTTTTGCGTCTTTTCTTTTAACAAAAATTTATTTAAACACTTGTTTTCACAAAAGTCAGTTCACACAAAGTTCAATTTGAATAAAGTTCATTTTAACACTATTTAATTTATTTTATTTATTTTTAGACAGAAGATCTTAATTTTTCTTGACAACCCCACACCTGACACCAATTGTTACGAAATTAGGGTTCAATTGTCTTCAAATTAAAAATACACAGGTCTTCTTCAATAGTTATTTATTTTACACAGTTACAAAATTTATTTTCACACTACTTTCTCGATTATTCCACTTGGTTTTGGTTCACTGATCAGATGACTTCGATGTGTTTGTAAGTCTCTATGATACTGGCCCGCTCTGCAGGCCATTCGCACCTTTATACTCTTCAGAGCAGTATGATCCAGAACTAAAGTCGCCAGACGGTTCCAGAGTAATTATTACTTCTCGACGCTTCACGTACTACCTAGAGATACAACCAAAATCCTACCTACCAATGCAATACAGTATTCCTATAATTATAACAAGTACCTACTTAGCCTAGAGAATTCTACACTTATACACAATTATCGATCCTACCTACCTATACCTATGAGGACTCTTATAACTATAACTACCCATACTTATTTCAATATTTATATTTACATAACACTATAACTACCCATACTTATTTCAATATTTATATTTACATAACAGTATGTTCTTCTGCGCAGTGAGGACATGTTGGGGGCCGTGTCCTGCTCAGGCATCTTAGTGCAGTGTGCCCAAACTTCAGGCAGTGGTAGCACTGCACCAGAGTATTACAGTCCTCAACTAGCGCTCTGTTGTATTTTATGTTTATTTTTCTTTTTTCTAGGAGGATTTTCCTTAGTCCCCCTGTGGTTTCCATGATGTAGTTTGTCATTTCTCTCTGTTTTCCACTTTGTTTGTCAATACTTTTTAGCTCTTTTATCAGTTTCATGTTGCTTCTTTCCCTTTCGTCTATACCCTCATTTTGCATTGTAATGCCCATTATGATTTCCTCTTCCGTAAGGTTTCTTTCAAGTCCTTTTAATACTATGTATGGTTTCTTTTTTTTAAATTCCTCTGCCCTTATTTCCTTCCCAAGTGTACTTGTAATTTCCTTAGTTAATTTTTCTGCACTTTTTTTCTCAGCGCAAATGATTGTAATTTTATTTTCACCTGTTGTTTTCATTCCAGCTATTCCAATTTTTAAATTCGTCACATCAATTCTATTTTTAATTTTTGTTTTCATTTCGTCCGCCTTTAATGTGTTTTTTTTTTATTCTACTTGTATTGCATATTTTGTTTCTTCTCTGTTTTTATCTTTTATAAATGTGTTGGTAGAGTTTGTTACAGTCGCGTATGTTTTGCGTCCACTTGTTGTTCCTCTTAGTTCTATTCTTAATTCTTGTATCTCCTTCCTACACTCTTCTATCTGTGATTTTAAGTCCTTGAATTGCCCATTTAATTCTTCTTTTATATCGGCGAATTTTTTTTCCATGAATTCCATGATTTCTTCCTTCATTTCTTTGTTTGCTCTCGTCATCTTCTCTTTTTTGTTTTTTGTTTATTAATCTGTGTTAATTTTTAATTAAGTCACTCAAGTTACTCGAATACATCGCGAACACGCGTTTGGTGACGCTGTAAATTTACAGCGATGCGATGTTCCTCGCTCGGCGGCTAATTGTGAACTGGTCTATGATAATTTCGCGAATGATTTTGTGATTGTTTAATATAATCACAAGTGAGATATCACTGATAATCACTCAGAAAAAAATCAATACAAAATATCATGGAACACTGGTCAATGATAATTTCGCGAATGATTTTTTGATTGTTTAATATAATCAATGGTGAGATATCATTGATAATCATTCAGAAATAAATCATTTGAAAATATCATGGAACAATGGTCTATGATAATTTCGCGAAAGATTTTGTGATAGTATAATATAATCACTAGTGAGATATTACTAATAATCATTCAGAAAAAATCAATACAAAATATCATGGAACAATGATCAATGATAATTTCGCGAATGATTTTGTGATTGTTTAATATAATCACAAGTGAGATATCACTGATAATCACTAAGAAAAAAATCAATACAAAATATCATGGAACAATGGTCAATGATAATTTCGCGAATGATTTTTTGATTGTTTAATATAATCACAAGTGAGATATCACTGATAATCACTCAGAAAAAAATCAATACAAAATATCATGGAACACTGGTCAATGATAATTTTGCGAATGATTTTTTGATTGTTTAATATAATCAATGGTGAGATATCATTGATAATCATTCAGAAATAAATCATTTGAAAATATCATGGAACAATGGTCTATGATAATTTCGCGAATGATTTTGTGATTGTTTAATATAATCACTAGTGAGATATCACTGATAATCACTCAGAAAAAAATCAATACAAAATATCATGGAACACTGGTCAATGATAATTTCGCGAATGATTTTATGATTGTATAATATAATCAATGGTGAGATATCATTGATAATCATTCAGAAAAAAATCAATATAAAATATCATGGATCACTGGTCAATGATAATTTCGCGAATGATTTTATGATTGTTTAATATAATCACAAGTGAGATATCACTGATAATCACTCAGAAAAAAATCAATACAAAATATCATGGAACACTGGTCAATGATAATTTCGCGAATGATTTTATGATTGTATAATATAATCAATGGTGAGATATCATTGATAATCATTCAGAAATAAATTATTTGAAAATATCATGGAACAATGGTCTATGATAATTTCGCGAATGATTTTGTGATTGTATAATATAATCACTAGTGAGATATTACTAATAATCATTCAGAAAAAATCAATACAAAATATCATGGAACACTGGTCAATGATAATTTCGCGAATGATTTTTTGATTGTTTAATATAATCAATGGTGAGATATCATTGATAATCATTCAGAAATAAATCATTTGAAAATATCATGGAACAATGGTCTATGATAATTTCGCGAATGTTTTTGTGATTGTATAATATAATCACTAGTGAGATATAACTGATAATCATTCAGAAAAAATCAATACAAAATATCATGGAACAGTGGTCAATGATAATTTCGCGAATGATTTTGTGATTGTTTAATATAATCACAAGTGAGATATCACTGATGATCACTCAGAAAAAAATCAATACAAAATATCATGGAACACTGGTCAATGATAATTTCGCGAGTGATTTTATGATTGTATAATATAATCAATGGTGAGAAATCATTGATAATCATTCAAAAATAAATCATTTGAAAATATCATGGAACAATGGTCTATGATAATTTCGCGAATGATTTTGTGATTGTATAATATAATCACTAGTGAGATATTACTGATAATCATTCAGAAAAAATCAAAACAAAATATCATGGAACAATGGTCAATGATAGTTTCGCGAATGATTTTGTGATTGTTTAACATAATCACTAGTGAGATATCACTGATAATCACTCAGAAAAAAATCAATACAAAATATCATGGAACACTGGTCAATGATAATTTCGCGAATGATTTTATGATTGTATAATATAATCAATGGTGAGATATCATTGATAATCATTCAGAAATAAATCATTTGAAAATATCATGGAACAATGGTCTATGATAATTTCGCGAATGATTTTGTGATTGTATAATATAATCACTAGTGAGATATTACTGATAATCATTCAGAAAAAATCAATACAAAATATCATGGAACACTGGTCAATGATAATTTCGCGAATGATTTTATGATTGTATAATATAATCAATGGTGAGATATCATTGATAATCATTCAGAAATAAATCATTTGAAAATATCATGGAACAATGGTCTATGATAATTTCGCGAAAGATTTTGTGATAGTATAATATAATCACTAGTGAGATATTACTAATAATCATTCAGAAAAAATCAATACAAAATATCATGGAACAATGATCAATGATAATTTCGCGAATGATTTTGTGATTGTTTAATATAATCACAAGTGAGATATCACTGATAATCACTCAGAAAAAAATCAATACAAAATATCATGGAACAATGGTCAATGATAATTTCGCGAATGATTTTTTGATTGTTTAATATAATCACAAGTGAGATATCACTGATAATCACTCAGAAAAAAATCAATACAAAATATCATGGAACACTGGTCAATGATAATTTCGCGAATGATTTTTTGATTGTTTAATATAATCAATGGTGAGATATCATTGATAATCATTCAGAAATAAATCATTTGAAAATATCATGGAACAATGGTCTATGATAATTTCGCGAATGATTTTGTGATTGTTTAATATAATCACTAGTGAGATATAACTGATAATCATTCAGAAAAAATCAATACAAAATATCATGGAACAGTGGTCAATGATAATTTCGCGAATGATTTTGTGATTGTTTAATATAATCACAAGTGAGATATCACTGATAATCACTCAGAAAAAAATCAATACAAAATATCATGGAACAATGGTCAATGATAATTTCGCGAATGATTTTTTGATTGTTTAATATAATCACAAGTGAGATATCACTGATAATCACTCAGAAAAAAATCAATACAAAATATCATGGAACACTGGTCAATGATAATTTCGCGAATGATTTTTTGATTGTTTAATATAATCAATGGTGAGATATCATTGATAATCATTCAGAAATAAATCATTTGAAAATATCATGGAACAATGGTCTATGATAATTTCGCGAATGATTTTGTGATTGTTTAATATAATCACTAGTGAGATATAACTGATAATCATTCAGAAAAAATCAATACAAAATATCATGGAACAGTGGTCAATGATAATTTCGCGAATGATTTTGTGATTGTTTAATATAATCACAAGTGAGATATCACTGATAATCACTCAGAAAAAAATCAATACAAAATATCATGGAACACTGGTCAATGATAATTTCGCGAGTGATTTTATGATTGTATAATATAATCAATGGTGAGATATCATTGATAATCATTCAAAAATAAATCATTTGAAAATATCATGGAACACTGGTCTATGATAATTTCGCGAATGATTTTGTGATTTTATAATATAATCACTAGTGAGATATAACTGATAATCATTCAGAAAAAATCAATACAAAATATCATGGAACAGTGGTCAATGATAATTTCGCGAATGATTTTGTGATTGTTTAATATAATCACAAGTGAGATGATGATGATGATGATGATGGATGATTTCTTTCCTGTGGCGCCATTTAATGGTCCAGGACCATCTCAAGGGCGCCATGGCTTCTCGAGAAAAGTAGTGTCTTCAGTTCCTTTCTGAAGGTGGTGGTAGGCTGGTTCGCGCGAACACCGATGGGTAAATTGTTCCAGGCCACCGGCCCGGCCACCGCAAAGCTTCTGTCTGCAAAGTTTGATGTGTTTGCTCTATTGGGCACTATAACCTTGTTGACAGCAGTAAGGGCAGAGCGTAGTGGTCTTTTTGAAGTCCCATCGACAGAGCATAGCTCAGCGAGACATGGGGGTGCAGTGCCGTTCAGGGCCCTATGCACAGTGAGACACAACTTAAATTCCACCCTCTCTCGGACCCTCAGCCAGTGCAGTTCTCTCAGCAGTGGCGAAATATGACAGCTCTTTCCCTGTCGAAAAATTGCCCTGGCAGCAGCATTGAAAGCCATTTGCAGCCGATCAAACAATTTCTGCGGTAGTCCAGCATATATGATATTGCAGTAGTCTAATCGGGAGACGACGAAAGCAGCTACGAGGCTTTTGACAGCATCCACAGGCAAACATCTTGAGATGAGGCTCAATTGGCGGATATAGAAGAAAGCTGTGCTCACTGTCCTGGACACTTGTGCCTCCATCGATAGTGCTCCGTCTAGTAAGACACCAAGGACGGATATGGTGGAGGATGGTATTATGCTTGCACCAGAGAAAAAGATTGGCTGAGTACCCAAGAGGTGCTGCCGACCCGGAGAGGCAACCCACATGAACTCAGTCTTGGTTGGATTCAGTTTGAGACGTCTATAGGCCATAACGTTTGTGAGTCTTTCCAAGCAATGGGTGGTCCTGGCCAAAAGATCGTCTTTTTTGTCGGGACTGCAAAAACCAACGAGGACACGATCATCAGCATATGCATAGCTTCGCATGCCACACTCCTCCAAAATATTATCAATACAGCCAATGTACAAGATAAAGAGGATTGGACCAAGGACTGATCCTTGGGGTACTCCTTGAGAAACAAGATCTTCTTTGGTTGAGTCAGACTTAAGCCTAATGGACCACCTTCTATTATACAGGTACGAGCGCAGCCATTCGATGACAGTACCACAGATGCCATACTCAGACTCCAGACAATGAAGAAGCATTTCATGATCGACAGTGTCAAAGGCGGCACTCATGTCGAGAACCGTTACTAAACCAATGTCACCTGATGCCACTCCCACAATTAAGTCAGATGTCAGCCTTGTGAGGGCGGACTCAGTTGAATGATGCTTCCTATAAGCGAACTGATATTTCTGCAATAAGTTGTTATTCTCGAGGTGAGTCATCAGCTGGGATGCAATGGTACGCTCAAGCACTTTAGATAAAAAGGGGAGGCCTGAAATTGGTCTATAGTTGGTTGGGTCGTCAGCGTCGAGTGTATTTTTCTTAATTAGAGGAGTGACATGCGAAATCTTCCAGGATGCCGGTACGACTCCATGCATCAGAGATATATTCATAATTTTAACAGTCAGGGGTAAAAGGAGATCAAGGTTCTCTTTGAGCAGTCGTGTGGGTATGGGATCCAGCTGACAATGCTTGGTGGGAGAATTGCTGATGGTCTTCTTAAGCTCAATCTCAGACACACGAGCAAAGGTGTTAAATTTGATCGAGCATGGTGTTGCAACTATGGCCGCAGTGCTATATGGAAGAGATGCAGATATTCCATCAAGTTTCGTCTTGAATGCAGTCTTAAATTGTTCAGCATTCAGGCTAGTGGGCATCGACGCATTAGGTGTCTCCATGACATTCCGTAAATCTTGCCATAATCTCCTTGGATTATCTTTGTGAGTGTGAATTTGTTCTCTCCAGTAAGCAGATTTAACTTTTTCAATGAGTTGTACATACAACTTCTGGGCAGAAATCCAAGCATTCTTAGAAACAGAGGTCTTCAGTCGCCTGTAAACCCTTTCGAGTTTGCGGACCTTGGCTTTTTCAGCTCTGCAGTTGGAGTCAAACCACAGATGTCGAGAGCCACGCACTCGCAATGTTTTCGAAGTGAATGGAGCAAGCTCATCTAGGATGTCGTTGAGTGTAGAATTGTACTGTCCTACAAGATAGTCTATGTTTTGGTCAGTATAGATGGCGTCAGAGCACAAGACAGAGTTCTCAAGACGAAACCGAAATTTTTTGGGGCAGAAGTCCTTCCAATTTCTGGTAATAATAGTAGTGTAGAGAGGCGATGGAATTGAGAGACAAAACCCAGCAACGATCAGCCGATGGTCAGAAAGTCCCACATCGATAACAGCTGTAGATGATGGGGTGCAGTCGCTGCGTGTGATGAGCAAGTCAAGGGTTCCTCCGGCATCGTGAGTGGGAGATACGACCCACTGCGAGAGGCTGTGGTCAACCAGCAGTCTGTTAAGCTTCTTTGCATGCGGATCAGCTTGCCTTTCTATATGAATATTGAAATCACCAGTCAGTATAATAGGATATAGAGATATCACTGATAATCACTCAGAAAAAAATCAATACAAAATATCATGGAACACTGGTCAATGATAATTTCGCGAGTGATTTTATGATTGTATAATATAATCAATGGTGAGATATCATTGATAATCATTCAAAAATAAATCATTTGAAAATATCATGGAACACTGGTCTATGATAATTTCGCGAATGATTTTGTGATTGTATAATATAATCACTAGTGAGATATTACTGATAATCATTCAGAAAAAATTAAAACAAAATATCATGGAACAATGGTCAATGATAGTTTCGCGAATGATTTTGTGATTGTTTAACATAATCACTAGTGAGATATCACTGATAATCACTCAGAAAAAAATCAATGCTATATGGAAGAGATGCAGATATTCCATCAAGTTTCGTCTTGAATGCAGTCTTAAATTGTTCAGCATTCAGGCTAGTGGGCATCGACGCATTAGGTGTCTCCATGACATTCCGTAAATCTTGCCATAATCTCCTTGGATTATCTTTGTGAGTGTGAATTTGTTCTCTCCAGTAAGCAGATTTAACTTTTTCAATGAGTTGTACATACAACTTCTGGGCAGAAATCCAAGCATTCTTAGAAACAGAGGTCTTCAGTCGCCTGTAAACCCTTTCGAGTTTGCGGACCTTGGCTTTTTCAGCTCTGCAGTTGGAGTCAAACCACAGATGTCGAGAGCCACGCACTCGCAATGTTTTCGAAGTGAATGGAGCAAGCTCATCTAGGATGTCGTTGAGTGTAGAATTGTACTGTCCTACAAGATAGTCTATGTTTTGGTCAGTATAGATGGCGTCAGAGCACAAGACAGAGTTCTCAAGACGAAACCGAAATTTTTTGGGGCAGAAGTCCTTCCAATTTCTGGTAATAATAGTAGTGTAGAGAGGCGATGGAATTGAGAGACAAAACCCAGCAACGATCAGCCGATGGTCAGAAAGTCCCACATCGATAACAGCTGTAGATGATGGGGTGCAGTCGCTGCGTGTGATGAGCAAGTCAAGGGTTCCTCCGGCATCGTGAGTGGGAGATACGACCCACTGCGAGAGGCTGTGGTCAACCAGCAGTCTGTTAAGCTTCTTTGCATGCGGATCAGCTTGCCTTTCTATATGAATATTGAAATCACCAGTCAGTATAATAGGATAAAGAGATATCACTGATAATCACTCAGAAAAAAATCAATACAAAATATCATGGAACACTGGTCAATGATAATTTCGCGAGTGATTTTATGATTGTATAATATAATCAATGGTGAGATATCATTGATAATCATTCAAAAATAAATCATTTGAAAATATCATGGAACACTGGTCTATGATAATTTCGCGAATGATTTTGTGATTGTATAATATAATCACTAGTGAGATATTACTGATAATCATTCAGAAAAAATTAAAACAAAATATCATGGAACAATGGTCAATGATAGTTTCGCGAATGATTTTGTGATTGTTTAACATAATCACTAGTGAGATATCACTGATAATCACTCAGAAAAAAATCAATACAAAATATCATGGAACACTGGTCAATGATAATTTCGCGAATGATTTTATGATTGTATAATATAATCAATGGTGAGATATCATTGATAATCATTCAGAAATAAATCATTTGAAAATATCATGGAACAATGGTCTATGATAATTTCGCGAATGATTTTGTGATTGTATAATATAATCACTAGTGAGATATTACTGATAATCATTCAGAAAAAATTAAAACAAAATATCATGGAACAATGGTCAATGATAGTTTCGCGAATGATTTTGTGATTGTTTAACATAATCACTAGTGAGATATCACTGATAATCACTCAGAAAAAAATCAATACAAAATATCATGGAACACTGGTCAATGATAATTTCGCGAATGATTTTATGATTGTATAATATAATCAATGGTGAGATATCATTGATAATCATTCAGAAAAAAATCAATACAAAATATCATGGATCACTGGTCAATGATAATTTCGCGAATGATTTTATGATTGTTTAATATAATCACAAGTGAGATATCACTGATAATCACTCAGAAAAAAATCAATACAAAATATCATGGAACAGTGGTCAATGATAATTTCGCGAATGATTTTGTGATTGTTTAATATAATCACAAGTGAGATATCACTGATAATCACTCAGAAAAAAATCAATACAAAATATCATGGAACACTGGTCAATGATAATTTCGCGAGTGATTTTATGATTGTATAATATAATCAATGGTGAGATATCATTGATAATCATTCAAAAATAAATCATTTAAAAATATCATGGAACAATGGTCTATGATAATTTCGCGAATGATTTTGTGATTGTATAATATAATCACTAGTGAGATATTACTGATAATCATTCAGAAAAAATCAAAACAAAATATCATGGAACAATGGTCAATGATAATTTCGCGAATGATTTTATGATTGTATAATATAATCAATGGTGAGATATCATTGATAATCATTCAGAAATAAATCATTTGAAAATATCATGGAACAATGGTCTATGATAATTTCGCGAATGATTTTGTGATTGTATAATATAATCACTAGTGAGATATTACTAATAATCATTCAGAAAAATTCAATACAAAATATCATGGAACAATGATCAATGATAATTTCGCGAATGATTTTGTGATTGTTTTATATAATCACAAGTGAGATATCACTGATAATCACTCAGAAAAAAATCAATACAAAATATCATGGAACACTGGTCAATGATAATTTCGCGAATGATTTTTTGATTGTTTAATATAATCACAAGTGAGATATCACTGATAATCATTCAGAAATAAATCATTTGAAAATATCATGGAACAATGGTCTATGATAATTTCGCGAATGATTTTGTGATTGTATAATATAATCACTAGTGAGATATAACTGATAATCATTCAGAAAAAATCAATCCAAAATATCATGGAACAGTGGTCAATGATAATTTCGCGAATGATTTTGTGATTGTTTAATATAATCACAAGTGAGATATCACTGATAATCACTCAGAAAAAAATCAATACAAAATATCATGGAACACTGGTCAATGATAATTTCGCGAATGATTTTTTGATTGTTTAATATAATCACAAGTGAGATATCACTGATAATCACTCAGAAAAAAATCAATACAAAATATCATGGAACACTGGTCAATGATAATTTCGCGAATGATTTTTTGATTGTTTAATATAATCAATGGTGAGATATCATTGATAATCATTCAGAAATAAATAATTTGAAAATATCATGGAACAATGGTCTATGATAATTTCGCGAATGATTTTGTGATTGTATAATTGAATCACTAGTGAGATATAACTGATAATCATTCAGAAAAAATCAATCCAAAATATCATGGAACAGTGGTCAATGATAATTTCGCGAATGATTTTGTGATTGTTTAATATAATCACAAGTGAGATATCACTGATAATCACTCAGAAAAAAATCAATACAAAATATCATGGAACACTGGTCAATGATAATTTCGCGAGTGATTTTATGATTGTATAATATAATCAATGGTGAGATATCATTGATAATCATTCAAAAATAAATCATTTAAAAATATCATGGAACAATGGTCTATGATAATTTCGCGAATGATTTTGTGATTGTATAATATAATCACTAGTGAGATATTACTGATAATCATTCAGAAAAAATCAAAACAAAATATCATGGAACAATGGTCAATGATAGTTTCGCGAATGACTTTGTGATTGTTTAACATAATCACTAGTGAGATATCACTGATAATCACTCAGAAAAAAATCAATACAAAATATCATGGAACACTGGTCAATGATAATTTCGCGAATGATTTTATGATTGTATAATATAATCAATGGTGAGATATCATTGATAATCATTCAGAAATAAATCATTTGAAAATATCATGGAACAATGGTCTATGATAATTTCGCGAATGATTTTGTGATTGTATAATATAATCACTAGTGAGATATTACTGATAATCATTCAGAAAAAATCAATACAAAATATCATGGAACAATGGTCAATGATAATTTCGCGAATGATTTTGTGATTGTTTAATATAATCACAAGTGAGATATCACTGATAATCACTCAGAAAAAAATCAATACAAAATATCATGGAACACTGGTCAATGATTATTTCGCGAATGATTTTATGATTGTATAATATAATCAATGGTGAGATATCATTGATAATCATTCAGAAATAAATCAATTGAAAATATCATGGAACAATGGTCTATGATTATTTCGCGAAAGATTTTGTGATTGTATAATATAATCAATGGTGAGATATCATTAGACATCATACAAAATATCATGGAACACTGGTCAATGATAATTTCGCGAATGATTTTATGATTGTTTAATATAATCACAAGTGAGATATCACTGATAATCACTAAGAAAAAAATCAATACAAAATATCATGGAACACTGGTCAATGATAATTTCACGAATGATTTTATGATTGTTTAATATAATCACAAGTGAGATATCACTGATAATCACTCAGAAAAAAATCAATACAAAATATCATGGAACACTGGTCAATGATAATTTCGCGAATGATTTTATGATTGTATAATATAATCAATGGTGAGATATCATTGATAATCATTCAGAAATAAATCTTTTGAAAATATCATGGAACAATGGTCTATGATAATTTCGCGAATGATTTTGTGATTGTATAATATAATCACTAGTGAGATATTACTGATAATCATTCAGAAAAAATCAATACAAAATATCATGGAACAATGGTCAATGATAATTTCGCGAATGATTTTGTGATTGTTTAACATAATCACTAGTGAGATATCACTGATAATCACTCAGAAAAAAATCAATACAAAATATCATGGAACAATGGTCAATGATAATTTCGCGAGTGATTTTATGATTGTATAATATAATCAATGGTGAGATATCATTGATAATCATTCAAAAATAAATCATTTGAAAATATCATGGAACAATGGTCAATGATAGTTTCGCGAATGATTTTGTGATTGTTTAACATAATCACTAGTGAGATATCACTGATAATCACTCAGAAAAAAATCAATGCTATATGGAAGAGATGCAGATATTCCATCAAGTTTCGTCTTGAATGCAGTCTTAAATTGTTCAGCATTCAGGCTAGTGGGCATCGACGCATTAGGTGTCTCCATGACATTCCGTAAATCTTGCCATAATCTCCTTGGATTATGTGTAGTGTAGTTTAGTTAAGTGTAGTTCGCGCTTACAATTGCTGAATGTGTACTTACAAATAAAATCCAAACCTCAAATGAACATAAGCACCACAACTTTTGCCGACCTTCCCTGAAACAGGGGTGACATTGGCAAAGTGAACCATTTTTTACAGTATGACATATGGACATCATACAAAATATCATGGAACACTGGTCAATGATAATTTCGCGAATGATTTTATGATTGTTTAATATAATCACAAGTGAGATATCACGTATAATCACTCAGAAAAAAACCAATACAAAATATCATGGAACACTGGTCAATGATAATTTCACGAATGATTTTATGATTGTTTAATATAATCACAAGTGAGATATCACTGATAATAACTCAGAAAAAAATCAATACAAAATATCATGGAACACTGGTCAATGATAATTTCGCGAATGATTTTATGATTGTATAATATAATCAATGGTGAGATATCATTGATAATCATTCAGAAATAAATCTTTTGAAAATATCATGGAACAATGGTCTATGATAATTTCGCGATTGATTTTGTGATTGTATAATATAATCACTAGTGAGATATTACTGATAATCATTCAGAAAAAATCAATACAAAATATCATGGAACAATGGTCAATGATAATTTCGCGAATGATTTTGTGATTGTTTAACATAATCACTAGTGAGATATCACTGATAATCACTCAGAAAAAAATCAATACAAAATATCATGGAACAATGGTCAATGATAATTTCGCGAATGATTTTGTGATTGTATAATATAATCACTAGTGAGATATTACTGATAATCATTCAGAAAAAATCAATACAAAATATCATGGAACAATGGTCAATGATAATTTCGCGAATGATTTTGTGATTGTTTAACATAATCACTAGTGAGATATCACTGATAATCACTCAGAAAAAAATCAATACAAAATATCATGGAACAATGGTCAATGATAATTTCGCGAATGATTTTGTGATTGTATAATATAATCACTAGTGAGATATTACTGATAATCATTCAGAAAAAATCAATACAAAATATCATGGAACAATGGTCAATGATAATTTCGCGAATGATTTTATGATTGTATAATATAATCAATGGTGAGATATCATTGATAATCATTCAGAAAAAATCATTTGAAAATATCATGGAACAATGGTCTATGATAATTTCGCGAATGATTTTGTGATTGTATAATATAATCACTAGTGAGATATTACTGATAATCATTCAGAAAAAATCAATACAAAATATCATGGAACAATGGTCAATGATAATTTCGCGAATGATTTTGTGATTGTATAATATAATCAATGGTGATATATCATTGATAATCATTCAGAAAAAATCATTTGAAAATATCATGGAACAATGGTCTATGATAATTTCGCGAATGATTTTGTGATTGTATAATATAATCACTAGTGAGATATTACTAATAATCATTCAGAAAAAATCAATACAAAATATCATGGAACAATGGTCAATGATAATTTCGCGAATGATTTTGTGATTGTTTAATATAATCACAAGTGAGATATCACTGATAATCACTCAGAAAAAAATCAATACAAAATATCATGGAACACTGGTCAATGATAATTTCGCGAATGATTTTGTGATTGTTTAATATAATCACAAGTGAGATATCACTGATAATCACTCAGAAAAAAATCAATACAAAATATCATGGAACACTGGTCAATGATAATTTCGCGAGTGATTTTATGATTGTATAATATAATCAATGGTGAGATATCATTGATAATCATTCAAAAATAAATCATTTGAAAATATCATGGAACAATGGTCTATGATTATTTCGCGAATGATTTTGTGATTGTATAATATAATCACAAGTGAGATATCACTGATAATCACTCAGAAAAAAATCAATACAAAATATCATGGAACACTGGTCAATGATAATATCGCGAATGATTTTATGATTGTTTAATATAATCACAAGTGAGATATCACTGATAATCACTCAGAAAAAAATCAATACAAAATATCATGGAACACTGGTCAATGATAATTTCGCGAATGATTTAATGATTGTATAATATATTCAATGGTGAGATATCATTGATAATCATTCAGAAATAAATCATTTGAAAATATCATGGAACAATGGTCTATGATAATTTCGCGAATGATTTTGTGATTGTATTATATTATCAATGGTGAGATATCAATGATAATCATTCAGAAAAAAATCAATACAAAATATCATGGAACAATGGTCGATGATAATTTCGCGAATGATTTTGTGATTGTTTAATATAATCCCTAGTGAGATATCACTGATAATCACTCAGAAAAAAATCAATACAAAATATCATGGAACACTGGTCAATGATAATTTCGCGAATGATTTTATGATTGTATAATATAATCAATGGTGAGATATCATTGATAATCATTCAGAAATAAATCATTTGAAAATATCATGGAACAATGGTCTATGATAATTTCGCGAATGATTTTGTGATTGTATAATATAATCACTAGTGAGATATCACTGATAATCACTCAGAAAAAAATCATTTGAAAATATCATGGAACAATGGTCAATGATAATTTCGCGAATGATTTTGTGGTTGTTTAATATAATCACAAGTGAGATATCACTGATAATCACTCAGAAAAAAATCAATACAAAATATCATGGAACACTGGTCAATGATTATTTCGCGAATGATTTTATGATTGTATAATATAATCAATGGTGAGATATCATTGATAATCATTCAGAAATAAATCAATTGAAAATATCATGGAACAATGGTCTATGATTATTTCGCGATTGATTTTGTGATTGTATAATATAATCAATGGTGAGATATCATTAGACATCATACAAAATATCATGGAACACTGGTCAATGATAATTTCGCGAATGATTTTATGATTGTTTAATATAATCACAAGTGAGATATCACGTATAATCACTCAGAAAAAAATCAATACAAAATATCATGGAACACTGGTCAATGATAATTTCGCGAATGATTTTATGATTGTATAATATAATCAATGGTGAGATATCATTGATAATCATTCAGAAATAAATCTTTTGAAAATATCATGGAACAATGGTCTATGATAATTTCGCGATTGATTTTGTGATTGTATAATATAATCACTAGTGAGATATTACTGATAATCATTCAGAAAAAATCAATACAAAATATCATGGAACACTGGTCAATGATAATTTCGCGAATGATTTTGTGATTGTTTAATATAATCACAAGTGAGATATCACTGATAATCACTCAGAAAAAAATCAATACAAAATATCATGGAACACTGGTCAATGATAATTTCGCGAGTGATTTTATGATTGTATAATATAATCAATGGTGAGATATCATTGATAATCATTCAAAAATAAATCATTTGAAAATATCATGGAACAATGGTCTATGATTATTTCGCGAATGATTTTGTGATTGTATAATATAATCACAAGTGAGATATCACTGATAATCACTCAGAAAAAAATCAATACAAAATATCATGGAACACTGGTCAATGATAATATCGCGAATGATTTTATGATTGTTTAATATAATCACAAGTGAGATATCACTGATAATCACTCAGAAAAAAATCAATACAAAATATCATGGAACACTGGTCAATGATAATTTCGCGAATGATTTAATGATTGTATAATATATTCAATGGTGAGATATCATTGATAATCATTCAGAAATAAATCATTTGAAAATATCATGGAACAATGGTCTATGATAATTTCGCGAATGATTTTGTGATTGTATTATATTATCAATGGTGAGATATCAATGATAATCATTCAGAAAAAAATCAATACAAAATATCATGGAACAATGGTCGATGATAATTTCGCGAATGATTTTGTGATTGTTTAATATAATCCCTAGTGAGATATCACTGATAATCACTCAGAAAAAAATCAATACAAAATATCATGGAACACTGGTCAATGATAATTTCGCGAATGATTTTATGATTGTATAATATAATCAATGGTGAGATATCATTGATAATCATTCAGAAATAAATCAATTGAAAATATCATGGAACAATGGTCTATGATTATTTCGCGATTGATTTTGTGATTGTATAATATAATCAATGGTGAGATATCATTAGACATCATACAAAATATCATGGAACACTGGTCAATGATAATTTCGCGAATGATTTTATGATTGTTTAATATAATCACAAGTGAGATATCACTGATAATCACTCAGAAAAAAATCAATACAAAATATCATGGAACACTGGTCAATGATTATTTCGCGAATGATTTTATGATTGTATAATATAATCAATGGTGAGATATCATTGATAATCATTCAGAAATAAATCAATTGAAAATATCATGGAACAATGGTCTATGATTATTTCGCGATTGATTTTGTGATTGTATAATATAATCAATGGTGAGATATCATTAGACATCATACAAAATATCATGGAACACTGGTCAATGATAATTTCGCGAATGATTTTATGATTGTTTAATATAATCACAAGTGAGATATCACGTATAATCACTCAGAAAAAAATCAATACAAAATATCATGGAACACTGGTCAATGATAATTTCGCGAATGATTTTATGATTGTATAATATAATCAATGGTGAGATATCATTGATAATCATTCAGAAATAAATCTTTTGAAAATATCATGGAACAATGGTCTATGATAATTTCGCGATTGATTTTGTGATTGTATAATATAATCACTAGTGAGATATTACTGATAATCATTCAGAAAAAATCAATACAAAATATCATGGAACAATGGTCAATGATAATTTCGCGAATGATTTTGTGATTGTTTAACATAATCACTAGTGAGATATCACTGATAATCACTCAGAAAAAAATCAATACAAAATATCATGGAACAATGGTCAATGATAATTTCGCGAATGATTTTGTGATTGTATAATATAATCACTAGTGAGATATTACTGATAATCATTCAGAAAAAATCAATACAAAATATCATGGAACAATGGTCAATGATAATTTCGCGAATGATTTTGTGATTGTTTAACATAATCACTAGTGAGATATCACTGATAATCACTCAGAAAAAAATCAATACAAAATATCATGGAACAATGGTCAATGATAATTTCGCGAATGATTTTGTGATTGTATAATATAATCACTAGTGAGATATTACTGATAATCATTCAGAAAAAATCAATACAAAATATCATGGAACAATGGTCAATGATAATTTCGCGAATGATTTTATGATTGTATAATATAATCAATGGTGAGATATCATTGATAATCATTCAGAAAAAATCATTTGAAAATATCATGGAACAATGGTCTATGATAATTTCGCGAATGATTTTGTGATTGTATAATATAATCACTAGTGAGATATTACTGATAATCATTCAGAAAAAATCAATACAAAATATCATGGAACAATGGTCAATGATAATTTCGCGAATGATTTTGTGATTGTATAATATAATCAATGGTGAGATATCATTGATAATCATTCAGAAAAAATCATTTGAAAATATCATGGAACAATGGTCTATGATAATTTCTTGAATGATTTTGTGATTGTATTATAATTATAATCACTAGTGAGATATTATTGATAATCATTCAGAAAAAAATCAATACAAAATATCATGGAACAATGGTCAATGATAATTTCGCGAATGATTTTGTGATTGTATAATATAATCAATGGTGAGATATCATTGATAATCATTCAGAAAAAATCATTTGAAAATATCATGGAACAATGGTCAATGATAATTTCGCGAATGATTTTGTGATTGTATAATATAATCACTAGTGAGATATTACTGATAATCATTCAGAAAAAATCAATTTTATAAACTTCTTTACACTATAATTTGTTTTTCACTATTTTGAGAATTCAAGATGGCTTCCAAAGAGGAGAAAACTTCAAATGCGATTTTCTCAAAATCGGCTCTAACGATTTTTTTTTAATTTTCAGTAAAGTAGTTGCTTGATACATTCTTACCAAATTTAGATACGGCAACATTTTTGCTAATCTGCGTCTATGAGTTGCCATATGAAAAAAATAAACAATTGTGATTTTCTCAGAAGTGAAAGCGTTGACAAAAAAGATATTTTGTACAATTTTATACGTAACATCAAATTCTATATTAAAATTAAATACAATTTTTGAAAATAAAAACATAAAGGGCCGTTTACATGATATCAAAAATTGAAATTAAAAGGCTACAAAAACCCATCAGAACGCAAAAAACTTTTATGTTTCTTAAATTTATCAGAAAAAACTTTGTTATAACTATAATTCATAGTGAAACATTTTTAAAATTTTAGAAAATTCAAGATGGCTTCCGAACAGCTGAAAATTTCAAATGAGATTTTCTCAAAAACGGCATCTACGATTTTCTTTATTTTTTTTGCATAATCGTCATTATAATACTGCTATGTAACAACAATAACCATTGCCTCATAATTTTCTTTGTTTTTGGGGTTGCCATACAAGAGAAAAAAAAAATTAAAATTTCTCGGCAGAGAAAGGGTTAACTAAAAAATAATGTTCTACAATTGAAAAGCATTTATATAAACCTACATACATGAATCATTACTTTTTTCAAAAAAATATTATTAAGTATAGCCACCATACAAAGTGACAAATTTTCATACAAAAATTTATTGTAATATTTTTGGTAGCAAAACGTCTAATACCCATAAATAAACCTACATAACAATTCGCTCAATCAATTGCAATATAACAACAATAAGCATTGCCTCTGAATACTCTTTGTTTTGGGGGTTGCCATACAAGAGAAAATAATATTTTAAATTTTCCCGGCAGAGAACGGGTTAACTAAAAAATAATGTTCTACAATTGAAAAGCTCTTATATATACCTACATACATTAATCATTACTATTTTCAAATAAATATTATAAGGTGTAGCCACCATACAAAGTGACAAATTTGCCATAACTAAATTTGATAAGAATGTATCAAGCAACTACTTTACTGAAAATTAAAAAAAAATCGTTAGAGCCGTTTTTGAGAAAATCGCATTTGAAGTTTTCTGCGATTTAGTAGTTCCGGCTGGGACATACATACATCCATACGGACGGACGGACGGACGGACAGGTTCGACAAATTAGGTTTTTTTGCATGTCCTGGTGCAGGACAACTCATTTCCGTTGAAACCTCATTTTTTTTTTTTTGGACGAATACAATACTTTATAACAGTCCTTCGGACTGCTATAAAGTAAAAATCGAGGTTTCAACGGAAATGAGTTGTCCTGCACCAGGACATGCAAAAAAACCTAATTTGTCGAACCTGTCCGTCCGTCCGTCCGTCCGTATGGATGTATGTATGTCCCAGCCGGAACTACTAATCGCAGAGACACCAATTTTTGGATTTAGAGAATTGACAACCACAGATTTTGATGGGCCGACCGGCATGGCACTAACCTGAAAATTCAAGATGGCTGCCATACAAAAAAAACATAAAATTGTATTTTTCTCAAAAACGGCTTTAACGATATTCTTTAAAATTTCAGTGTGGTCGTTGCTTAAATTGTCACGAAGAAAATTTGTTATGGCAACACTCTTCTCAACCTGCGTCTATGAGTTGCCATATGAAAGAAAAAAACGATTGTGATTATCTCGGAAATGGCTGGGTTGACAAAAAAAAAATGTTTTACAATATTACGCGCAATATTAATTTCTACAAAAATTTAAAGAATACTTAAAAAAAAATTTTACTTTAAGTACCGTTTACACGATCTCAAAATTTTCATCGAAAATATTAAAAAGACCCATAAAAACGCAATTTTGTAAAACTTTTTTTAGGTTCACAAGAAAGAAAAATTTATAAACTTCTTTGCACTATAATTTGTTTTTCACTATTTTGATAATTCAAGATGGCTTCCAAAGAGGAGAAAACTTCAAATGCGATTTTCTCAAAAACGGCTCTAACGATTTTTTTTTAATTTTCAGTAAAGTAGTTGCTTGATACATTCTTATCAAATTTAGTTATGGCAACATTTTTACTAATCTGCGTCTATCAGTTGCCATATGAAAAAAATAAACAATTGTGATTTTCTCAGAAGTAAAAGCGTTGACAAAAAAGACATGTTCTACAATATTATACGTAACATCAAATTCTATATAAAAATTAAATAATTTTTTTGAAAATAAAAACATAAAGGGCCGTTTACATGATATCAAAAATTTAAATTTAAAGGCTACAAAAACCCATCAGAACGCAAAAAACTTTTATGTTTCTTAACTTTACCAGAAAAAACTTTTTTATCACTATAATTCATAGTGAAACATTTTTCAAATTTTAGAAAATTCAAGATGGCTTCCGAACAGCTGAAAATTTCAAATGAGATTTTCTCAAAAACGGCTCCTACGAATTTCTTTATTTTTTTTGCATAATTGTCATTTTAATACTGCTATGTAACAACAATAACCATTGCCTCATAATTTTCTTTGTTTTGGGGGTTGCCATACAAGAGAAAAAAAAAATGTTAAATTTCTCGGCAGAGAAAGGGCTACAATTGAAAAGCGTTTATGTATACCTACATACATGAATCATTACTTTTTTCAAAAAAAGATTATAAAGTATAGCCACCATACTAAGTGACAAATTTTCATACAAAAAATTATTGTAATATTTTTGGTAGCAAAACGTCTAATACCCATAAATAAACCTACATAACAATTCGCTCAACCAATTGCTATAAAACGCCCATAAGCATTGCCTCTTAATAGTCTTTGTTTTGGGGGTTGCCATACAAGAGAAAACAATATTTTAAATTTTACCGGCAGAGAACGGGTTAACTAAAAAATAATGTTCTACAATTGAAAAGCTCTTATATATACCTACATACATTAATCATTACTTTTTTCAAATAAATATTATAAGGTGTAGCCACCATACAAAGTGACAAATTTTAATACAAAAGAAATTGTAATATTCTTGGTGCTAAAACGCCTAATATAAAATACTAGGCTACGAGTCTTAAAATCTAGTAAGTTGTACCCATATAATAATCAATCATAACTTTCCAAAATATCAATGAAAAGTATAGGTACCCACCAAACAAAGTGTTAGTTTTGATACAAACGGGATCAATGATAATACTGCAAAAAGACGATTGCTTAAAAAGATTAGCTTCATTACTTACACACAACTAAATGTTTTGTTTTGAAAATTGGCTATGACCTAAACATGACCGTATTTTGTGCTATAAAGTCATGTGCAGTCCACTGTACAATTTATTATAATTGTTTTTATCTAAATCAAGTTTTGGCCGATCATAGTTCGAATTCTCAAAATTGTTTCCTGTCACGTTTCAATATTCCTCACAAGGCTAGAACTCGTAAGAAAAGCAAAGCAAGTATAAGATGTTTTCTGGATGATTGAAATATCCATTTCTCTGTATAACAGGATGTAGTATCTGCTTTACGGCGTGTTATAAAGCTAAATCTGCCATTTTTGTTTCTTACACTTTATGGTCTTAGCAAAATAGTTACAGTAATGAAAAAAATCAAGCATTTTAATTATTTTTTTATCTTAATTATAAAGCTTGAACAAAATATATAACTTGAAAATTGCAACCACAAAAATATATTGAAAAAAACGCGTTTTTTTTACATTTTTAGCTGTATTTAGCTGTATTTTGGATTTTTTTTTTTTGCTTTTAAATTACAGAACTATACATTGCTTAGGTTCCGTACTCAACATTTTTTTTATAATGTCAATAGTTTTTGAGTAAATATGGAAAAACTGTGTTCTTTGATTCAATTAAAATTTAATTCATTAAGTAGTTTCAGTTTTTCCATATTTACTCAAAAACTATTGCCAATTAAAAAAATGTTGAGTACGGAACCTAAGCAATGTATGGTTTTGTAATTAATAAGCAAAAAAAAAATCCAAAATACAGCACACACGAAAAAAAAGCTAAAAATGTAAAAAAAAAACGCGTTTTTTTCAATATTTTTTTGTGGTGGCAATTCTTAAGTTATATATTTTGTTCAAGCTTTATAATTAAGATAAAAAATTAATTAACATGCTTGATTTTTTTCATTCCTGTAACTATTTTTCTAAGACCATAAAGTGTAAGAAACAAAAATGGCAGATTTAGCTTTATAACACGCCTTAAGTTATCTGTCAAATATCGCGACAGCTATATTGTCTTGTGTAAGTGTCTAGCACAATTAATGCAATGTGGTTAGTTTTGATGTAAAACCACATAGGAGCATCCACTTTCACTATATAATTGATAATATTAACAGCTTGTCAGATGGTTCAATAGAAAGAACATAAAGCCGTAGTATTATGTTTGCAGTTGCGAGCCATCTTGAATGCACTAGTTTTCCAAGGTTTCTTTTTAATAAGCTGTAAGAACAATATCCAGACTTTATAGCTTTTCTCCATCCAATAGGTAGATCACATTGGATAGTAAGAAAAAACACTATTGGAAGCTCTTCATAACTTTTTAAAACCTTTCCGATGGGTCCAGAATAACTTTTTGGTCCACTAGTACAACCATCAATATATTCAAACAAATGGCGCGGTAGTTCGTTGGCATAGAGTTGGCAAATGCACCACTGCAGCGGTCTTCCTAGATATTTTTCTTTTTTTTAATAAATCCACCAATTCTATCTGTAGGTACCTATTAACAACAGTTCCATTGCATCCGATTACAACAAAATGGTTCACATTGATATTTTTTCTGATTAAAACATCCATGATTTTTCTTTTTATTATTGCTGCTTTGCCAGTGATTAAAAAAATATGACCAATGTACTGCAACCTTGGTTCCTTAAGTAAACTAATGTCGCACGTTTAATAATAAAGAGAAATAACTCGAAAATTGGGAAAATCGAGATTTTGTAATAAAACGCAAGAACAATGCGAGAAGAATAGGTATAATGCGACAGCCGTTCAATTTGGACGAAGATGACCGAGATAAAACATCGGCCGCCTTTTTCATCCCATACAAGTTGTACTGGCTGTCTGAACTTCAAACGTGATTTCCCAACATTCATGTTTTTTGAGTTATTGCTCTTTATTATTAAACGTGCGATGTGTTCTTCTATAATTATCTTTCTCTTATGATCCACCATAGTAAAGGTTTTATCTTTACGTCCATCAAAATATAAACCAAAATCTTGGTAATCAGAATCAATGGTCACACCGCTGGATTTAGTTCTCTGCTTTTCACGGGCTCTTCTAATTTTAATTCGATCGACAACTTTGAATGAGTTGTCGTCTGAAATAGTACCAACGCTTTGAAGTGAAGCAAAAGCAGCTTCAGCCCTATCGGAAATGCCAAATCCATGAAAAAGTTTTGCCACTACGCCCAAGTCACTGATTTTTGGTGAATAAGAATATGATGTTTGGGGTAGCGGTATCTGAAGTAGGTAGGTACTACTACTTTTTCTATTACTGTTGTGATTACTGATTGGTTGTTGAGAGACTTTTTTTATTGGAACTTGTAGCTTTTTCTTTGTATGGTTCATATTTTCGTTTTCAGTTCATTTTTTTAACTTTTTGCAGTAGTTTTCAAATCAACACTCCATATACCTTATCATTTATCTTTCGATTCTTTGATCAATCAAAAAAACTCTCTCAGTTATCAGTTCTTTACGATGTTTTTCACAGTTACATGAAGCCTAACTCTTGCATTTACACGCTGATATATCGAAGATCACTCGAAGATACACTTAGAATCACTGGCAAATTTGTATGCGCAGGGGTTGCCCCCGCCCACTCCTCTCAAATCACAAAATACCTATCATGTTAAAATAACTATTTCATTCATTTTAAAGGGACATAAGATTATATTATTTCGTTCGTTTTTATCTAATACTTAATTATAAATGTTTTTAGGCTTTCACGGCCGGATCTAGATGCTTGATTTTTTGGTTCCGGGTTTTGACCGTGGTCCATGTTTTTGCTTGTCTTCTTTTTTTTTTTTTTTATTCTTTCTTGAAGACTTTCAGCTTACGTTTCGTCTCCTCTGTGGGCGACTTCTTCGGAGTTCTGCTCGCTACATAATACTTAATTCTTAAACACAAGGGTAAAAATGAGTAGTTTTATGTATTTTTGTAATTTTTCTTATGACTTGGGGCAGTATAATTAATTAATATTTTAATACGATTTTTTTTATATGATATAGGTACTCACCCCATATAGCAACTTTTCTATATAATGCCATTAGGAAAAAAATAGTTTTTTTTTTACATACTTACAGCGATCCACCCTATTGGGTATATCGTCCAGTTCTTTTGTGACTGTTGTTCAGAGAACAAATGAATGTTTAGCTATTTAGCACTATTTAGCCTCACATGACAGGCAGGAAATTTTTTTTTTTTTTTTTTATTTATTAACAAAATATAAATACAAATTTTATTTTAAAACAAGTAATATTTCTAAATAATAATAAGAACTTAATTGTTATTTCCTCACCAATTGAAGAGCCAAGCTCTTGTGCTTGGTGAGGGAATCGCAGCTATCTTAAATAAATTATGTTCTTAAATTATATTCTATATAATATAATGAGATAAAAACTTAATATAATACTTAAAGGAAAAAAATATAGGTAATACACAAGAATAAATCAAAAAATAAATTAACAATATAAAAAATGAAAAAAACCAAAAATTAGAAACAACCAATCAATAAGTAGAACTATGAATATATATATTTTTTTATTTTAAACTTAATTTTTTTAACATCCTTAATTATTTTGATTTCATTTGGCAATATGTTATAGTATTTTATTCCCCTACAGATAAAATTATTCTCGAATTGTTTTGTTTTAAATTTAGGAATTGTTATAAAATTTTGTCTTCTCCTTGATATAGCTCTTTCAAATTGTTTTGCTTTGTCAATTTTTATTATTTCCAGAATAGAGTACAGTTTGAAAATTTGTTCTATAGTTGGTACCTTAAAAATTTTGAATAAAGATTCTGTTGAAAATGTTGGTGGCTTTTTTAGAATTACTTTAATAATTAATCTCTGAGCTATTTTTACTGAATTTAAAATATTATCATATGATCCCCCCCATCCAATTATGCCATATTGCAGCATTGATTGTACAATTGAGTAGTATACCATTTTTAATTGTTCGATTTTAAGAATGTTTCTGAGTCTTATGAATATGTAAATACATTTTCGTATTCTTTTGACCAGTTCCATTATGTGATTTTTCCACTTCATATTTTGATCTATAATAATGCCTAGGTATTTTATATTTTTAGTTGAAGCCAGTGTTGAACATGTGTTTTCACAGTTTTTAGTTTCATTGCAATTCTGACTGTGTATGATGATTTTAATTGGCGGCTCTGAATTAAATTTATTTATTGCGAAAGAAATGAATTGAGTTTTTTTAATATTTAGTGATAATATGTTACTATCGAACCACCCCTTCAGTATATTCATGTCAAGATTTGCTCGTTCATTAATAGAGCGCCAATCTTGTCCCTCCAATATAATGGCAGTATCATCTGCATAAGATATTATTTTTCCATTGAGTTTTAGAGTGAAAATATCATTTGTGTATAAGATGAATAGTAATGGACCCAGTACAGTACCTTGTGGGATACCAAATTCACCGGTTGATGGTTGACTATAAGAACTATTAATTTTAACTATTTGAGATCTCTGATATAAGTAACTTTTTATCCATTGTAACGCTTTTAATTTTATCCCAATTGAATTCAGTTTTACAATTAGTTTTTCGTGAGAGATGCTATCAAATGCTTTTTTTAAATCAATAAAAATTCCGATACATTTAAAAGATTGGTCAAGTGAGCTATGAATTAAGTTCGTTATTTTCGCGATGGCATCTTGAGTACTTCTATTTTCCATGAATCCAAATTGGTTATCGTGTATTATATTGTTGGCTTTTATAAATTTAATTAACCTAATTTTTCAAAAATTTTTGCTATGTTAGATATAACAGAAATGGGTCGGTAATTGTTTACTTTTTCCCGATTTCCTGTCTTAAATATGGGTGTTATTATTGTTTTTTTGTAATTTGAAGGAAACGTTCCACTTTCAAAACTCAAATTAATTATATGTTGTAGTGGTTTCGATATTTGTTCTTTAATATGTTTTAAAGTTTCAGCAGAAAGAGCATCATATCCAGGCGCCGTACCGTTTTTCAGATTGCTAATTACTGTCTCTATTTCTTCCCTTGTTGTGGGTTGAAATATATATATCATGTGTTTCTCTTCTATATTGCACTTTAATTCGGGAGAAGTACTTTTAGCAGGTATTTGCTGAGCTAAATTTTTTCCAACACTTGAAAAGAAATTGTTGAAAATATTAGCAGCTTTTGAGGGATTTTCTCTACAGCACGTGGTTTCGTTTTCATGATTAATGGCTATTATTTCATTTTTCATGTTTTTGTTTTTTTCAAGAAAATCGTTTATAACAGACCATACATTTTTAGGGTTATTTTTGGTTTGTTCTAATTTATGTTTGTAATAATTTTCTTTTGTGGATTTTATTAAATATGTAAGCTTTTTTTTTAATTTTTCAAAATATTTGAGCAATTTTAGATTGTTCGGTTGTTGACGGGTTTGTTTATACAGAGTTTCTTTATGTCGGATTGATACTACTAGCCCATGTGTGATCCATGGTTTAATCGGCTTATATTTGTGTTTTATGTTATGTTGCACACTTGTTGATTCTTCAACAAGTTTTTTCATTGTATTTTCAAACATTATACAACATTCATTTACATTATTCATTAGATAAAAATCGGACCAGTTCACAACATTTAATTTATCTTTTAAACCATCTAGGTTTATTTTATTATATTTTGATACTTTATTTGTTTTTTTTGTCTCTATCTGTGGAGTATTATATTTATAGTTAAATATACATGAGAAGTGATCTGTTATAGATGTGTGAATGACTGCGGAAGTAATATTATGAAAGTCGGGGATGTTTGTAAATATATGATCCAAACATGATGGCTGTTGTCCTCTAATATTTCTTGTAAATGAATTAATGCAGGAGAAATAATTCAATTCTGCCAGCATATTTAGGTAGATATCTTTATCGTTTGTGTAATTATTATCAGCAATATTTAAATTCATGTCACCAACCAAAATGTTTTTTTTACTTGTGCAAGTTACGAGTATATTTTTTAATCCTTCTATAAATTGTGATATAATTGATGTATGAGTACGATAGATTGCAAATATATTATAATTTTTATTGTTATTATAAATTTCAAGATTTAATATATTTACGTAAGGTACAGTGTTAATTTCATTTACGTTTATCATAATATTACGATCCGAAATAAATATAGCTACACCGCTATTCTTGTTAATTTTGGTACTTGCAGCTAAATAAGTGAACCCAGGAATATTATACTCTATTTGTCCGGCAGAGTGGGTTTCACTTAACACAATAATGTCCGGTAAATAATTTAATAATTTTATTGAAATAACAAATTCATCAAAAATTTTTTGTATACTCCGTATGTTATTATGTAGGATTGTTAAACTGTTTTCACACTTCACTAATATTTGATTTGCTTCATAGAATGAGTCGAATATTAGTTCATTTATATTTAGTTTAGAATCTATGTAGCTTATGTTTATGTCAGTCATAAATATGTAAATTTAGTCGTAGTCAATTCGATCTATGGCAATTTTATACATTTTTTGTCTGTAAATACATTGAGGGCTAGTTGTCTTGTGGGTAGTGTCGTTTTTTGTTTTGTATTTAATATTTAAAAAGTGACAGTTACTGCAAATCGCATCTTTTTCTAAGTTGTTACATTTCGCGTAGGTATGTTCTTGAGCGCAGTGTGGACAATTTGGTGGTTGTGTTCTTCCTAGGCATCTTTGTGCTGTATGTCCATATTTTAAGCAGTGATAGCACTGTACTAATGGGTTGCAGTCTTCTACGTATGCTCTATTATATTTTATATTAATTTTGCCTTTTTCTAAAAGAATTTTTCGAAGTCTCCCTGTTGTTTGTATGATATAGTTGGTAGTTTCTCTTGGGTTAATACTTTTCAGTTCTTTTATAAGTTTTATGTTCTCTTTTTCTTTTTCTTCAATACCCTCATTTTGGTTTACGATGCCCATGATGATTTCTTTTTCTGTGAGGTTTTTTTCTAGTCCCTTTAGTATGATGTAAGGTTTTTTCTTTTTCATTTCTTCTGTCGTCAGTTCCTTTCCAAGTGTATTGGAAATTTCTTTTTTCAATTTTTCTGCGCTTGTTTTCTCAGTACATGTAATTGTTATCTTTTTTTCACCAGTCTTTTTTATACCCGATATACCAATTTTTAGTTCAGTAGGGTTGATTTCTTTTTGGATCTTTTTTTTTATTTCTTCGGCACTTAATGTGTTTTTTGATTCTACCATGATTGCGTAATTTGTCACTGCGTTTTTGTCTTTTTTAACATTTTTATCTTCCCCAGCCACCGCCGCGTAGGTTTTGTGGCCAGATTCGATAAACTCTTCCAACTTTTTAGTGTAATGCTTGCTGTTTGTTATTACCGTTTCTTGGAGTTCTATGATCTTTTTCTGAAGGGAGTCCCTTTCAGCATGCATCTCTTCTTCTAGTAGCATGATCTTCTGCTCCAGTTGAAGCTTTATTTTAGTCTCCTTCACTGATCCCGTCATTTTACTAATACACTCCTTTATATCACTTAGTATTGAATCCATTTTTTTTTTCAAAAATATCTCGCCCTGCTGGGCGCGACTCTTTTTAGTTTCACAATACAAACAAACACAAATGTGCACTTCGTCCGCGTGAACACGTCCGCCTTGTGCAACGTTCGGCTAGCGAGTGAATGTGAAATGTGTGTTTACTTTTTATCCCGGTGATCCTCTGAAGTATTACTGTTTCCCTTTAGTAAATTTAGTTGAAAGGGACTGAGTTTTTGGGGTTTTTTTCTCTAAAATTATTATGAACACTGTTTCTTTTTAGTTTTTGTCTTAATTAAAAAATAAATAAAACATTTACTTCATACATCCTCTTTGTTTTAATGCTCTGTGACCTCTGATCTGTTCCACTCATCCCATCATTCCCGTGATATGCAATGGTGATATGTGAATGATCGTTCAGTGACAATATTATCATTGAGAAGAATATTATCATAGGCACTCAATGATGCTACCACATGCCAAAGATCTTCCATCATACACCAATGATTTAGCCCAATGATGGATCCATGCCATTGATCTTCTGACAACATATTATCATAGACTTCCAATGATACAGTTTTGTTGAATCATTGGGTGCCAATGATAAATCACAACATGCCAATGATAAATTATTGGAAAAGCATTGAGGTATTAATGGACTCTCATTTATACTTTTCTGTAAGGGTTATAGGAGTAAATAGAAAGATTTCCCTCAAGGACAATTTCTATGACTGTGCTCATGGCTGCTGCTGCTGCTGCTGCGGCAACTTAGATGCGGCAAAGACATTTATAACATTTGAATGTCAGGTTGAAGGACAATAGTGACAATAATTTTGAAATGATTTATATTTTATTATATTTGGTACTTATTTAAAATTGGAAATGGTAACAGTTTTGTAGTTAAGATTCAGAAGTAGGTACATTATATGTCAGTACTACCAGTACCCGGAGTATACAACATTAACATAGCCTCCCCTTGATCAAGTAAATAGAAAAATGTATTCAAGGTTTAACAGCACCTCTAGGGCGTGACTCAGTTTCCATACATTATTCTAAGACTCCTTGACTATTCATTGACTTATAGGTTAGTATGAGGCTGACCATCCATACTGTAAAAATGGTTCACTTTGCCAATGTCACCCCCGTTTCAGGAAAGGTCGGCAAGAGTTGCAGGGCTTATGTTCATTTCAGATTGGGTTTTTATATTGTAGGTCCACGTGCGGCATGTGTGAGCGTGAAATTATGCGTGTCTGCTTGTGGGATGCATTTAATATGAATCTCAAATGATACATATCTTTGCAACTTAGATTTAGATTCTAAGCACAAGTTCCAGAGGTAATAATAATAATATAAATATTAGGATGATTTATTTGGTGAGCGCTGTTTTTTGTGTGTATCACACCTCAAGAGCCCTCTGCGAGCTTGGTCGTCGCTGTAGTAAGCGCCAATTCTCAAGCAAGACCCAGTTGTTGTAAGGTTGGATGGACCTTTCAGTGACCGGTCTTTGGTAAAGGTTTATAAATTTTTCAACTCAGCGAAGAGCACATTCAAAATCTAATTGGTATATTTTTGTGCTCCGCCGGGATCCAAATCCACAACCTTCCATTTACGAGTCCGAAGTGTTGCCACTACGGACTACGGACCGGTCCAAGTAATGGAAATATTTTATACTCGGAGTCTATAATCTACGTTGCACAGATACATTGACATTTAAGGATGTAAGATAACACTTACACATGCTGCATGTGTACTCGCAAAATAAAACAAACATCGCTTGAACATTAACTTTGCAACTCCTGCCGCCTGTACTTACAATGGGTGCTTACAGAATAGGGACTCAGCTTTACACCAGCCTATTAGTCAAGGAAATAGTACAGCTTATAATTTCTAAGTTGCATCATTTGATTGTTTCAGAACGGGAAATTCAATTTTTTGTTGTTAAAATACATATTATTGTATTCCTTAAATTATAAGTTGGTACGATTCTGACCACCCATACTGTAAAAATTGTTCACTTTACTAATTTCGCGCCACTTTCAGGGAAAGTCGGCAAAGTTTCAGGGCTTATGTTCATTTGGGGCTTGTATTTAAATTCATATTAAATTTTGGCATGCATTTAATATGAATTTTAAATGTGAATATAATTTTGTAACTTAGATTATAGATTAGGTACATATTATAAAGGTTAAGCCTCCACACCTGCACATCATTTATCTACTAAAGCACTTTCAATAAATGGAAAACAAATCCTGGAAGGTTCATTCATGTATTCTTTATTTTCAACAAATCCTAATAAAAGTTGATCCATACACACAGGGACCTCTTTAGACACAACATTTTGTTATCGACGATACCATGTTAAAAGCACCGGTTCTCATCAGATCACCAAAGCTAAGCAACATTGGGCGGGGATGTTACTTGGATGGGTGACCGCTTAGGTACACCGCGTGTCGTTGGCATTCTGGACCGGTCCGTAGTCAGTGGCAACACTTTGGACTCATAAATGGAAGGTTGTGGATTCGGATCCCAGCAGAGCACAAAATATTTACCATTTATATTTCCAAATATGCTCCTCGCTGGGTTGAAAAAATTCATACAACCTTTACCAAAGACCGGTCACTAAAGGTTCATCCAGCCTTACAGCAACTGGGTCTTGCTTGAGTTTTGGCGCTTTGTAGCGATGAACAAGCTCGTACACCTCTGCGGCACTACAACAAGTGTCATAGACCCCTAGAGTCTCTAGAATCTGGGGAGTCTCCCGAACACAATTTCATAAAAAAAAAAGCTACACATATTGTGTAACTTCTTGCCGCGTTATCCCTGAAGGGCTCGCGTGTAGCGAGTTGAACCTTTTTATTTTTACAGGTAAGGGGGCCAGCCTTACGCCAACCCCTACAGTTGAAGTGGGGGTTTCCCAGCTCCCGAGAGGCCTGGTACTCATTTCTTGTGAAGGCTTGTGCGAGTAAACCTTGCTGGTATTTGCAGGGTGTTTGTCCATTTGAGATTTGGGTTTTTATGCGCCCTTGGGGTGGCTAGTGCCACTAAACGGCGCTGTATACAAATTGTCCAATTATTATTATTATTGTAAGTCCACATGCGGCATGTTTAAGCACGGACTTATACGTATTTGCTTGTAAAAATTTATATAATGTGAATCCCCAATGTAACAGGTCTTAGCAACTTAGATAAGATTGCAAGTTATTCTGCAGCAGCTGTTGGTATGCCTGCAGTGCCTCCCTCTCCCTGTGTCAGTAGAGTTGTGTCATCGTGTGAGGTATATGTTTCCTACAAGTGTATTCCGGCCGATAGCTCAGTTGGTAGAGTGCTTGCATTCCATGCCGAGAACTCAGGTTCAAATCCCACCAAGAGTGTCAGAAATGATTTCCCGTTTCCGTGTTAATTTCAAGCCCAAAATAAAATACCGGTAAGGTTTACTCAGCCTTCACAAGAAATGAGTACCAGGCGTCTCGGGAGCTGGGAAACCCCCACTTCAACTGAAGTGGTTGGCGCAAGGCCGACCCCCTTACCTATGAAAATGAATAGGTTCACTCGCTACATGCGACCTTTTCGGAGACAATGTGGCAAGAAGTTACACTGTACGGCTAGCTTTGCGTTATTTCTTATATTAGTTTATTATTTGCGAGAAACACATTTTTTTAAATAAATAATAAAACACTGGTAGTTTATTTTATTCTAAGCTAACTTATTGAATCTTTACCGTTGAAATTTTTTGAATAATAAATGTTTTTTTTTTAAGATAAGCATCCTCACCAATAATAATAATAATATTAGGATGATTTATTTGGTGAGCGCTGTTTTTGTGTTTATCACACCTCTAGAGCCCTCTGCGAGCTTGGTCGTCGCTGTAGAAAGCGCCAATTCTCAAGCAAGACCCAGTTGTTTTAAGGTTGGATGGACCTTTCAGTGACCGGTCTTTGGTAAAGATTTATGAATTTTTCAACTCAGCGAAGAGCACATTCGAAATAAAAATGGTATATTTTTGTGCTCCGCCGGGATCCGAATTCACAACCTTCCGAAGTATTGTCACTACGGACTACATACCGGTCCAAGGTCGGGGATAAACTTTTCTAGTCCTGAAACCATTACAGGCACCCTTGTATTCAGAGGAAAGGCTGTGTTTTGGGTGGAAACACTACAAATTCCATTTTTGGTAAATAATAAAGCATGCAAACTATCAAATGACAGCACATGGCTGAGATGAACACTTTTATTTCATTTTTTGCAACGCTATATTTTTGTTTTAGCTGTGCCTGTTGGGTGTGCTGTGCCCCAACTCACGATTCCCATATTGCGGCTGACGGAGGGTTGAGTAGGTAATCAGGAAACTGTTTTTTTTAATACTGATAAATCATTGAACAGTAAGTACTTGGATGGGAAACTGAATACTCATTTTAAAATTTCACTTGCGATCCTTAATTGTCACTTACATCCTAGGACACGGAAAACAGCTTCAAGTATTTCTTATATGGACTATCTCTTGAATCTTCTTAACTAGGCGTTCCTAAGCTGCCGTACGTGTACCCCTTGGGAGTATGCTAAAATTTTCAGGGTACAGTACTTAACGAAGCTTGAGCCCAACATTGAAGAACTATGTAAAAAGAGACAAGAAAAAGATTGAGAACCCCTGTTCAACACAATCCCCTTCTTAAATATCATAATAAGACTCAAAAAGAGCTTTCACTTTTGAGCTAATAGATAAATGTGGTAGTTAACAAATACAAATGCAGAAGTTAACAAATACAAATGTGGTAGTTAACATATAAAAATGTGTTAATAAATCAAACACACATTCTGTATGAACAATACTATTTTGGTAGCAATTAACAATTATGCTCCTGAAGATGCCTCATTAGAGCCTCCGCACACTTGACGACTTGTCGTCTAGCGTGCGGCTGTGTAGGCGACAGTCGCCGCGACTAGTGGGTGGCGCGACTGTCGTGGCAACAATTAGCGAGCGGGCACGATATTATACGACTTAACGCAGCTAGTCGCCGAGTCGCGACGACTCAGACGCCAAGTGTGCGGAGCTTGGCGTCTGAGTCGAACAAAATGTATGAAAACTGTCGGGTGCAGCCTGTCGCCACGACAAGTCGTCGAACTGTCGCTGTCACCTGTTGTCTAGTGTCGCCTTAGGCAAAAACTTTTGAGCAAAAAATAAATAAATGTGAATTAAAACTTGGTTTTTCCTATTGAATTTATAAAAAAATACTATTTTGCGTTGAGAATGTAATTTTCTTGTCAATATTCATAAAAACCAGCATTTTGCATATTTTTAATTCAAATTTGATAATAAGTTGATGATTTTGATTAAACAAATACTACCATGTTATGATGTTTTCACAGAAAACTTAAACCTAGCATACAAATGAATGTATCAATACTTACAATAATCTTCCTTTGGCCCTGCACAAGATGACAAAACATCTACTGAACTAGCAGGACCCGTCTCACTGTTGACTGCTACCTGACCCTTAGGGTCAGGAGCTGTATGGGGCAGCAGGGAGCAAGTTACAAATGCACGGTGCTGTACCCGGACAATAATAATCATAACCTACAACTAAATATGTACAATAATCTGATGGAATGTCTCTCCCAGGGCTGCAGTCAGGGAGGCCATGGTCCCAGAAACAAACACTCACAAGGACGACCCATTATAATATCACTGCCCTATTTACACGATCCAGGTTCTTGCTTAAGGGGCGTGGTGCTTGGGAGACAGGTTGGACAGGTCGTTGAGCACGGAGCGTATTTCTGCTTTCACCTCGTCTGCATCGGGAGCCTCTGATATTTCCCAGGCATCCTCGGTGGTTTCCAATCTCTCACGGCAGATGGGGCATGTTTTATTGTTGACGTTCCTGGAAATTAGATTTCACTGTAAGTAAGTTAAATTAACAGTTTCATTTTTACATCTGAAGCAATTCTACCAGAAGTGCTAATGTAATCAACGTAAGTTACATGCGCACTCTCTGCAATAGGAGGGCCTCTTGTCTTCTCTTGTCTCGCACATCTTCTCATGTGATCTATATTATATATGTTGGAGGGAGTGGATGCTGTTTCAACGTGGATAAATTCAAAAGATTGATAATTATTTTACTTGGCTTGATGTTGCTTGAAGTCACATTAGTTTACATCCTGTTGCTATTTTGTATCAAGTAGGCATCACATCTGAGCTGAGGATTAGGTTAACCTACATCCATGAATGCCGTCAAACACTGTCAGTGGTTGGGAGAGAACACACACGCTGTCTTAAAAAAGTCCAGGCAGTGGGCAGACTTTAAAAGAGAACAAAGACGGGGGCTTGTATCAAAGTTGATTAAAAGTGGGAGAAGTTGTAAAAATTATGCTCGAGGGCTTGGAATCCATAGCTCATAATGTTTATTCTTTAATCTCATACCGTGAAAAGATCATTTGAAGGTATTGTAATATTTACAAGTTAGACTAAAGTAGAACTAGGGAAAGGTGTTTTCCTCTGAGCATTCCTGATGGGAATATGTGAGCAAGGTGTTGAGGTGAGCGCTCCCCCCAACACCGGCTGCTGCTACTGTGGCTGTACTCACCACTGCTCTATGCAGGGCAGGCAGTAGGAGTGCGTGCAGGGCAGGATGACCTCGTGCTGCCTCTCCAGGCAGATGCAGCACTCCTTGCTCCTCTCCCCCGCGCTGCCCACACTGCCTGCACTGCCCCCGCTCAGCTGGTCCACGTGGTGCAGCAGCAGGGAGGCCGTGAGGGGCGCGCGCTTGCTGGCTTCGATGCAGCTCATGTGCTCGCGCAGCGTGGAGGACACGCGCATGAACTCCAACAGGTGCAGCAGTCGGTACGACTCCACAGCTGACGTCGCCGTGTCCACCTTGATGCAACAGATCCTCACCGTGCCTTTCCACAGGATGGTGGAGTCCGAGCCCTTCTTCACCGCGAACACCAGCTGCTTCCCAGTGCCGCCCAGGTATTTCTTAGATCTGAAACGTGCGCATATCCTCGATTAGTGGGGATCGCATAGACCAGCGGAGAGCCTGTATTGTGATAAATACGTCACGAACAATTTGTTCAACTCCCCCAGTTGCTGCACGAAATTGTCATAACTTAGACTGGCAATGTCAGCTAAAATTTTAGCATGAAGAAGAAAACCTTCTTCGTTAGTGAAACCAAAATCTTGCCCATCTTCCGATTCAAAGCTAGAATTTTGTCCCATTGTCCTTGCTCCTTTATAACTTTAAATATTGAAACCGCAACAATCAAAGTATATATCAACAAACATGATTAACGTGAAGATGGCTTGACAGCTTCATTCAAATAACAGCAATTACCCGATGTCTTACACTAAAAATTTAAACTTCCAAAATTTTTAAGTTTATAATTTAAATGCGTTTAACCTTTCTCGACAAATAAATTAATTTTAAATGAAATGGCTATTTTAATTGTATTCTCTATCATTTGTTGTAAACATACAGTAAGATCTGCTTACATCATTCTCTGATAATTATTGTTTCCCGCACATGTGGGGAAAATATTTTTCAGGGTTTGGCCGCATTTATCAGGGCATCTTGACATCGATGCTATGATGCTAGCTGTCAAAAGTATTGGATTTTTTTTGTGGCAGCGTCAATGCAACCATTTAATTTATCAAAAATAAAATAAAGTAATGTTTACGTTTTCCTTAATTATAGAACGTTCACATAAATATACTATAATTGTTTTTTCAATTTTAATTTTTAAAAACGTAGTGTGGTAGGCTAATATTAATTTATGTGGAATTTGTATTTTTGACTAACAATTTTAGTGTCAAGCCGCAGTGTTTCATTTTTTTATCGCCAGGGAGCGCGACATTAGTTCAGTCCAATATATTTTACACCACTTTTAGGTGTCGCTCACACAAAGTATTTACTGAATATCACTTTAAAATTTCCTATACAATATTAGTGCTAAGATAAGTGTTTTCTAATCATAATTTTTAATAAACTTTTGTGTTCAAATCTTTCTTTGACTTCCGCTCAGGGTTATCCGACTTTTCCCGAACAGTTGCGAAAAGCTCTTCCACCAACAAGCATCGGTCCGTAAGTGATTTCTTTTATTCGCGTATTCCTCGGTTACTTTCCACATTTTGTTGCTTATTCGCCCTTGCCTGTGTCTGCGAACTCGCTTTTATCGGATCGCACAATAGAAGGTATGTTACATTTCCCTACACGATCTCTATAAGCGTCAGCATTCTGCCCACCTATGCGTCATGCCCTCGTCCGTACGTCATTCTCAGGAAATCTCGTAACTAGCGTTTGTGTTCCCTGCACTCCTGCCTGGCTTATCCTGCATTTCTATTCTATTCAGCAGATGTTCCCCCAGCTCTCTCTGCTAGGTAAAATACGATTCGCATATTAACATTCAACCCATTTTCTCGGAACAGTTCTTTCCTCCTCAGTCCTCGTCTGTGAGCTCATTTATTATTTATTCCAAAGGCAGTTCATCGTTACATTCCTTGTTTCCCCAGGACTAGAACCAGAATATTAATTGAACCTGCTAATACTTGGTTCCCGATATCCGCTAGGCGAGTTGCCATTGTGTGGCCCGCGAGGAGCTACCCACACGTACCTATAGCCTGCCTAGCGCATACACGGAGGTATATACATCCTGTAATATAATATACATCTACCGCTGCCATAATATGACGTACGTACATGGCATCCATTGACTGCGCGCCGTGATCACAGCTGATATTTTTTTGAAGGAAATATTAATTTATGGTTTGGGATTCTCTCTCGTGTGATTCTACTATCATTGTGAAGTGGGCCCCACAGCTTATCAGGGACTTGAGGTGGGCGGGATATTATACTTTATTTCACTTAATAATTTAATGATTGCATACAGTTCAGGGTTTCTTACTATGCAGGTACTGATTCCTTTCCTCACGGCGCGTCCTGTGAACATCAGCCATCAGCTGTAGGCAGGCAGGGCAGGGTACGGTACAGAGGAGACGCAATACTCCACATGTCGTAAGCTGTCCTCGCCAGTGTTGTCACTGTCAGCTGTGTAGCATCCATGACACGCTGAGCTGCTACGTCACCACCATCATCATCATCATCAGTAGTTGTGCAGCGCGGAGTGCACGCCCCTGCCTCCCCTCCCCCCGCCCCTCCCCTGCAGCTATCTGGGTCATTGCTAACACTTGGCCCCATTCCCCGCGCGCTCACGCTCATGTAGCGCCGCCAGTGCAGTGGGAGAGTAGCTCGCTGTGTAGTGTAGTGCACACACCGCGCGGCCATACTAGCTTACGGCATTGTAACATCCCATGAGGCTCACCTGGCAAACACCGCAGAATACTTAATAATCATGTGAAATCGCTTTCTCTATCTTCTTTTCGACACCCATTAATTATACGTAACGCCATTTTGCTTTAAAATTAACAAATTCACCGACCATAATAATAATTGCAACGCGTGCGCACGTTCTCCGCGCTGGAAAGACATTTTAGTAACGCCAACAATCTATCTATAATCTAAGCTGCAAAGATATGTTAACATTTAAGGCTCATGTTAAATACATGCCCGCACACAGGCACATGTAGGTTCGCGCCTACACATTCTGCATGTGTGCATACAAATAAACAAAACCTCACATGAACATACACCTTGCAACTCCTGCCGTTTTCCCCTGAAACTGGGGTGGCATTCGCAAAAGTAAACCGATTTTTACAGCGGTTGGATTGAAAGGTTGGTATGAGGGGGTATCAATCAAGGAGCACAAAAAATTATGATTTTTTATGAAAAATTACAGAAAATTAACAATGCAGAAAAAAAACTATCAACTGTAACTTTTGCCTGTTAGCAGTGTGGTGACACTCGAAGTATCAATGTTATCTTTCTAACTAGGGAAGATTTGTGTTGAGGTAGGTCGGATATAGTGTCTACTTGCGTCAAAAGAGTTTCGACTCCACCAACTCGATGTGCTCAGCTATAATCTGCAGTCTCCAGAGCCAGCGGGCCCCGCCTGCATACGCGAGCATTTTAATGCATCCCACATAACATAAATGCTTTGCTATATATCTTGGCAACTTGGATTACATGTCGAATACCTATAAACTAATTGGGAAAGTATTGAGGTTTCCCCTGCTTGTGTGTGTGCAGGCGTATTGCGCAGTTACGAGTGTTTCCTCCTCGTCTCATAACAACTAACAATCCCTCAGCGAGGCTGCGCGGCCACGTGACCGCCACTTATTCTCTCCAGACAACTGCACAAGGCTTGCAGCATAGCACACAATGGCAGTATTGTGGCATTTCTAATGAATCTGTATCGACGTCACTTTTATAGCTTGAAGACTCTGGCCAGGTGCTCAAGGCTGCCGCTTTCGTTTTAAACGAATACGGCTACGTTTTGTCAAACTATGAAATAGTTTAATTAAAATATCACATGATTTCTATGAAATGTTGGATGTTAGCTCTGCACTTACAAAACTGTAAAAATCGGAACTTCCAGTACAACAGAATAATTCCAGAATCGTCTCGTCTACAATATTACCTAAAGAAGATTCTCGTTGGACCCGGAAGTGCTAAACGTCATCTCAATACCAGGCGGGGCTGGTGTTGGGCAGCCTCACAGCTCATGGGTGTTCTCGTGTTGGGATGCCTCCTCCTGTCCCCCCACTCACTCCTCACACAGTCACACTTCATGGTGTCTCTCTTCATCATGATGCACACAAGTATACTGACAAAGTTTGAGTTAGGAACCGATAAAAACTGAATGGGAATATAAACTGAAATGTGCACATTTCCACTTCTACATTAGACATGTCGGCACTCATTGCCTATTCACGTTTGTGAGGACAGACCTTGAGTCTCGCCGGCCGTTTAGTTTACATAACTCGCCTGTGTAGTCGCGCAAGGTGAACAGCGAGAGCCTGCCCAGCCCTGCAAGCGTGTGGTGTCGTGTCCACCTCGCTGTCTTCCTGTTCCTGGTGCAGAGGCAGGGGCTGCTGAGGGGAACACTGGCATTGCTGCCTCCTGTACTTGCATCATGATTTTATCAGTTACTACATGCGTGGCATTTCTACGTTTTCTTTCCACCGCGTACAAGGATACGCATGGCATGCTCTACAGGACAAGACCATTTTGTTACTCGTGCAGAACTATATATTTATGTCTCTTAGCGTATTTCCTAACATGTGGACCAAATCTACCATTGAAATTATAATTCCAGTGTCAACTTTGTTAACGGTTTTTAAATTTATTTAAAAAGAATCATTCCGACCACATTGTCTGGATCAAAGTTTCCATAGCGAACGCGGATTATAATTTTTTGACATGAAATTTACGGTACCATTACTTAATTTGTGTTAATTTCACTGAAGAAAGTCATGACGTTGTGTGAAAAGTGAACGTACTGGGGAACCAGGCAGCTGGGTGCTGTGCAAGTAGAGCGAGCTCAGTCATTGTTGGTGGAGGGAAATCAGCGCGAGAAACTATTCAGTAGCTCATCCCATTGTTGGGCGCGGTGCAGCCGCACTGACGACACTGCACATCTCACACTAGCTGCATCAGGGGGGTTCCTGCCTGCACTAATAATGCATCCCGCCACTCATTCCTCACCAGGAGCCTGCCAGTGTGCTAGCTTGCTCAGGTATTTGATGTCGGGTGCTTGCTAGCGACACGAGGAACCAAGTTGTGTCGTGTGCTGAATCGCGCACTGCAGGATGACCTTGTGACGAGTGAAGGTTGCACTCTGATGGAGGATAACGCGCTCTATTTATGCAGTTCTGCTTTATCTGGAACTGGCGGTACTTCAGTTTTCGACTCGCTCCATACATGACTAGAGGATATTACTCGTATTGTACATCAGCTATACGATGTAACACCCACATTGCATAACGTCACCCTGAGTTCCCTGACTTCCTCTTCGCCGAAATTTCCGTGCCATAATCATGCCATTGTTAAAGGTTAGTTTTTTGTAGGACTCAGAAAGACTGAATGTATAATAATTAGAAGCACATGAAAAATCTTTTATTCGTCCATTTTAGGTATGCCAGACTGCCTAAGCTCAGCCCTCTATGGGCAGGCTGCATTTGTTTGGGCTTATGTTTTCCTTGGTGCCTGCTGCTACGCGCGTCACGTTATAAGGTCCTAAGTTACATGGACTCAGCTTTGATGCTTCTTGATGCTTCTTTGCCCTGTAAGTGTCGCTGCCCGGTATGTACTCGTGTCCGGCGTCCCCCTGCAGTGACTCGCCATCTACAGTTAGCTATTCGGAATGAGCTCCAGCTGTGTCGTGTGTTTACATGCCCAGGTAGCAAGAACTTGCTCACTTGAAGTAATCTTAGCAATTCCCTTCGCCCGCCTATCAAATCGTTCTAAATTTTTAAGTCAGAGTCTTCTTATAATCTGTAAGTATTTTTACTTTCTTGCTATAGCCGAAGGCTATAAAGAAAGTTATGATTTGGTGTAAAAAAAAAATTTCGAGGTTTTCACGGAAATGAGTTGTCCTGGTGCAGGACATGCCAAAAAACACTATCTTTCAAAAACGTCCGTCTGTATGTATGTATGTATGTATGTATGTATGTATGTATGTGTGTGTGTCACTTTCCAAAGTATAAGACCTAGAGATACCAAATTTTGGCTACATCAACTTTTTTGGACATGTATTAAGTATGAATAACATGGCATTACACCAACTTGAAAATTCAAGATGGCTGCCATACAAAAAAAACATAAAATTGCACTTTTCTCAAAAACGGCTCCAAGAATTTTTTTTAAATTTTCAGAGTTGCCATTTATTAGTTTTTAACTTAATAAATTAGTTATGGCAATACTCTTACTAATCTGTGTCTATGGGCTGCCATATGAAAAAAACAAACGATTGTGATTTTCTCGACAGTTAAGGGGTCAACAAAAATATAATGTTCTACAATATTACGGACAACATAAATTTCTACAAATTTACAAAAAAAATTTTTTGAAAAAATAAATATAAAGCACCGTTTACACGACCTGAAATTTTAAATCGAAAATATTACAAAAACCTATTAAAATGCAAGATATTTGAATTTGTTTTAGATTTGATAGAAAGAACAAGCTTATCACTTTAATTCGTAATCATTTTTTTTTTACTTTTTTGAAAATTCAAGATGGCTTCCGAAGAGCTGAAAATTTAAAATGCGATTTTCTCAAAAACGGCTCCGACGATTTTTCTGAAATTTTTTGTGAATCCATTTATATAATAGTGCTATCTAATAATTATAATCATTTCTTCATCATAATCTCGATTTAGGGAGTTGCCATATAAAAGAAAAAAATAATGGAAAAATTCTCGGCAGTTAGAGGGTTAATAAAAAAATAATGTAGTACAAATGTAAAATAATAATAATAACCTATATATTGCCATCATTATTTTTTCCAAAAAGTGAATCAAAAGTATAGCCGCCATACAGAGTGAAAATTTTCCATACAAAATGTATTAGCAATTTTCTTGGTAGTCAAAGGGTTAAAAATAGATAAATGGCTGCGATTCTTAAAATTTTATAAATACCAATAATAATCAGTCGTTACTTTTTCAAAATATAACTAAAAAGTTTACCCACCATACAAAGTACTAGTTTGCATACAAAAGGGTTCAATGACCATCTATAATAATCTAGAATATAAGTTGCAATGAAATATAAACATTCAAAACTAATATGAAATGCATGCCCACAAACAGGTATGTGTAAGTTCGCGCTAACGAATGCTGAATTTGTACTTACAAATTAAACATAAAACTTGCAACTCTTGCCGACCTTCCTTGAAACAGGGGTGACATTGACAAAGTGAATTATTTTTTACACTTTGGGAGGACTGAGAAATGCGAGAAAATTGAGATAAAGACTGAATGAAAAAAGAGTGGAGGTCTATAATAATCTATAATCTATAATCTAAGTTGCAAGGATATATTCATTTAAAGCTCTCAGATGTATGCCCACAAACCAACAAGTGTAGTTCGCGCTTACAAATGCTGAAAGTGTACTTACAAATAAAATCCAAACCTCAAATGAACATAAGCCCCACAACTTTTGCCGACCTTCCCTGAAACAGGGGTGACATTGGCAAAGTGAACCATTTTTTACAGTATGGGTGGTCAGCCTCATACCAACCTATAAGTCAAGGAATGGAGGTCGTGAAAGAATTTGATTATCTGGGAAGCAAATTTGAGTCGAATGCGAAATTGACGAAATAATTGGAAAAGCGCGCTAGTAGAGGAAGAAGTGTAATGGAAACGATTGGAAGAATTGCAAGAAATAGGAAACTTACGAAGAATATGAGATCGGCGGTCCACAATGGCATATTGGTTGGTGGAAGTGAGGCTTAATGAATGTGAGCTGAGTAAAGTATGTAAGTACGGTTGAAATGGCTTACCTGAGAGCAATGGCTGGAAAGACACTGAGTGATAGAGTACGTAATGCTTGAGTGATGAACGAGTGTGGTATAAAAGAGAATATGAGAATGAAAGTACAAAAAAGTACGATGAGATGGTTCAGACATCTTGAAAGAAAGGATGATGAACAACTAACGAAGAAAGTGTACAAAGGAAATGTCAGAGGAAAGCGCAGAAGGGGAAGGCTGAGGAAAGAATGGTTAGACCAAATAGGTGAGATTGCGAAATAATGGATTCTGCAGAGTGAGAATAAGAGAAGAGTATGTATGAAAAAGGTGATGACAGCAAAAAGTGGAGGCGCATCTGCGGAGGTACCGGCCACCCCTAATGAAACGGTGGCAGGATACAGTACAGTACAGTACTGAGGTCAGCTTCATACCAACCTATGAGTCGAGGATCTTTCTTGTGTAATTGGTACTTTTTCAAATAAATCAACAAAATATTTATATTCATTTAAGTATTTATATGCCTATATCCATATTGTACGAGTATGCAGGTACACACCGCGGTGGAATAAAATTGATTTATTATTGATATATTACATTTTTATTGAAACGGCATAAGCTGGTAGATGATTCTAGCTTTACATACGTCATACAGTGGGTAAATTTTTGCAAGAAAGTCGAGTACAGATTCTGTGCAATTTATTTTCTGTTTTATTAGTATAGCAGAAAAGTTATTTATACCACTGCCTAGTAATGATAGTCTTTGTAACACGAGTGCTAGTTTGTGCCATGAGGCGCAGCCGAATGGCACAATAGAAAGCACGAGTGTTACAAAGGCTAATTACGTGCAGTGGCATACAATACTTTTTCTACGACCATGAAAGAATCAACGAAATAGTGAATAATAGTCATTATAATGTACTCGTCCATTTGAAGTAATTAAAACCATACCTTTGTCAAAGCGTGTGATTTATCATTCCCTTCGATTATCGAATCTAACCTAAGTTGTAAAGATAAATTATATTTAGGTTTCATATTGAATTCATGCCCACAAGCCGACACATATAAGGTCGCGCTTTTACATCCTGCATATAAGCTTAAACATTCAAACCCAAAACTCAAAAAAACATATGCCCTGCAGTTGTATTGGCACGTGAACCAAGTTTGTACAGCATAGGTGATCAACCTCATACCCACCTATTAACCAAGTAACTTTTTGAGTTTGTTTATTTTTTGCGGTGAAATTTTTTGTATTGTTTTCCTTTCAAGCCTTTTATTTTCCATTGAAAAAAGGAAAGCTTTATTTGGAGCATTCCGATAAATAAATTCGATTAATTTTAGCACTACAATTTTTATTTGACTCTACACATAAAATATATTTATTTTCATCTGAACAGGGCTGGAAGTCTCATCACCACGGTAATTCCTACCTACCAAATATCAGTAATATTGTATGAAGCCTAATCAGCTGATCGCTTGCGGCCATCTTGGATTGACAGGTCTTCATACCCCCATACAAGGTTGACATTTGAAATTAAAAAATGATTCCAATTCTGACAATGCGCATGCGTACATTTTCATTTCAACACGTGTAGAAATGTATGTCATTGTGATTGCGTTAGCCGTTTTGTAATTAGTAAATTACCAAATGGGAGTAGAAAAACATAATTGTGGTAATGGCTGTGAAGGGTCGGCTCCCCAGACAACATGCAAATGCGTTACTTACGCTTTACAGTTGTGCTGTGCGGAGTACCTGATGTAGTACGCCGCCAGCACCTTGTGCCTGCTAGTGGGCAGCATTGGCTTACGATATCTGTGCACTAGAAATTAGTTTAACGAAAATACACATATATATCTGTTTCTACTTACTGACAAAGATGATTCTTAGTAAGAAAAAATTTTGTTAAGAGCATCAGCGAAGAGCATATTAGAAATATATGTAAGTGGTATATTTTTTGTGCTCCGCCGGGATCGGAATCGACAACCTTCCATTTACGAGTCCGAAGTGTTGCCACTGGACCACGGATCGGTCTTAGAACATTTAGTTGTACGTATAATATGATGAAACTAAGAAATATTTCCAGAATGTTGGCAGCATTGATATTCATTCCTACACGAACATTGTGCGCACGCGTTATATCTTTAAATTTTGACAATTTTTAAGCGTAAAAGGCATAATTGTAAGACATTATGGCATGTGTAATTATTGTTTGTCGAAAAACAAAATAGAAAAAGCAGGAAAATACAGGATTTCACATGTAAGACATGATTTTTAAATTGTTTTTGACAGGACTGGGGACAAGTGTGCTCCAAAGTATGTATGAACGCTGTAAGCTAGGTTCTACTCCTCTATATTACAGCTCAATGGTGGGCAGTACTTGCGACTTGCGAGGTCTGAATGGGGAATCATTATTGGTCGGTACGTTTGGTGAATTCCGGCCGAGAGTTGATTGACCGCGCACGCGGGTTATTTTAAGTTTCTTTATGTAGCGGCCGCGCTAGACAATTACTCGCAATAACAGCAACTTCAGGATTTCTTCCCAAGTCTGAATATTCACGCACAATCTTCCGATTTATTATGCACAAATGGACTCAGCCGAACTAGTCTACAATCAAATAAGCGGAATTATTATTATCTTATCCATTTTCTCCTTGACTGATAGGTTGGTACGAGGCTGACCACCCGTGCTGTAAAAATCGGTTCACTTTTGCCAATGCCACCCCGGTTCAGGGAACGGCGGCAGGAGTTGCAAGGTTTATGTCCATGTGAGGTTTTCTTTATTTGTATGCACACATGCAGAATGTGTAGGCGCGAACCTACATGTGCCTGTCTGTGGGCATGCATTTCATATGAGCCTTAAATGCTTACATATCCTTGCAGCTTAGATTATAGATTATAGATCCATAGGTGTTCTCAAACAGTAACATTTTTTCTTATAAAAGAAAATGGTATCCGAGTATTGCATCTCATCAGGACTTGAACATTGGCATGTATGACCGGTCCGTAGTCCAGTAGTAACACTTCGGACTCGTTAATGGAAGGTTGCGGGTTCGAATCCCGGCGGAGCATAAAAAATATACCATTTATATTTTCAAATATGCTCTTCGCTGGGTTGAAAAATTCATAAGCCTTTACCAAAGACCGGTCATCAAAAGGTCCACCCAGCCTTACAGCAACTGGGTCTTGCTTGAGAATTTGCGCTTTCTTCAGCGACGACCAAGCTCGCTGAGAGCTCTTGAGATGTGATACACACAAAAACAGCGCTCACCAAATAAATCAGCCTAATTTATTTATTTATTTATTAAATACACGGCAGGTAGTATGCCCGCGCGTAGCTGGCTTAGCGGGGAAGAGCCATTTTCCCAAGGGGTAAAATATCTGCTCGGTCATCAACCTTGCTCGGCAATCGCGTGATGGCCGGCCTGATGACGTCACTCTGGCGAGCCGTGACTGCTGCCACTGCTCCTCCACAGGCTGGCTTAGTCGCGTGTACTGGCCAGGAGGCGCCGCCTTCATTTCCCGATATTACTTGCCTGCCATGGAAGATGGCGCCCAGCAAATATCCCGCCTCCTCGTATTCATATTTACGTGAACGCAGCTCAGTTGGGACAGGACTTCCTCCTGCGAGTTTCCACGCAACGCAACGCAATTAAGCTACACATATAGTGCAACTTCTTGCCGCATTATACCCGAAGGGTTTCACATGTGGCCAGTGGAACCTATTTATTTTTACTGGTAAGAGGGCCGGCCTTACGCCAACCACTTCAGTTGAAGTGGGGGTGTCCCGGCTCCCGAGAGGGTTGGTACTCATTTCTTGCGAAGGCTGAGTAAACCTTGCCGGTATTTTATTTTGAGGCTTGGAATCTCACCACTCTTAGTCCAATTATTTGGTAATAGGTATCCGCGAAGGAGGCGTCATTTCGCTGCCTTAGTTCTTGTTTTTCGTATACGCCATTGAGAAAATTTTACATGAGCAATGTTTGCATGTGTAGGTACTGGACCAATGTGTCTTATGAAAACAAGAAATTTATTTTAAATATATTTAAAAGAACTCTCACATTATCGAGTTTTACGGTTTTTCTTATTTCAGATTGTGTAGAACTTGATTCATAAGACAACTGCATGAAAAAGTCTTATTTGACAAGATTGGCGTAAAACAAGAACTGGGGGAGCGATTTGTCTGACTGTTGCTATGCGACCGATCGACAGATTATGTGCGCCAAGATTGAGGTTATGTTTGTATCCTTGGAACATTCCGTCTGTGCGTTTAATATGAAATCTGTGATGATATTTGTAGAATAGTCAGGAGCTGCTAACATACCGTGGGTGGGAGGGGGGGGGGGGGCACCCACAGGCAAGGTCGCTGACCGAACCCCGCAACACGCTGGTGCGTGGTGAGGGCAGGCCTGCTGGGGAGCCTGCCTCCACACCACGTAGCGCACAATAACACAGAGACGCCGAGGGCAAGGAACCAACCACTGTTACTTTTGTCGTTAACATGTTCCTGCGTACTCATTTCTCGCTGTCGAATACGTCAAGTGTCATCCCTGCCCTTTATGTAGACAAATTTAAAGCGAATAATGAGAGCACCCTGCTTCCCATTGGTTGAGATTCAGGATATCCAAAAATATACATCCGCTCCTTCAAACCGCAATGTTTTCTAGGTCCGGGGTGTGGTAACTGTCCCATATGGGCCCACAACAAATCAGTCACAGACAACCCGTCAGACAGACAGCTCAGCACTGGACAAATCGGTCACAAGACTTTTAGATCAACGACATTTCGGTCACATACAATATATAGTCAACAAACAGCTCCATCACAGAAAACTACAATTAATAAAAGCTACAGTAATTATCAAGATGATCGAGAGATGGATAAAGTTCGTATATATTATTTTATTGATTGTAGAGGCATTAACTTTGTAATCGTTCATTATTGTATAAAAGAAAAATAATTTTGTTTTCGATTACTTGAGTAATATATATACTCAAGTAATCGAAAACAAAATTGTTTTTCTTTGATCCTTCGTATATATTAATTAAAAAATAATAATAAATCGAGTGAAAATAAAACGGTGTTTAATTAGAATCGTTTTGGTTGTATAAAATTTAGTAGAAAGCAATTGTAAAGGTTTTTGGAGAGCGAATGTCCTGCGATGACGCTGTGTGTGGGCCTATATTATTTCTTCACGAGTTGGTTTATTTTCTCGAGCGGTTTCGGCGTGTGATCACACTATGATAAAGAGCATTTTTAATTTAGAATGTATATTCACAATGTCAATACACAACCTCTCAAGCTTGGATTTATGATGTAAGCCTCAAGGTGAGCATGACGTGGCCACGTGATGATCATCGTGATGTTGTATTACTTTGTGGAAAGTCTACTGTGATTGCATTGACTGCATTTCATCACTGAAGTTCCGCAAACTTAGCGCATAGTGTCGGCATGTGGGGATAGGAAATTAATTAACATATCAGTTATTGACAACATTTGTACCTCATACAGTTATGTTGTTAAAGTCGTATCGTACCTACCCTATTGATAAATACCGAAATATATAAAATGTAGACTGAGGTTGTGTACCTCTGTAGGTACACGCCCCCCTCCCCCCTCCTCCCCCCTCCCCGCGCCGTCTGGATGTCTAGACGCGGGCATAAGTTTAGCTTTTCAATGTCAAATCGCCATCACAGCTCAAACGCTCGAGCATCTTGAGTTTACCTGTAACCAGCAATGGCTGCTGTAAAAAATGGTTCACTTTGCCAATGTCACCCCTGTGTCAGGGAAGAACGGCAAAAGTTGTAGGGCTTATGTTCATTTGACGTTTGAATTTTATTTGTGAGTACACATTCAGCATTTGTAAGCGCGAACTACACGTGTTTGTAGGCATGCATTTGAGAACTTTAAATGAATATATCCTTGCAACTTAGATTATAGCTGCTGCCTTCAAGGATAGGAAAAAATGGAGGCAGCTCTGGCCACCCCTAGCGGAATGGCGACAGAGTTACAGTTACAGTCTGCTGAGGAGCTGGGATGCCTGAATCATTCATATGTTATTTAGAATCTTGCAAATGATTCACTTTCAATTCAGTCATGATTGCCAGATTTGTTTATGGTCCCGATGTGCGTTGTTTTCCTACCGTTGCGGACATGGAGCTGTACTGAGAGGCAGGTGCGCTCTGGAGTGCTCGTATCTACATTGGTATAGTGGAGAAAAAACTATGTATTAAACGCAAGTAGACAGTATATCTGTTTCTGCCTCAACACAAATCCTCGTTAGTTAGAAAGAGAACAATGATACTGCGAGTGTCACCACACTGTTAACAGGTGAAATGTATATTTGTTTGATTTTTTTGTTTTTTTATCATTTCTGGCATTACTGAAATGTCGCGGAGAACGTGCGCATGCGTTGCATTTATTATGGTCGGTGATTTTGTCAATTCTGAAATAGAAATGGCATGTGTACAATTTGGGGGTCAAAGCAAAAGATGGGGAAGCAAAAACACGTACGATTTCGCATGATTAAGATAAGTATTCTCTATTCTGTGGTGTTGGGCAGCTCTGCGGTTTGGTAAGGTTGACAAGTAAGAGCCCGTTCCCACTTGTCGGGTGTCGGATCCGTATATTAATCGGAGGTTCCAGTGGCAGAACATTATGTATGGAGCTATTCACACTTGTCGGAACCGATTTTGTCCGAAATGTTCTGCAACTGGAACCTCCGATGAATATACGGATCCGACACCCGACAAGTGGGAACGGGCTCTAAGCTTCATAGAATGTTACAATGCCGCAAGTAGGGTTCGTCTCCACCACAGATCACGGAATATAAAGAGATATGGTATGTTGCTATGTCTCCACCAATATTATAACTCGATGGTTCACGCCGCCAGTGATGTTCAGCTGGGCTCTGGAGCAGTGCTCACAGTCTGCGAGTGTGTGTGTGTGATATTGCAGTGACCTTGCGTGCATGTGCGCACAGACACACACATAGCTAACATCGACTTGGCGCGCTCTTTGTGCCCCACTATCACGGTCTATGAATAGTTAACGTTATTATCTTCTAATAGTTTGATAAACGAGCCAAACTCCAAGTTTTCCTCGACAGAGTGACGTCACGGGTCTAAGTGGCTGGGGTCCTTACGACGCTGCAGCTTCTCAACCCCGGCTTATTTGTCACTGAGTCTTCTTGATATGGTAAATGGTTATTGTGGAACTCCCTCCTGTGATGCAGAAGACCAGCTGCTCTTCCATCTTTTCATTAGTCGGCCTGGTAGTCGCTGGCCGTTTGGTATTTCCTGTGCCACGGTTCAGGTTATCGTACTCTTGCTCATGCGGCCTACAAGGTCTCGTCTCCTCTTCATCCTCCATCTGACGATGTCCTCAGTGTCGCTAATGCTGCTGATTTCTGAGTTCTTTCATCGGCCTCCCAGTGTGTATGCAGCAATGGCGCGGAGTTTTCATCTCAGCTATTTGTGATGTCCATGAAGTCCATCCCAGGAGTGGGGTATTTCCCTGGCCAGCGTGGAGCTCCGTGCATCAGCCAGTGAGCTGAGCTCGTATATGGGCCGCGCCGTCCCTGAGTGTCGTGTACATCTCAGTGTTTTTGTTTTCGCAATCAGCGTGACCCACATGCCCACTTATCTTGCTTCTTGATAATGCGTCTGCTTGTAAGTGTCGGCTCTACAGATGTAGAGTACATATAGTATTATATGACGCGCTACCTACATGTTATCCGCGGGCCGTACTTGTGTACGAGGGAAGGGAAGATCAGGTAGAAGGGCAGCTAGAGCCCGCGCCCGTCTCTCTACGGGAGACTCCCTAGGTTTTAGAGAATCTAGAGGTCTATGACACGTGTTGTAGTGGCGCAGAGGTGTTGGTGATGTGGCGGTTGATATCCTCATCCTTTGTAGCAAGGTTGTTAGCAGCGTAGTGTTGTGTTGTGTTTTGTTGTTGTTTTGAGATACTAAAAGTGTCTGCCTTGCTATTCCTGGCATTTCTTGATCTTTCAGCTCAGAAAACATGTAATATTAATAATATTTCGAGGACGATGGCTCTGACGCTGACCTTGGGGTTAATTTTGTATTTTTTTTATTTTATATAAAATAAAAATTATGGAGTTAATGATGGAGCTACAAGAATAATAATATAATGTAAATATTCTAATAACTGCATATGCACGCCTCGTTATACTTCCCATCTAGTAAGTTATTCGCAATAAGCAGATAGGAACATCAGCAGCACTGTTTACGACAGCTTGTTTTCATTTTGCAATTAATTTCATGAATTATTATTATTGACCGAAAAGTGAATCAACCGCGTAAATGCGCAAAAATAATTTGTGGGGTTATTGAACATTCCATGTCGGCTTTAGGCGATCCCTGCTGGGGAGGTTATTGCCCTCCTGGCGGACTTGAAAGGACGAGACTGTGGACTGCTTGAGGGCAGCGGCCGCCTAGGGGGAGGGGAGGGAGGGGCGGGGGCCAAGGCCGCCTCCCCCTCCCCCCCGCTCCTCACCCACCAACAGCCAGTCTGACAAGAGCATCGCGCCAGGTGTGACGTGCGCCCGCCTGTTTGCCAATAGAGTCATTGTTTGTGTAACTCAGACCGACGTTGTGAAATATTATTGTGAACGGATTTCAGCAGTCACTTCAGCTTCAAGACGTCTCAGGATTATTGTGTGCAGCAAGTTAGTTGTTGAATTCGTGAAACCGCGATTGTTGTTATTTGTCTGCCATGTAACATGTAAACCCACCCTCTCATAAACTAAACATTCTCCTCAATAAGCGGGCAGATCATGTACACGCTGTTGCGTAGTTGTTCGCTTTATTGTTGATAAAATAAATATTACGATAATTTATTTGGTGAGCGATGTTTTTGTGTGCATCACACCTCAAGAGCCATCTGCTGATGCTTTTAAAGAAAAACTTATTCCATTCAGTGCGTTTTTTTCTAATGAGCTTGCTCAATGACTAAGCTGTTTGTTACGCGAGGAGTTGATAGATAAGCAAATAGCCTAATTAACTTATTTTCTTTGTGTCTCTGATTAAATATTGAATCATAAAGAAATACGTGAACAAAGTGTTTTATTGCTTCAAATTCATGAGTCACCCTTGTTGCATGATTTATAAACCCCGTAGATATATTGTAATCCCTGCTGTGTGATCATGTATGTGCATTAAGGAACTCTTGCAGGAGCCCAACCTCTCCCTTCACCAATTATAGCAACTAGATTTGCCTCACAATCTTCCCACTGGAATGAGCTTCTAAGATTGACTTTGTGCATTGGGTTATTGATTGTAAACTTGTTGTCAAGTTGTATCATCACTCTACACAAACTAATAATCAGTATTAGGTGTTAGTAGAGCGTGAAATGTGTGTCAGTGTGTACATGTACATATTTCCACTAGTAACCGTGTTGCAGTGGCTGAAAGGCCCTTGCTGCAGTTGTTCCCTGACAGGAGTAACAGTGGGGTGATGTGTTGCAGTGGCTGAGAGGCCCTTGCTGCAGTTGTTCCCTGACAGGAGTAACAGTGGGGTGATGTATTGCAGTCGCTGAGAGGCCCTTGCTGCAGTTGTTCCCTGACAGGAGTAACAGTGGGGTGATGTGTTGCAGTCGCTGAGAGGCCCTTGCTGCAGTTGTTCCCTGAGAGTCCGCGGCCCGGCGCCCGGAGTGCGGCTGCAGGATCGCGGCGGCAGCAGTAAGCAGGACGGTGTCTTGCGGTGGTGTGCCACACGCCAGCAAGACGGAGAGCCCCAGGCAAGCGGGGCCAGTTGCTCGTGTCTCGGGGAGGGCAGCGGCTCCCCCCGCCAAGCGACGCTGGGTCCCTCCCTCCACTCTCCGGCACCAGGATGGACCTATATTTGAGACTCAGAATGATCCTATTTTTCGCAAGGTAAGGGCATTGTTTAGTTGAGATCCGTGTTATAGTATCCCTGTAAACGCTGCATGAGGGTGATGTGTATGTGTGTGTTGCAGGTCCGAGGCATCCTCAACAAACTCACACCTGAAAAGTTTCAAAAGCTAAGCGATGACCTGCTGAACATCGGGCTCAACACGCAGTCTATAATAAAAGGTGTCATTTTCCTGATCTTCGACAAAGCTCTCGATGAACCCAAGTACTCGTCTATGTACGCACAGCTGTGCAAGAGGCTGTCTGAAGAAGTTCCCAACTTTGCTCCCAACGATGACTTCAACACGTTCCGCGTCACGCTGCTCAACAAATGTCACTCGGAGTTTGAGAACAGGTCGGCGGCGAGCGAGGCGTTCGAGCAGCACGGCGCCCCCCTGTCGCCGGAAGACGAGGAGCGCTGCCACATCGCCAAGTGCAAGATGCTCGGCAACATCAAGTTCATCGGCGAGCTGGGCAAGCTGGAGATCCTGTCCGAGACCATCGTGCACCGCTGCATCCAGCAGCTGCTGGTGGAGCGGCGGCGCGCTCCCGACCAGCAGGAGGACCTGGAGTGCCTGGTGCAGCTCATCCGCACCTGCGGCCGCGTACTGGACTCCGAGAAGGGTCGCGCCCTTATGGACCAGTACTTCCAGCGCATCGAGCAGTACTGCAGCTGCCAGGAGCTGATGCCGCGCATCCGCTTCATGCTGCGCGACGTGATCGATCTCCGCAAGGACGGCTGGGTGCCGAGGAAGGCCACCAGCACGGAGGGGCCTATGCCCATCCAGCAGATCCGGCCAGATGCGGAGCTGCGCGGCGGCTACGGCCATGGCCACCACGGGGGGCGGCGGGGAGAGCTAGACCGCCTGAGGCAGCAAGGAGCCGACTCTCTCGGGGGAGACTCCCTCTTCCGCGTCAATCTCAAGACTCGCGGAGGCTTCGTGGACGACATGCTGCACGGGCTCACCTCCTCCAACAATCTCATACATCCTCCCAACTCTCATCATGACAAGTTCTCGTAAGTTAACTCAACTGATAGGAAGAAATGAAATAATCATGAAGCTGTACTTGAGAATCCTGGGTAATCCATTTTCTTGTTATTTTAGATTCAATTCAAATGGTTACGGCAACAACAAAAATGAGGGTCGCGATGGCTACAACAGAGGTCACCGAGGTCAGGGCGGCTTCGGGAACTACAACCAGCGCCAGCAGGGAGGCGGCTTCAACAAGCACCAGAACAATAACAACAACGGTCAGCAACATGCAAATACCTCCGTGCTTCATATGCATGAGAACTCCCTGTTTTGCCGTTGGTCACATGTTTACTTTGTTTTCCAGGCAGTGGAAAAGACCTCCCCCCTCGTTTTAAGAAGAACATGGTCCTGCCCACGCCGGGCCCCGTGGAGGACCTGCAGATGCGGCCCGCGGCCAACTCACTGCTTTACAAGGCCAACACGCTGAAGCCGCAGTCCCTGCCGCTGCATCCGCCCTCCCAGAGGGGCGACAGAGAGCGCTCCCTAGGGGACCTGCCCGCGCCCCCCAAATCCTCCGCTGCAGGGCCGCCTGGCCTGCCCAAGGAGCCCACCATCACCATCAAGCAGGCGCAGGACAAGGCCAGCAAGGCCAAGAAAGACAAGGTGACTCATCTCCTCCCCAACCCTGATTGCAGGGCCTCTTTTTATCCTTGAACTTGTGGTAGATTAGGATTCATAGGGCATGCATAATCCCAAATATTATAACTTCATGTAAAGTGTCCTTTATGGGATACCTGTAACCTGAGCCTGAGTTCACTTCATTCAGATCCTGCCCTGAGCCGCTCCAACAAATCCTGAGATGAAGATTGACCTCCGTCACCTGGTCAGAGAAGTGTTTTAAGGTTATGTGCTGGTCTACAAGCTATCTTATGACTAGATACATTTGCTTTGGCATCCACAGACATTCCAGCTGCAAGTTCCATATGCTGGTGACTTTCTGCCAGCAATAACATCTGAAATGCATCAACCTTTCAATGTCCAGGTGTGTGCCCCATGGCTGCAACTAGGAGCACTAATGCTCTCATTAGGCGTTGAATGGTTGGTGGGAAGAAATGAGAGGTAATGTGCTTGTGTATGTTCAGGGCCCCAACAGAGAAGAGATCCTCAAGCGGGTCACCGGCATCCTGGATGAGCTGACGGCAGTTCCTGAAGTGGACCCGGAGGAGCCGCCCAAGGAGAAGGAAGAGAGTCCAGCAGACGCCGCCCTGGCTGCTTACCGAGACCTCAAGGTGCCCGACAAGATCATCAAGGATGTGCCCTTCACTGTGCTCAACTACGCGCTGGAGAAACTTGGTGAGTGTAGTTCTACATTGCCCATGCATCAGCAGGGATCCTGATGGTGGCTTATTCTATGAAGTCCAACTTGACTGCTTGTACAAACAAATAAGGTATACCAAACTGCCATATCAGAATATGAAAGTTGTGTGGAATCAAAGGTGGCAATCTAGTGTAAGCAACTGATTGGGGTATTTGGTTTTATATGACTCAATTGTGATGTGTGTTGGTTTACCATGAGATTCTGTGTTTAGGTTGCCTTCGTTTTCCAAGGCCGGAAATCTTATCGCCACAGTAATTCTAATTATAACTAATAACTAATCAGCTGTTCACTTGCAGCCATCTTGGATTGACAGGTGTTCATACAAATATTACTGATATTCGGTAGGTAAGAATTACCGTGGGGATGAGACTTCCAGCCCAGAAGGCAAAGTTTTATTCAAATGTGTAACCACAATGAGACCTGGAAATCATAGAATTGTTGGTGAATGTTACAATATTCCTTGTTGTGTTGATGCCTGTATAATTGTATGTTGTTACGATGTTGAGCAGATGAGCATGCGGAGAAGTGTGTGAGCTTCCTGTCGGCGCTGAAGAAGGAGGGCTCGCTGTCCCCGGCGGCCTGCGTGGAGGGGCTGAAGGCGCTGGTGCAGCTCATCCCCCAGCGGGAAGCCAGCACGCCCCGCACTGCCACCATGGTGGCGCAGTTGCTCACACACTGCATACAACAGGTGACACTCTCATGCACTTCATTCATCTTAGACTTCTAGCTGGTTCACCCCTGTTTCAGGGAAGGACAGCAAAAGAGTAAACTTGAACCTATAGGCGATACGTAATAGCTTCAAAGTATGCATTTAATATTAATTTAATTCTTAATGATGAGTTGATATTTCTTTTGAGCGCTGTTTCGTGATGTAGTCACTCCAAGGGCGCTTGTGCAAATTATGTCAGAAATCTGCTTGTCTTCAGTGCATTTTGGAACCTCCCATGGTCCTCTTATCTTTCTCACATGATGAGGCAGGTGGTTCCAGGCCAGAGGACTAGCAACTGCAAATGCTCGCTCTCCAAATATTGTGTTTACTAAACTTCATATTGGTTCTTCAATCTGTGTTTTGGCTCTGGTTTCTGCTTAGCGCAATGTTAGGCTTTTTTTCCAAGGGGAACAGGCTTGATTAGATCAGTGTTTTCCAAATAGAGCTTTGCGGACCATGGAGCACACTTGCAATATACCTTTACAACATAGAAGAAGTCTACAATGGTAACAAATGCAAATCCCCCAAGAAGCATGGACTGTTAAAGGGAGTATATGGAACATGTGAGTGTTGATCATAGCAGTGAGTGCTGTGTGTTGTGTGCAGGGCCTCACCAGCCTGGCGGACGTGGCGGCCATCACTGAGGGGGGCGCCCACCACCCACTGTTCCTGCTGCTGCTGCAGCAGCTGCACAAGCTGCTGGGCAAGCCAGCACTCACCGAGCTCTACAACAACAGCAAGGTAACCACTCTCACCATACACACAATAGGGTTATTGCAGTGGTGGGGAAAATGGTTGAAAATACTATGTTGTGTAGAGTACATTTCTAGGATCACAACCATATATTTTGTAAATAGTAAAAATGAAGATTGATAATTTTCAAAAACCAAATATCAAGAATTTGAGTCCCGTCAAAACGCAGCGCGGCCGACTAGCCACGCTGTGAGGTCTAAATGACGTAGATGGATCCGACGACTACCTGGGCCCAACGGTACACTCCGAAGAGCCATCCATCATATCCGCCTAAATAAAAAATGCCCGGTTTTACCGGAAATCGAAAATGTGCAAATTTTAAAGAGCTATCATTTAAAAACTAAGCCAGATATTTTTTTTTTAAACTCAGATGCATTTTAAAAAATATCATTTTATGAAATTAAAAAAGAAGTGAAATTCCCTATTGTGCCTGCAAGCTAACCTGCCTGTTCCTTACTTTCATGAGAGACATTCCTCGTGCTCTTGAACAGTTAAATGAAGAAAACGCAGTTGATGATGATGATGATGAGTTGATGATTTCTTTATAGCGCCGTTTCGTGATGTAGTCACTTCAAGGGCGCTGGTGCAAACGATGCCAGAAATTTGCTTGTCTTCAGTGCATTCCGGAACTTTCCATGGTCCTCTAGCTCTCTCACATGATGTGGCAGGTGGTTCCAGGCCAGAGGGCCAGCAACTGCAAATGCACGCTCTCCAAATATTGTGTTAACTCTTCTTATAGTTGATGATGATTTAGTAAAAGTGATCTTAATGATGAAAGCATAGGAAACACCTCTGCGGCACTACAACAAGTGTCATAGACCCCTAGAGTCTTTAGAATCTAGGGAGTCTCCCGCACAGGATTTCAAAAAAGCATAGGAAATGGTGTGATTTCAGATGAAAGGCAAATAAAAGGCGAACTTGATGATGCAGACGGTGATTTGGTGACTAGTGATGAGTAGTTTGTAGTTGGAAACGATCTCCAAGCTATTGAGTATAAAAAAGAACTAAGAAGTACTTGTATGTTTAAAACCCCTGTTAAAGATATTGTACAAATTTTCATAGGCCAAAACCTAAGAAGTGGGGTGTAAAATGTGAAATTGAGGCATTATAATAGTGATCTGATAGGAGGATGTTAGAAAAAATATTATAATTGACTAATTTATACATCAAGTAAAATTTTGAAAACTTGAAATGCTCTTACCAAGAACCTGAAGAGTAAGCTTCGTCTTCTACTTTACCATTCAAATTAGAAGATATTAAAATCAAAACATTAAATTGTTATGTTAGGACACTGTAATAGCATCTTGAATTAATTTAATAATTAAAAAGAATAATAAAGGCATAAAGAAACAGAATTTTGTTATGCACATAAAATGTCATTAAGTAGGTGTTGTAAAAAGTACAAGTTGCAACCACTCGTGCCTGCCGAGAAGTTAAGAAAGGGGTGTAAAGGTAAGGTGTGCTGTTGTGCAGGTGAACCTCATGTCGCTGCTGCCGGGCAGTGAGCGCAGCAAGGAGCGCCTCGCCGAGATCCTGGAGGAGCGCGGCCTGAGCTTCCTGTGCCCGCTGCTGCGCATCCAGGCCGAGCTGGCACGGCAGCTGCAGGCCGACCCCAACCCTGGCCAGTTCTACAAGTGGATCAAGGAGAACCTGGACCTGGCCTGCCACACGGACCCCGGCTTCATCAACGCCCTGGTCACCGTGCTCATCAAGTACATCACACAGGTATGCATGGCATGACTCTCCCTCTATCCTAGGCACAGTGCAGCCTCACAGATATCCATGAACTGCTCTATTGCTTGATCTCTAAATCTCATTAAATTACACTTAAAAGCTTTGTACTTCAAGTCACAGAGTGCTTCCCTCTCTTTAGCCACAACAGCTTTGCGGTTCATGGAATAAGCTATGTCCTCACACACTCGTGTAGTTGCCAGGCACATACGACCTTCAGCTCTCTAACAGACTATGTAGGTCCTTGGCTACGTCAAGATCAACAGAGATTTGAAATATGAACCAATACAGCTAAGTGCCAAAGAATAGATAATAGCAATGATGCAACTCGCAACAATGCAACAAAGCTACACATGTAGTGTAACTTCTTGCCGTGTTCTCCATGAATCCACCGGACTAGTGTGACTGCTTATCCCTGCACGGGGGAAACTAAATAAATCAACTCTTTAACCTTCAGAGTGCCAGAATGCTAATCTGCGCTCATTGTACGATTTTTTAATTTTTCTTAGTTTTTATACAACAATAAGATGGAAAAATTGTTTAACACACTAACCACCAATAAACTCAAAGCATTCATTTTCATTTGTGAATATTTCAAAAATATATTTGAAGTTGACCTGATAAACTGACGAAATTCTCAATTTCTTCATATGAATTATATACACAAAAAAGAAAAGGTTTGGTTTACATTACAAAGCTTCTCTACTAGTAAACATTTATATACTTACCTGGCTTACATGACCATTCATGAAAATATTATACGTCTATTTTTAGAATAGAATGTTTTTTTCGTAATCATAATATTAGGCAGTCCAGTAAAACCTTAATTTCACTGTCTTATGAGATAAAAAAAAAACAGATACGAGAGACGTTTTGTATCTTTGGAGATATTTAAAATCAAAGCCAAGAGTTTGGTAGCTGGATAATGGCTAATAATAATTGCTGGCACACTGTGGTTAAGCCTTGGCTGTTCTGTTCATAAGCTTGAAATTGGGGAAGCTGCTGGTTTCCATGCTTATTAGCGAGCATGTTGTGGTAAGGTGAGTGATGTTGCAGGAGTCCACGCTGGCGCCAGGTGTGGCCGTGGTGAGCCCCCCGGACAAGTCGCTGGCAGAGAAGGAGCGCGCCCTGCTGGAACGTTACGCCCCCGTGCTGCGCTCCTTCCTGCACCAGAACCTCACGCTGCAGCTGGTGGCCATCCACTCCCTGCAGGTCTACTGCTACTCCTGCAACTTCCCTAAAGGTCAGCATACACCTCACTCTCATCTACAGATGTTTCGGATATGACACTTCAGATATTTTTATATGGAAATAATATTATTTAGGTTTCAGATACAGATATGGAATTATTTTGAATAGTTTTGGTTACAGATATTAAATTTTCAATAAGTTGAGAATGTTTAACACCTTCGTACAAATATAAACATAGGTTTTATGACTTTATTTCTCGTTTATTTGGTTTCACAATCATTCTAGGACTAAGCAAGATAGATATTATGTATTGCATGAGACGTGTGTCTTCTGTATGTATTTAAGTGGCCCAAATTCAAACCAATTTTTCTAACTGAATTAAACTTTCACTTATAAGGTGAATTGGGTTTAACGTGCATCCATCAATGAGATGGATTTCAAAACGACGACTGAGGATGAACTCTTGAGTTCAGGGTCACATGGAGGAAGTGTCTGGGGCACACTGCCTAATTGTCTGTGTCTGATGTTGCAGGAATGCTCCTCCGGTGGTTTATTGCTCTTTACGACAAAGAGATCTGTGAAGAAGAAGCGTTCCTGATGTGGAAGGAAGACATCGGGGACAACAACCCGGGCAAGGGGCAGGCGCTGTTCCAGGTCAACAGCTGGCTGGTGTGGCTGCAGGAGACAGAGAGCGATTCCGAGGAGGCCGAGGACTGAGGGGCGGGGCAGGGGCAGGGGGAGACTCACACAGATGCACCGCACACTCACCTCAGGCCACCAACTGAACCAAGGCTGTTTATTATAACAATACCTACTCGTGATCACTTCATCTCAGAAACTCATTAATTCCATTGTTACTAATTGTTGAGCATTAAGTTTAGCGTAAACAGTGGGGTGAGGTGTATCTGCGGCATCACTTATGTTATCATAATTATTAATAAATAAAGTAGCTCACTTCACTGCCAAGTTGTTCCCACAAGTTACACGTTGAAGATAATTTGGCATAAAGATTTCATGAAAGCGTTGTGGGAGTCATGGTCCGCGAGACGAGCCCTTGCAGGAGCAGGTGGAGAAGGGCGGGGAGCCCCCTGGGTCTTCCCACACACCTGAGGCTCATACAGGCCATCAACTCCTAACACTGACATGCCATTATTGATTATTAAATAAAAATGTCAACTTGAATTTCAATAAATCAATGTGAGTTCTGTGTTTTACAAGTAAATGTATTTTTTAAACTCCAATTGAATACATAAGTCATAATGTAGCCATCACGTTGGTAACTTTGCTTTGATTATACGTCGCCTTACTTTGTGCAATAAGGAGTTGCAGAACAATGTGAAGGATTGCTGATAGAGCAGCGTAGAACACCAATTATTATAAGTTGACAATGTCTTCAGCTTGCTTTGACTTTATTTTTGAGGTTTTTTTCTACAAGAGCTACGAAAGAATGCAAGAAGCGTCGTGGATCCTAGATAATTTCATTTTATTAGCTTATTTATATGATTATTTATGTACAGGGAATGATATGCTAACCACATGTAAAACATTTATATTGTAAAAGGGAAGTGGAATTGTGTTTAGTAGGCAGTTCTGTCATGATACAATGTAGTTGTAGTCGCGGCACAGCGATCACTTGGCGGGAACTTAAGCAGACATGTGACTGTTCCTGTGGCAACCCTCCCACCAGGGTGCCGCCACCTAATTTCTCGCCTCATCTGTATACTTTAGTAGCAACTCCTGTACAAGCTTCCCTGCTGATGTTGCCCACCGTGTGGCTGTTGATGTTGGAGTGAGGAAGGAATAATAAGTTGCCATTGACTGATCCCAGAAGTGAGGCAATATGTGTTGTTTGAGTGTTGGTATGGACTCTAGCTAGGATAATGAACACCTCTCTGTGTTGCTCTGGTTCCCTCATTTCTTTTCCTCCCTTGGTGTGCATGTAGCGTGGTAGACAATAGGAACGTCCCGTGTGTAGACTCTGGCCCGCCCTTGTTTGTGTCTGCTCTTCTCCTCTGGTGATTCCTCACAGTTCTTTACATTTCCTGTCACAGTAGATGGCGTAATGGAATATTATATGAATTTATATTATTAAAAGTACTGTTTAGGTAAATTTTAAAATTAAAATTACGGGGTATGTTTCACAGCTTGTGATTAATGATTATTATAATTAATGTAGATTTGAGGTATCATCGTAACCGTACGGAGTCTTAGGAACTAAATACTGCACTTTCTGTTCTTGTTCATAATGTGATGACATTCTCTGAGAAACTGGACCTTCCTGGTTTTATTTTATTAACAAGTGACAATGAAATTATTTACTTTGATCCGCGTTCATCTTAGAGTATAGACACTGATATTTCCAACATGAGAATTCCTGCCTTTATAAGATAATGTTTTATACAGTTGTAAACCTTTTTTAAGGGTAAATCAAGAAACTTATGTTGTCCCAGATTTACCCTCGTTCTATTTTGATACTTTTGCATAATATATTATATTTTTTGTTTTTAATTATTGATTATTTTTATAGGCAGAACATTAGTGAGAATGCTGCGATCAGACAAGCTTTTCTGTCCAGTTTGAAGTTTTCTCGTGCAATTACTTCTACAATAATTGTCTACTAAGCCCTTCATGTTTTTATGACTTCATGTTTCCAATAAATCAAACTAATAATTTCATGGCTAGTTCTGGGAAGCCTTAAGCTTTTTCTCATCACGTTCCATAATTTGTATTAAAATGCCAATTAATATAATATTCTAAAGAAATACATGTAAAAGTCTTGTAATCTAATACTTATAGGATGTTGTGGTGAGTTATGTGATCTTTGTTGCCCTCGCGGGAAACTAGAAAAGGATTCAATCTGAATTTACTGTACCTACTTGGAATCAGAATATTAAAGCCTTGGTGTAATTTATTACAATCTGTTGTTTTTATTTGTAACAAATAAGTCGTACCCCGCTAAACAACAACTCCTGGGCAGTGGGCAGAAGACCTGCAGCATTGGACATACTCCAGATGACATCTCACATTCCCACTGGCAGTGTTACCCATGTTTCTTATATTCACAATGTGGAGTTGCTGCTATGTTGGTACGCATGTGTTCTTTCACCATTTCCTCCAGTGGACTCTGCGAGGTTCATCTTCAAGAATAAAGCACTGAATGGCTTCTTTTAACCTTCCCTAACAGGAATATTCATGGTAACCAGAATCAGCTGAATGCCATCTTGCTTCCTTAAAATGCTCCTGGTGCTGAAAAAGTGTTGATTTTACTCCGCATGTTGGCTCAAACACTATCTCGGAAACAACGCAGGTAGAAGTTGCACACAACATACAGCCTGAGGGAAAATACCATCATTTATTTTCATTTTACATCCACGAGTAGACTCTACTTGTGCAGGAACAGGGAGCTCCATGATAAGATAGCTGCGAAGATGAAACAGTAGCACAGCATGAGGGACAGAGACAAAGAGTTTCAATAGTAAGAAGTTCCTGCTGCAATCTATAATCTAAGTTGCAAAGATTTGTTTTTTATTTAATGCACGCCCATAAGCAGACCTGTGTAAGTTTGTACTTACTGCTGCATGTGTACTTACTAAAAAATCGAGTCTCAAATTAACATACACATTGAAACTCCTGCCGCCCTTCCCTAAAGTAGCGGTGGCATTGTCAAAAGTGAGCCAAATTTAACAGTATGGGAGGTCAGCCTTATACCAAGCTATTAGTCAAGCAACTAAATCAATACAATAACATGTAAGTAATTGTGAAATCCCTGCAGTGGAGACAAGGTGGTAATGGCAGGTAAGGTGCCGAGCCCAGCTGGCTGTGTGTAAACTAGTAAGTGCAGCATTCAGAGAGCATGTGCATTAGGGTGGTCCAAAATTATTTTTTTTCGAATGTTGGTGCTCCACAAGGGTTTTTTTGTTTCATATCGCTCCAGGTACCCCTCAGTAAAATTTGAAAAATATAAAAAAATATTTAAGGGTCGCAATGATTTGACACTTTTTTTATATGGGATTTATAAGGAAACAAATTTCTCGTTGATGATTTTTATTTTATTTCATGAATTAAAATGATGTATTATTTAGATTGGTGAAGATAATAAGTTTGCATCTTTATTTCCCAAACATGTTCAAAATGATGGATTTGGAAGCCACAGGGATTTTTTGCCTTTGTAGATCCACCACACGGAGGAGATACTGCTTCTGTTGTTTGTTTTTATTTAATACTTGCATTGAATTTCGTGATTAATGCAATTCCACACTCTGCACAATCATTTGGCGAGCTTTCTCTCTTATTTCGATATAGACTTCATCGGTAGGCCATTTTGACAGATCTTTAGCCAAAAATGCTGCTAATTTTTTCTCGTCCATTATTAACCAATAAGTCAAACAGCGTAGCCGTCCGTTGTGTGAAAAAATATTGTAACGAGCTATAAGAATCACAAGTTTTGCCATCTAGTCTCTTTAAAGCCTGTTGTTTAGGTGGTTTCTGCATATTTTGTACCATTTCTCTTTTGGAATCGAGACTTACTCTGAAATCCAACAATGAATGTCCAATAAAATGTTCGGAAAATTATCAAAGGTAGTGACGTAATGCTTTCAATGCAGTGTTACTAACATTCGTGTTTGGGTAATATTTTATTAGTGCAAAGAGATTTGCATCGTGTAGAGGAGCTCTTTCTGTCAATGGGGCCTCGTTCCAATATCGTCCATAAACGAGACTCACAAACCAGCTCAATTCAGTGATGGATCGTTTTTCTGCCACGGTGAGAGTGAATTGCTCTTAAAATAAATATATTTTCAGACAAAAGATAGCTTTTGCTATCCAACGAGCCTGGTGTAAGGCACCGGGTACGCGAAATTTTCTTCGCGGAGTTGACGGAGCTCAGCAGCATCAAATAAATTGTCATTACCAAGTAAAAAAAATTGTTGCTCTATTTCCGGCCATTTCTGTTGAAAACGTTTCAATAAACCAATATCTGGTCCACTGCTAGATCCAAAAAATGATTTGAAAACATCAATTTTAATGATAAGATCGAAAAAATCAATGCATCTAATGCAAATTCATCAAAAGATCCTGTCTTACCTACTACTGATGATAATGAATCACAGGAGAACAACATCGATTATTTCACTGAAACAACAACAACAGAAATTCAAAAACTGTTATCAAAGTCCTCAAACAAGCAGTGCGAGCTGGATCCACTACCTACGTGGCTTGTGAAACTCTGTGCACATGATATTTCACCCTTTTTAGTGCATCTCATCAACCAGTCAATGAATAAAGGATACGTCCCAGAAAAACTCAAATGTGCCCATGTCACTCCGATTCTGAAAAAAATGCAGCTTGACCAAGATGTGTTAGCCAATTATAGGCCTATATCAAATTTATCTTTTGTGTCAAAACTTCTAGAACGAATTATTTCAGAAAGAGTGACAAATCATTTAGAAAATAATAAACTTATGCCCAGAATGCAGTCTGCATATCGGAAACACCACTCCACTGAATCGGCACTTATTCGTCTTATGTCAGACCTGATCTCCTCAATAGAAGGTGGAAATGTTGCCTTGCTGGCAATGTTAGACATGAGCGCTGCCTTTGATACGGTGGATCACGGAACCTTATTACAAAGACTCAAAATTAGCTTTGGTGTTAAAGGCAAAGTACTTGCATGGTTCGAGTCTTATTTACACGATAGAAAGCAAGCCATTAAATTTCAAGGCGAAATATCACCTGCACGCATTCTGAAATACGGAGTACCTCAAGGCTCCGTATTAGGCCCAATGCTTTTTATCTTATATACAAAAGATATTGAAAAGATAGTGAGCAGCTATGGGCTATCAATACATGCATACGCTGACGACTGTCAAGTATACGCTAGCTCCAAGCCTAATGACACTGAAGGGTTGAAATCTCGAATGGCTGCGTGCATTGGAAGGATACAGGAATGGATGACTCTAAACAAGCTGATTCTAAACCCTCAGAAGACTGAAATTCTGTGGGCTGCCACATCAAAGCGTCAGAATCTCTTAGATTTGCACACACCGCTGACACTATCGGGAGGAGACTCTATCTACCCATCAAAAACTGTGGATCTGCTAGGAGTACGATTGGGCACAGACCTGACATTAAGTGAGCAGGTGGATAAAACATTAACAGCATCTTTCTTTGGACTGCGCCAAATTAAGGCAATTCGCAGATGTCTACCCCCTGATGCATTAAAAACCTTGGTCAATGCCTTTGTCCTGTCGCGGGTAGACTATTGTAGTGCGATTTACGCAGGACAAACAAAAAAGCAAAACAATAGGCTTCAATCGGTCCTTAATTTCGGCAGCAAGACTGATTTTCGGAACTGGAAAGTTCTGTCATATCACGCCAATACTAAGGAACCTGCATTGGTTGAAGTTTCCAGAGAGAGTAGCTTATAAAATATGCTACACTGTGTACAAGGCACTCAATGGGAAGGCTCCAACATACTTGGCTGAACTGCTATCCCAGCAGTCCAACAAGAGTGATCTGGTGCTAAGATCCTCTGTATCAGGAGGGATAAGACTAAATGAGCCTCATCGTCCATACCGAACATGCTTCGGCGACCGAGCCTTCTACAATGGTGCACCTGCAGTGTGGAATGGACTTCCTCTGGATGTCAAAACCGCAAGCCCAGAGTCGACGTTCCGGAAAAAACTCAAGACCTACCTGTTCAGTGTATCATATCCCAATTAATCCTACACTTTATTTAACTATTTTTATTTTTATGTATTACTATACGAATATATTATTTACCTATAATGTAAGATTATTATGTATGTGCATTCACATGTATACGAGTATGGACATACCCCATTATTTATATTATTCCCTTCATATCTTCTCATTCCTCATATATTTTATACTAAGGGCCCTTGAGGTGTGCTACACACAAAAACGGCGCTTTAAATAAATTATCCAATTATATATATATATATCAAAGAGGATCACTTCGAAAACATGGTGTTGACAAGCAATCCAAACAAGTTCTTTCCCTAGGGTTTTTTCAAACAAAGAGCATGCGCCCATATTCAACCCAGTGTTAGAAGCAGTCGTATCAAAGCAAAGTCCATGTACTTGAGTTTTTAATTCCCACTCATCTAGAACTTTCAAGCAACCGTCAGCTTGTTCTTGTCCAGTAACCCTTTTGATTTGCGGTGTTGCTAAAAGTATTTCCGTTCCGCCGCCAGTGACAAAGACGGCCACTCTGTCAACTTTTTCAGTTCCACCACTATGTTAGGCAATAGTTTACTATGTCAATGCAAAACAAGTGGACTTTGCAGAGAGAGTGTTGCCATATCTGATTCCAAAACAACCTGACGTACCTAACTTCTCTTACGGCGAATTGTGCTGCGTGATAAAGATATATCTGTTACTTGTGTGCCCAAAGCCTGAGCCACGGACCCGATTACAAACATTGCATTCCGATCAGATAGATTGACTCGATAAATAATAGGGTAATTGCACTTTTTTATTTTATTTCATAAAATGAGGCTATATTTTTTAAAATGCATTTGCGTTTTAAAAAAAATTATATGTGCCTTAGTTTTTAAATTTTAGCTCTTTAAAATTCGCGTATTTTCCATTTCCGCTAAAACAGGTCATTGCTTTATTCGGGCGGATATGACGTCAGATCTTCGGAGTTTCGGTGTCAAATGGCCCAGGTAGTCAGTTTGACAGCGACGTTTGTCGTCAAAATGACGACACACGTCCCTAGCCGTTTACATTTCTTTTTTGGCGGGATTAAAATTCTCCGCATTTTATTTTTCAAAATTATCAATGATATCTTTATTTTTACTACTTAAAAAATATATGGTTGTGATCCTTGAATTGTACTCTACACAACCATATTATTTTCAACCGTTTTACCTACCACTGCAACTTCCCTATTGTCATAACATCTTTGCTAAGTAAAAGTGAGACTTTCTTAGGCTTTATGATGTCAGTGCAAGTAGAAGTAAAAGAAAAGTAAACTTATAATAAACTTATAAAATATTATTGTGAAAATTAAACTACGTTAAAGAAAAACTAATTTTATTAAAAAAAATGAATTTTCACTGTGTGAATACACAAACCCTACAAAATCTAAACTTATAATCGATTATTACAATAAAAATTCAGCATCAGCTAAATAATTGGTAATTTTGCTACAAAAATTTTTCATTTAATTCATCGCGACCTCTAAATGTGCTTCTATGAATCTGATTTTTGGTACACTTATTATTTTTAGATAAAGGAACAAAAAAAGCCTTGTGGAGCGGGTAAAATTAAACTTTTTTTTTTCATACTAGCTTGGACCACCCTAATGTGCATGGACAGTTTACTTTGCCTCTCATCATGCTCAACTAACTGCAACAAAAAAATAAGCACCTGCAATACAATAAAAATGGGCTTGAAGATGGCACTGCATGTACATTAGTAAAAGATAAACCAGCCTGTTAATTATTGAGGTACAAAGATGTATCAATATTTAACGGGGACCCACGTGCAAGCACGTGTTAATTCGTGTTTACACATGCTCATGTGTACACAAAATAAAACAAACATGAACGCAAACCTTGCAATTTCTGCCGCCTTTCCCTGAAACCAGGATGGCATTGGCAACAGTGAACCAAGTTTTTACAATATAGGGCCTCATACCAGTCTAGCAAGGATAGGTTTGTAAATACAGACACCAGATAATTTAAATTGTGTGTTACCACTGGACTACGCACTGGTCTTATTTGATAATTCAAATTATTGGTGGTATTTAAATTACCGGTGCCTGGTCCAGTGATAACACACAGTGGTATTTTTTTTTTAACATCCTGGGCACATTTTTTAATTCCACATTATCGAGAGGACAAGCTTGGATAAGAGGAGACATGTAAATGGTTAAAAGAAGAAGAACTTCATCTTATCAAAACATTTATTGATCCATCAGCTTAATGCAGCAACAGCAGTTCATGACTTTATAACAATAAAAATAGAAGATTAAATTCTAAACGGACAATAAGTATACAAAGTAATTGCTACAAATCAAGGGGCACTTTTCCACACAAGCTCCCAGTGGCATTTGTGTGTGACATTGACATATGATACGGTGGACTAGGAACTGGCATACAGCAAATAATTATGATTCATAGCTATTATCCAGTCCTGTCAAGTACATAAAATAATGTTTTCATACTTGAACTAATGGATTCTATGTTTTCTTGCTTACTCCGCCTTGTATTTTGATTCCCAAAATTGAAACATGATGTTAATGTTTACTTTCTAACAAATCTACCCCCCACAACACTTGCAGCCCCTGCGCACAATGTGCAGGACGACCAACATTGCATTGCATTATTCCAGCTTCTCTGTTAAGAGTGAAGTTGCACTGGGAACAGATTTGTTCTCTTTCTAACTAAAGACGAGTTGCATTAATGTAAGTTGAAACGGATATAGCATATATTTGCCTTCAAACAACTTGTAGTCCACTGTGGGAAGTGTTGCCACACCAGTCTACAGTGTTGCTGCAGCAATAATTATCTCTTACATAAATATCTACATGGAATATGCGGGACGCATGACTACACAGATCTTCATCACACATCTCATCCCTCCTCAGTTTGCATGTTTCAGAATTTGATTTGCTCCAAGATGAAGGGAGCTGAAACAAAGAAATGATTTAGATTATTTATTCTGCTGAGATACATAAATACCATGTGACGCAAGGCATCAAGGTCATCAATCGGCAGTCCGCAGTATAGTGGTTGGCGCTTCGGACTCGTAAATGGAAAGTTGTGGGTTCAAATCCTGGCAGAGAACATGACATATACCATTTATATTTTCAAATTTGCTCTTCGCTGGGTTGAAAAATTCATACACCTTTACCAAAGACCGGTCACTAAAAGTTCATCCAGCCTTACTACCAACAACTAAGCCTTGCTAGAGAACTAGCACTTTCAACAGCGACGACCAAGTTCGCAGAGGGCTCTCGCGGTGGGATTCACACTAAAACAGCGCTCACCAAATAAATCATCCTAAAATTATATTACCATCAAGGAGTTCACGACTTGCTCACCATAAATTAATAAGAAAACATTGCGGGCATTGTTTGCTCGGGCAACAATGATGTAATTCCAGCTGCTTCATCCTCTCTTCGTATGCATAAAATAACAACACCAAATTTTGTGTTTCTCAACTTAAAAGCACTCATTAGTCTATAAATTCATCACACTTCAGGCGCATGACGTCAAACAACATAATGTCGTAGGAAATAACTATGCAGGGGAACGTGAAGGGCAGAGACAATGATTTCTCGCTTCGCTATCAACAGGATGACTTGAGGTGTCTTGAACAAAGTAAAGAGACATAACCTAAAAATGCTCACCTATTTTAATGACTGCGACCAGAGCAGCAAAGGTTACTAGATTTTGTAAGGTGTTTTCCCTCACTTTCCTTTTTTCTTCCGCAGGATCGATCCTTTCTCCCAACGGTAAGCGGAACATGATGATGTGAGGAGAAAAGTGCGAGAAATAAGAAAACTTTATTCCTCAGCAAGCCTGTCAAGTCAGAAACGTCAAATTTAGCACTGCCAGGCTGCCAACCACGAAAAATCACGAACGAAAGTGCTGCCTGGCTTAAAACAGAAAAATCCGCTGTCGATGAACTTCTAAATCTATTTATTTTCTTTAAAGTCAAGACGTCACAGGTTTGTTGTTTATTGTGAAAAAAAACAAAGCAAACATGACGAAAATCTTAGCTACCACTGCCGTCTTGTAAAATATCACTTATGATAGTTCAACGTGCAAATAGTTGTTAATTTTCAGAGAGAATTTTATTTGAGTTTACTATCAACTGAGACAATATTTTCCTGGCTGTCTCGAAAAATGTCTTCCGCTGTTCGTTTTTTGTTCAATCTTAACAGTTCTTAATTCAAATACATTTTCCCTTTTTAGAAAGTGTTCCAAGTATGACACCTTTCCAATTTTGTTATTTTTTCGAAAGTCAAAAAAAAAAAATGCATTGACAAAATACTATACAAAAATCCCTTAAGCCCGTTACAAAAAAACTGTCCGGTTTGTCTATGGATTACCGCCGGGTCAAATATTTAAAAGTGTAAGAAAAAGCTCCTTGACTGATAGGTTGGTACGAGGCTGACCACCCGTGCTGTAAAAATCGGTTCACTTTTGCCAATGCCACCCCGGTTCAGGGAACGGCGGCAGGAGTCGCAAGGTTTATGTCCATGTGAGGTTTTCTTTATTTGTATGCACACATGCAGAATGTATAGGCGCGAACCTACATGTGCCTGTCTGTAGGCATGCATTTCATATGAGCCTTAAATGTTAACATATCCCTGCAGCTTAGATTATAGATTATACATAGATAGTATGGGGGTGTATGAAAGCTTTTACACAGTTTGCCCGGTAATCCAAATACAAACCAGGCAGAATGCGTGTAGTAACAAAAGCACCTTAATGTGTAAAAAATAAGATCAAGTAAGATTTAAGTTTTCACATTAGATGTATTTTCTTATACCTTCAATTTTCATTCCTTTAGCACAAAACCCAATGTGTTATGTTGAAGTGCTTAAAATTTTTAGTGACACTGAGAGAATAGCTGCTCAGATAGCATTTTAAACTTGAATCTGACTTGCAACAAGTTTGATGTGTCAAAAGTGAAGGCTTGCTGCAAGTTCACCATGGCAAGTATATAAACTTTAGGCAAGTTTGAATCAAACTTTCTAGTTTCCCAGAACAAAGTTCCCGTAAGCTTGTTATGACAAACTTGCAAAATGTTTGCTTCTGCAAATTATATACATTTTTTACTTTCTTGCTATAGCCGAAGGCTATAAAAGAAAGTTATGATTTGGTGTGAAAAAAAAATTTCGAGGTTTTCACGGAAATGAGTTGTCCTGGTGCAGGACATGCCAAAAAACACTATCTTTCAAAAACGTCCGTCTGTATGTATGTATGTATGTATGTATGTATGTATGTATGTATGTATGTATGTGTGTGTGTCACTTTCCAAAGTATAAGACCTAGAGATACCAAATTTTGGCTACATCAACTTTTTTGGACATGTATTAAGTATGAATAACATGACATTACACCAACTTGAAAATTCAAGATGGCTGCGATACAAAAAAAACATAAAATAGCACTTTTCTCAAAAACGGCTCCAAGAATTTTTCTTAAATTTTCAGAGTTGCCATTAATTAATTTTTAACTTAATAAATTAGTTATAACAACACTCTTACTAATCTGTGTCTATGGGCTGCCATATGAAAAAAACAAACGATTGTGATTTTCTCGAAAGTTAAGGGGTCAACAAAAATATAATTATCTACAATATTATGGACAACATAAATTTCTACAAATTAACAAAAAAATTTTTTTGAAAAAATAAATATAAAGCACCGTTTACACGACCTGAAATTTTAAATCGAAAATATTACAAAAACCTATTAAAATGCAAGATATTTAAATTTGTTTTAAATTTTTTAGAAAGAACAAGCTTAATTATTTAATTTGTAATCATTTTTTTTTTACTTTTTTGAAATTCAAGATGGCTTCCGAAGAGCTGAAAATTTAAAATGCGATTTTCTCAAAAACCGCTCCGACGATTTTTCTTAATTTTTTTGTGAATCCATTTAAATAATAGTGCTATCTAATAATTATAATAATTTCTTCATCATAATCTCGGTTTAGGGAGTTGCCATATAAAAGAAAAAAATAATGGAAAAATTCTCGGCAGTTAGAGGGTTAATAAAAAAATAATGTAGAGCAAATGTAAAACAATAATAATAACCTATATATTGCCATCATTATTTTTTCCAAAAAGTGAATCAAAAGTATAGCCGCCATACAAAGTGAAAATTTTCCATACAAAATGTATTAGCAATTTTCTTGGTAGTCAAAGGGTTAAAAATAGATAAAAGGCTGCCATTCTTAAAATTTTATAAATACCAATAATAATCAGTCGTTACTTTTTCAAAATATAACTAATAAGTTTACCCACCATACAAAGTCCTAGTTTGCATACAGAAGGGTTCAATTACCATCTATAATAATCTAGAATAAAGTTGCAATGAAATATAAACATTCAAAACTAATATGAAATGCATGCCCACAAACAGGTACGTGTAAGTTCGCGCTTACGAATGCTGAATTTGTACTTACAAATTAAAACCAAATCTCAAATGAACATAAAACCTGCAACTCTTGCCGACCTTCCTTGAAACAGGGGTGACATTAACAAAGTGAATTATTTTTTACACTTTAGGAGGACTGAGAAAGGCGAGAAAATTGAGATAAGATTGAATGAAAAAAGAGTGGAGGTCGTGAAAGAATTTGATTATCTGGGAAGCAAGTTTGAGTCGAATGCGAAATTGACGAAATAATTGGAAAAGCGCGCTAGTAGAGGAAGAAGTGTAATGGAAATGATTGGAAGCATTACAAGGAATAGGAAACTTACGAAGAATATGAGATCGGCGGTCCACAATGGCATATTGGTTGGTGGAAGTGAGGCTTAATGAATGTGAGCTGAGTAAAGTATGTAAGTACGGTTGAAATGGCTTACCTGAGAGCAATGGCTGGAAAGACACTGAGTGATAGAGTACGTAATGCTTGAGTGATGAACGAGTGTGGTATAAAAGAGAATATGAGAATGAAAGTACAAAAAAGTACGATGAGATGGTTCAGACATCTTGAAAGAATGGATGATGAACAACTAATGCAGAAAGTGTACAAAGGAAATGTCAGAGGAAAGCGTGGAAGGGGAAGGCTGAGGAAAGAATGATTAGACCAAATAGGTGAGATTGCGAAAGAATGGATCCTGCAGAGTGAGAATAAGAGAAGAGTATGTATGAAAAAGGTGATGACAGCAAAAAGTGGAGGCGCATCTGCGGAGGTACCGGCCACCCCTAATGAAACGGTGGCAGGATACAGTACAGTACAGTACAGAAATCAGCTTCATACCAACCTATGAGTCGAGGATCTTTCTTGTGTAATTGGCGCTTTTTCCAGAGAAGACCAACCTCGCAGAGGACTCTTGAGGTGTGATTCACACAAAACGGCGCTCACCAAATAAATCATCTAAATATTTTTTATTCACTTAAGAATTTATATGGCTATTTCCATACTCGCACGGGTATGCAGGTACACACCGCCGTGGAATAAAATTGATTTATTATCGATATATTATATTTTCATTGAAACTGCATAAGCTGGTAGATGATTATAGCTTTACATACGTCATACAGTGGGTTAATTTTTGCAAGAAAGTCGAGTGCAGATTCTGTGCAATTTATTAATATTATTATAATATTTAAAAAAACAAAATTAGAATAAAAAGATAAAATAGTTTTATTTTATTTTATTTACAGTTTGCTTATAGTAGTAACAAAGTTTTATAATAGTCACATCATCATCATCATTGGCACGACCTCCCTCAGCAACCGCTGCCAGCGCTGTCTATCCAACGTCTTCCTCCTCCAGTCCCATATTCCCACTGCACGACAATCCACCACCACTCCATCCAGCTATCTTGAACGTGGTCTTCTCACTGTCCGCCGTCCCTCCAAGTTCGTCATCACAATCGTATTCTCCAGGCTATGATGGTCCATTTGCTGAATGTGTCCCAGCCAAAACAGTCTGTTGACCTTTATTGAGAGGACCACATCAGCGTCCTGGTACAGCTTATACAATTCGGAGCTATATCTTCTTCACCATATGTTTCTAGTCACACTCAGGTACATTATTCCCCTAGCCCCGTTGCTTTGTCTCTCAGCTATGTAACAAAAAAACAAGGCTATTTTTAGTAATTATATTACAAAACATTTATAATTAAGGATGCAATATACACTAAGTACTGATTTCATTATAAACAGTTTTAATTTTCTTTTTAGAAATTTGTTCCACGGTACTCCGTTTTCTTAGAAATTATTATAATAATCTATAATCTATAATCTAAGTTGCAAGGATATATTCATTTAAAGCTCTCAGATGTATGCCCACAAACAAACACGTGTAGTTCGCGCTTACAAATGCTGAATGTGTACTTACAAATAAAATTCAAGCCTCAAATGAACATAAGCCCTACAACTTTTGCCGACATTCCCTGAAACAGGGGTGACATTGGCAAAGTGAACCATTTTTTACAGTATAAGTGGTCAGCTTCATACCAACCTATAAGTCAAGGAATTGGTGAAAAATCTACATTTGTTATACAAACTAAGCCCCCTTACGCACTAGCGGTTAACCGCCTAGGCGGTTAGCCGCGAGACCTGCCGCTTTTCCAATTTAGTATGCAACGCTGGTGATCGTATGCACTAAAACAGCTTTAAACCGCCGAACCGCCTAAGCGGCCAGCCGCTAGTGCGTAAGGGGCCTAAATGAGTACACTGGTATGCCAATACGGAATAAAAGATGACCATCCCGGATATTAACTAGAAAATAATTATATACTTACATGGAAATGGTTTTCTGTGTTTCCATTTATTTATTACTAGGTTGTCGACTATGATTCAATATGATTCAAATGAAAGAAAAAAATTGCATAACTAAGGGCCCATTTTCCATAAACAGATTAATATTATGAGCAAGGTGGAATAAAATAATGAGAAATCTTGAAATAAAGTCAATCTTGAATAAAGAAAATAAAGAAAATCTTGAATTAAAGCATATATTATTAAATACCAAGATCTGATTGCCCTGTAAGGAGTTATGCATGAAAACACATAAAAATATAATATCATATGAATAAATTTTAACTGTGTACTTATTTTTATTGCAAATAGGATGATACTTCTTCATGTGTTACAATGTTACAATGCGCTCTGCCAACACCCGTTCTCAACCTGTTTAGGGCCATCCATAGAGACAACTCACGATCCTGTCCAGGTGGGAGCTTCTCGCTCGGACGCAGTCTCTCCCACGGCTCCATAGTCAATCGGTGCACAGAGCTCAAGAAACTGTGACGCCACAATGTCCGAAAAGGCAGTACTGTAGATTTATAAGAGCTTTTTGTTGTCAACCCTCGAGGGCTCAAGGGTTAGAGGAACTGAAACAAGTGTAATAACAATCAATAAATGTTGGGGGTTCTTTGAAGCTTCTGAATAAATTTTGATGTATGATTCACAATAAAACAGCGCTCACCAAAGAAATTATCCCCATATTATTATTGTTATCCGGGGCTTAGTTTCCCTAGCCCCGGATATCATATTATATTATAAGCACTGCCAGTTTTATCAACATACATCAAATGGCTTCATAGAACTAATTTTGCAACTTATTTTCACAGAATATGTCACATTTAGGTTACAAACAACTTTGCTAAAATTTACTTTAAAATTTTTACGTAAAAATATTTGAAATAAATAAAAACGTAAGTTCAACAAGTAAGTGCCAAAATCTAGATAATACACATTTCTTATTTCTACAAAAAGTACATCAAACACGTCCTACTTAAGTACCTATTCAAAAAGAAATAGTTTTACATACCTGGTAAAAATAATGTAGGAACAGCATGCCGAAACATTTTAAAAGACGGCTTTCTTCGAACTTCCAATGGCTTGAAACCATTTATTAAAGCTTTTGCGATCTCTTATAGGAATCTTTTCTAAAACAAGCACACATTTCCAGTTCATCCAAACTTTTCTCTTTCTCCAGTAAGTACATTACTAATCGTCAAATAAACACGTATCTGATTCCTTTAACTTCCGTATTGAAACAATGAGGTACATAACAAAGGCGACTGGACATTACAAAACGCAAAATAACAAAAATTTAAGAAATTGACAAGGCGAGCGGTACTCGTGCAAACTAATGTGAACACAAATGGCGGCCGGCCACCCGCCACACGCGGTCACGTGGGGGCGTCTCTCGTGACGTCATTTCAAAGTTGTTTGAGAAACAGCCACAGAGAGAGTAAATTCATAAATAATGTTGCCAGAACCAAATATGCCCGAAGATTCCTAGGCATGCGCGTCACCATTTATTCTGTTAACTCGTGTCTAATCAGTGCTGCCGCTGGGAAAAACCAAAAGTCGCGAGATTAAAAAAAAAAAGAGCTCGAAACCTCTAGCAAAATCGATAAAACGGCAACACTGCTAATCGTATTTTTGACAGCCCGTCACGCAAGTTTGTATCAAACAAAAAGCAAACTTGTTTATTCATCTTTGAAGCATGATGCAAAAAGCAAGCTTGCAGCAATATTGCAATAAACTAATTTTGTCATATTTGACATGACAATATAAATTCAAGTACAAATCAAACTTGCTGCAAACTGACCTGCTATCTGGGTGATGAAGACTCAAAAAACAATGGAAAATCAAAGAACTTTTAAGTAAATAAAGTTAAAAACTTTCACTTTCACTTTCATGGCCGGTATTAATACTTCATCGGCCTACATCGGTACGACCAAAAGATTTACGGGCCCGAGGCTAAAAAAGCATAAAAGGAACTGCCGTATAGGCCAATATGAAGAATCAGCGGTAGCGGAGCACGCCTGCTTGGACTACCACGATATTTTATTCGAAAAAAACCAAGATATTGGCAAAAATAAAGAGCTATTTTTCTAGAATGTATAGAGAGTGCATTGAAATCCACCAGCACAAAAATTTCAACAAAAAAGAAGGCCTGAAATTAAACAAAATATGGAGATCAGCTTTGCCGCCCCGATCGGTAAAACCGCCCCCTACTTCTATCGACTTAGTCGACCAGTCGGTAAAACAGGTACCTGTCACGACCCAAGTGAGACCGGGTCCACCCTGCGCACCCCTACTGGCGCACGCGTCTGCGCACACACCCGCGCTGACCCCAGCGTCACCACCCCCACCCTCCGTCACACCTACCCCCCCTCAGAGCGAAGGAAGATGAGAACAACGCATCGCATTCCCTATCAGTTTACACCAATGCGCTTCCGCGAAAACAACGAAAACCGCCACAACGCTTTGAAAACTCGCCCTGAAGATACTTTCTGCTCGTGAAAGCGAAACGTCGGCAGATGTGGGAGCTGCAAGTGGAACATGGTCAAACCCGAAAGAACACAAAAAGTGATTTATGTATTACAACTTTTAAGTAATTTACTCTCAAAATATATTTTATACTTTTCAACTTGTTGGCAGCATCGTTAAAAGTATAATCAATAATCGTAGCTACGTGAAAATGCGTTAGATCTAATTTAATAGAAGATGAAGAATTTGCAACAAAAATCGAAAAAATGCAACACATTAATTTTTCAAAGGAATAACTTGGCAGATATTTAGTTTTAATTCTGTAAGCTACATATTTTCAGTTTCATAATAAATCAAATCTCATTTTCACAATATGTCTTTTCTATTTAAAATTTTATCAATTAAATTAACTTATTCCTTTGCTCTTTAACTAGTTTTGTAAATATTTAAAAGTTGTTTTACTAAATTGAAGAAAGTATAGCGATTTTAATGAACAGTCAGTGGTCTTTACCAACATTAGATTTGTTTGCAGTATGGTATCCCCAGTTTTCCCAGACAAGATGGCGAATTTTCGCTCAGCTGCTTGCCTTTGAAAAGGCGATGTATCTCAATAAATTTGTCATGAATAACATTTTTTTGAGAGACGCGTGCACGCGATTTTTTCAAGCTTCACTGTCGATGTATTTCTAATTGCATTCTCTGTGCGCGGTGACCGTCAGTTGTGTGATTTTGTTGTGAGGGGTAGGAAGTTTTGACATTTTCCGCGAAGACTTGACAGTTGGGGGTTCGGGAATAGTCCTGGGACAGCCCGGGGTTACTTCAGTGATAAGAGGAGTTCTCACAATTCGACAAGCTGGAGCGCCTACCAGAGTACCTGAGAGACACTGTCGACTGGTTTATGGGGTAAGTCGCGCTTCTCCCTCGACTCCACTTTCATCAATAATCCTTTGTAAATAAATCAATGTTGTTATTTTGTAGCTCCTGCAGCTCGCTGTAATTCATCTGGAAATCATATATTTAAACTGCAATGACTTAAAGTGCATTGAGAATGTATTATATTGTCAATATTAAGAACTCTCATCTCCTAGTTCCGCACGGAGGCGCGAGACTTCACCATTATTTGTGAGTTGACGTCTTGGCTAGTTTGCGGAGACAGCTGGTTGGCATGGTGATTTTTATTGATTTTAATTTTACATGAAACGCCAAACGCTACACAAGTGTGTTCATGCGCTTCTTAAGATTTATTTATTATCAATCTAGAAGTTTTCTTTTAATTTCATCGTTAGTTTTCATACAAATCTTCATAGAAATAGTGTTCTATGATTATCATGGCATGAAATGTTGTAGTTGTGAGAGGAGTATGGAATTAAGGTCGTGGAAGAGTAGTGGGCTTACTAATGAAGTTCCTCAGCTCTCAGTTTCATCTGCACCCATGATGCCAGCTGACGCTTGCAGGCAGGTCAGCTGTCACTTGCAGGCAGGTCAGCTGTCACTTGCAGGCAGGTCAGCTGTCACTTGCAGGCAGGTCAGCTGTCACTTGCAGGCAGGTCAGCTGTCACTTGCAGGCAGGTCAGCTGTCACTTGCAGGCAGGTCAGCTGCCACTTGCAGGCAGGTCAGCTGTCACTTGCAGGCAGGTCAGCTGTCCACCATATTTCCAAGGTGATGAGGCAGCCCCTGACAGCTGTAGCCGTAACGAAAGGCTCTTGCAGGCACTTGCAGGCAGGTCAGGCAGGTCAGCTGTCACTTGCAGGCAGGTCAGCTGTCACTTGCAGGCAGGTCAGCTGTCACTTGCAGGCAGGTCAGCTGTCACTTGCAGGCAGGTCAGCTGTCACTTGCAGGCAGGTCAGCTGTCACTTGCAGGCAGGTCAGCTGTCACTTGCAGGCAGGTCAGCTGCCACTTGCAGGCAGGTCAGCTGTCACTTGCAGGCAGATCAGCTGCCACTTGCAGGCAGGTCAGCTGCCACTTGCAGGCAGGTCAGCTGTCACTTGCAGGCAGGTCAGCTGTCACTTGCAGGCAGGTCAGCTGCCACTTGCAGGCAGGTCAGCTGTCACTTGCAGGCAGGTCAGCTGTCACTTGCAGGCAGGTCAGCTGCCACTTGCAGGCAGGTCAGCTGTCACTTGCAGGCAGGTCAGCTGCCACTTGCAGGCAGGTCAGCTGTCCACCATATTTCCAAGGTGATGAGGCAGCCCCTGACAGCTGTAGCCGTAACGAAAGGCTCATATCGGCCCTATACATGCCATCCTCACCACATCTGGATATATTTAATAATAGAATGAATGGACTGATGCGGGAATGGAAGGTTCTGCTAGAAAGACGAATGTTAGAATGATACACTTATATTGTTTTGATTTTTTTTGCATAAAATATTGTTTTATTTTTATAATACTTGTATTACATTATAACTTTATGGTATCCTATATGGCACCCACAAACAAACACGGGTATTTCGCGCTTACAAATGCTGATTGTGTACTTACAAATAAAATCCAAACCTCAAATGAACATAAGTCCTGCAACTCTTGCCGACATTCCCTGAAACAGGGGTGACATTGGCAAAGTGAACCATTTTTTACAGTATGGGTGGTCAGCGTCATACCAACCTATAAGTCAAGGAATACTAGTAATAAATAACATTTAAGTATAAACAAAAAATAAAAAAAAACAACAAAATCTTAAAAATAAATCTATACAAAAAAAGTCAAAAATTTCTTATGCAAAAAATGTAGCAAACTAATATACCAACATTACAAATCAGCATTGCAGATTAGCCGCCACTTCTTCCTGTCCTTGCATACTTCTTTCATTTCATCCAGAGTCATAACCTTTTTCATACAAGTTCTCATTTTATTATGAGTCTGGATATCCCATTCACTCGCTATTTAGAAAATTTGGTCCATCCATACCTTTCTCGGTCTTCCTCTTCCACGACATCCATCAATTCTTGCAGCATACACTTTCTTCGTCATATTGTTTCAATAAATAAATAAAAAAAAAAAAAAAAAAAAAAAAATACCTCATAAAACACCACTCCAGACATCACTAAATAAATCAATTTTTGGCTTATATATTTGTCGAGCGCTGTTCTGCGAAAATCACACCTCAAGAGCCCTCTACCCCAAGGGCAGCCAGCACTCGCGATCTACCAGACACCCGCTAAGCCGATTTAAGTAGAAAGGCCGCGGAGTTACCTTAAACAAATAGCATTTTAAGTTTTATTCGGTCTATAGATAACGTGACCATTCGTCGCTAGTGAACGCTAGTTTATTCGGTCTATAGATAACGTGACCATTCGTCGCTAGTGAACGCTAGTTTATTCGGTCTATAGATAACGTGACCATTCGTCGCTAGTGAACGCTAGTTTATTCGGTCTATAGATAACGTGACCATTCGTCGCTAGTGAACGCTAGTTTATTCGGTCTATAGATAACGTGACCATTCGTCGCTAGTGAACGCTAGTTTATTCGGTCTATAGATAACGTGACCATTCGTCGCTAGTGAACGCTAGTTTTTCAAGCAAGACCCATTTGTTGTAAGACTGGATGAACCTTTGTATGACAGGAACAGAAAAATCATTCCAAGTGACATGATGTAAGTGGCTCATTCATTCCATATCTCGACATAACAAAGTTAAAACCGACTGTTCGTTATTATCCTTCTCTTGCCCCTCCTATAGAACACCTCTAGCACCTTTTCAAATATTTCTTTCCTTGCCCACATACGCAAACGCAACTAAACGCAACTAAGCTACACATGTAGCGTAATTTCTTGCCTGCGTTATCCCCGAAGAAGTTGCATGTGGCGATTCGAGACCTATTTATTTTTACGGGTAAGTGAGCCGGCCTCACACCAACCACTTCAGTTGAAGTGGTTGGTGTGAGGCATTGGTGTGAGGAGTGGGCGTTTCCCAGCTCCCGGGGGGGCTGGTTTTCATTTCTTGTGGGAAAGGCAGAGTGCACCTTGCCGGTATTTATTTTAGGTTGAAATAGACACCGAAACGGGAAATCATTTCTGACACCCTCGGTGGGGATCGAACCCTTGCTCTCGGTTTGGAATGCAAGCATTCTGCCAACTGAGATATCGATCGGACTTTTTGCGAGCTTGGTTGTCCCTACAAAGCGCCAATTCTCAAGCAATACCCTGTAAGGTTGGATGGACCTTGTGATGACTGGTTTTTGGTACTTAAAGGTTTATGAATTTTTCACCCAGCGAAGAGCAATTTTGAAAAGATGAATAGTATATTTTTTGTGCTCCGCCAGGATTCGAACCCACAACCTTCAATTTTACGAGTCCAAAGTGTTGTCACTGGACTACGGACCGGTCCAAGAAATGCCAACAACCTGAGCGGTCACCCATCCAGGTAACATCAGCGCCCAATGTTTCTTAACTTTGGTGATCTGATGAGAACCGGTGCTTTCAACATGGTATCGTCGTTGACTCTAGCACCTTTTCAAATATTTCTTTCCTTGGCCACCTACACGCATTGTAAGATTCCCGTTGACGTCGTCTGCTTGCCTTGGGCAGATGCCAGCTCCTAGGCTCCTGCTTGCTCTCTGTTCTTGTTACCTGCTCGCGTGTTGTGAGTCCAGGCGACCTTGCTCCTTGAGGGCTTATGCCTTAATCTCGTTACTGTGCTGGCCCCTCGCACCTCGTCACCAGCTGAAGCTGCTCCCCGCCTGGGAGGGGGCGTGTGGGGCTTCCTCTGTCCCTGCAGGGCTTCTCCCCCTCCTCCCACGCTGCTGCCTCCATCATTCAGTTGTTTGATTTCCCCGTCGTATTTGCATGACCGGACATGCTATTTTTTATTTTTATGAAGTGTTGCATACAGTAAAATAATGTGGTGCTATACGACCAGATCTAGAACAGTGCGTTTTCAAGTTATACACACACAATAAGAACTAGTGGAGTTCTACACTCAATCACTGACGTTCAGATTCTCATGCAATAATTATGATTTCCATGCTCTTCAGTCTCCCTCATGCCACCAAACACACGGATGCGCGCTACTGTTCCCGGGGTTGAGGTCATCTTATTATTTGTATGTGTCTGCGTTGTTTTTACATATTTGGAAACGACTTCCCAGAGTTGTTGTCCACCTGTCTTCCAGGCTGATGTATTATTTGTGACGTGCGTGATGATATTGTTGTTTGCTATTGAGATTACGATGTGTCTGCTAACAGCGTGCTCACGACCGTTGCTCACGGAGCTCAACATCCCGCGCTCACAGGATCAAC
>OX637353.1:16379319-16482895 GCA_951799405.1 Agapetus fuscipes | reverse complement strand
CCAGTGGCAGAACATTATGTATGGAGCTATTCACACTTGTCGGAAACCGATTTTGTCCGAAATGTTCTGCAACTCGAACCTCCGATTAATATACGGATCCGACACCCGACAAGTGGGAACTTGTCGGGTGTCGGATCTCAGATCCCGCTCGGATTCCCGTCGGATGTCGGATCCCACTCGGACTCGGACTTGTCCGTGGCTACTCGGCCACACTCGGCCACGGACGGTGGTGGGGGGCGCTACTCGCCCGAAAAAATAGAGTGAAATGGATCGACTCGACTAAACCATTGAATAAACTACTCGACTAATTTTTTGTGGTTCGCACACGTTTAGCCACTAAATTACTCGCTACTCGACTAAAATAGTCGCCTTGTCCGAACTAGCCTTAAGAAAGGTCAGCCGAGCACCCTGTATAGTGGGGTGTATTGTTGTGAAGGTCGCAGTGTTCTGCCTCCCCCTGCTCCCACCTCCCACCTCCCTCCCCCCCCCCCCCCCACAGGGCGCCACTGGGCCAGGCGCTTGAATGGCGGGAAGCCTGACCTGACTCACAGCCTTATACCCTGCCCTGTAGGGAGGGAGTGTGGGTGTGTGTGTGTGTACATAATGGTTTATCTGTAACTGTAACTCTGTCGACATTCCACCAGGGGTGGCCAGAGCCTCTGCAGAGCTGCCTCCATGTCTTCCTATCCTTTTTTTTTAAAGAAATCCTGTGCGGGAGACTACCTAGATTCTAGAGACTCTAGGGGTCTATGACACTTGTTGTAGTGCCGCAGAGGTGTACGAGCTTGGTCGTCGCTACAATGCGCCAATTCTCAAGCAAGACCCAGTTGCTGTAAGGCTGGATGGACCTTTTTAATGACCGGTCTTTGGTAAAGGTTTTATGATTTTTTTCAACCCAGCGAAGAGCATATTTGGGAAATATAAATGGTATATTTTTTGTGCTCCGCCGGGATCCGAATCCACAACCTTCCATTTACGAGTCAAGTGTTAGCCATCGGTGATGTTTTGTCATGTGATGTATTTTCTGTGTCGTTTTGTCATAGTGATGGCAATATAGACAGTAGTAAGTTTATGAGAAATAATAAATATAAAATATGAGAAATCATTTTCGTTGTCAGATTAATTATTGTAGCCGTTGTGCTGACAATTTCATGAAATGTAGAGAGAATTATTTTTGTCTATGTATCTCATTCACATATTTTATTTCGCACATATTTTCCTGCATAAACAATAATATGTTTCATATTGCAAAATAAAGTATTTTAAAGTTGGCGAGAGGAGCGCGCCATGTTTACGTTCGCGCGGACAGGAATCTTAACCCATTTAGTATAACATAGAGGAAGAGAAACTAACTTACTGCATTGATACATACTACCTACCACATTTGTCTCAGTCCTGTCAAACTTTGCAGTTGTGCAGTCATGCAAAACATGTTCTTCGTGTCAAATTTTATGTTTTCTTGCTCTCCATTTTTTGTTTTGACACCCAATTACAGCAAATGCCACAATGCTTTTTTTTTTTTTTGTTTCTATCTGAAAACGATGTAAGGGATGCACTTTATCTTATTGACATTAATAAAGGGGCTGGTCCGGATAAACTAAGTGCTTTTTTCCTTAAAATGACCTCGAATGCCCTTGTTAAACCTCTTACACTCATTTTCAACAAAAGTTTATCTGAAGGTAATATACCAAGCATATGGAAAACTGCTAACATCATACCCTTACATAAAGCAGGAGCGATAAATGACATCTCTAACTACAGACCTATATCTATCCTCTCTTGTATTACTAAAATTTTTGAAAAATTGGTCCATAGTAAAATATATCCACTACTTAAGCACTGTATTCCTGATAGTCAACATGGATTTGTCAGATCACGATCTATAGTTTCTAATTTGTTACTGTATTCTAATTTTATTTTTGAGACATTTGACCAGGGCTCCTCTGTTGATAGCGTGTACACTGATTTCCGTAAAGCTTTCGATAAGGTAGATCACCTTATATTACTTAAAAAGCTTCACTTCAATGGAGTCCAAGGTAACTTATTTAGGTGGTTTTCTTCATATCTTGAATCGAGATATCAAACTGTTACCCTGAATGGATACACCTCATCATTGTTTTTTTTTTTTTTTTTTTTTAAATAATTTATTCAACAAAACAGGAAAATACATTAAAATATATAAAACAATAATAAAAATATATACAATTGATGTTGTACCTTCCCAATTACAATGTTGACATTAAATATAAGTATTAAAAATAAAAAGAATATAAAAAAGAATATAAATATAAATACTAATGACAGTAAGATATTTTTTCATACAATGTTGACATTAAATATAAGTATTAAAATAAAAAAAAGAAGAGAATATAAATATAAATACTAATGATAGTAAGATATTTTTTTTTTTCTTTTTCAAACACAAAATATAAAAACCTATTAAAATAATCATGATAACCGTAATGACACCAAACAATAAGAGATAAAAACAGAATTACATATATCAAATCAGCCTTACATTCACTTGAACATGCCAATATTTTTAATTATAATTTTAATTTTTCCCACTCACTAATACCTACACACTGAAATTCTAATCAGAATTCATTATATTTCATGAACACGTTTCTATTATTATTACAATTACAATTATTATTATTATTATTTTACATCATTAATCAAGAATTAAGGGCAAAGTATGGCCGTCGTTAACTTTTTCAAAGTATTGGTCGATTGGTAAAAAATATCCAGTTCACTAAACTTTTCATTGAACAACCGCGAAGCTCTCAAGAGGAATGAGTTTCCGTATGAATTTGTTCTGTGAGACGGAATATAGAGCTGGATTTTGGTGTTTCTTGACGTCATCCTAGGCACTCGGATTCCCACTTCAGACAGGAGTTCGGAGCAAGACACGTTACCCCGGATGAGTTTGAATAGGAACATTAGGTCCAGAACACTCCGTCTCGCTTGGAGCGAAAACAAACCATAAACCATTGTGTGCGATAAGCTCTGGCGTTCCTCAGGGTTCCATATTGGGTCCTTTTTTATTCACAATTTTCATATCTGATATCCATAAATGCTTTAAAAACAGTAAATTATTATTATTCGCTGATGATATGAAATTTTTTAAAAAAGTTGATAATATTAACGACTGTTTATTACTACAGGAAGACATCAATCGGCTCAGTTTATACTGTTCGATTAACAAACTGTCACTCGCCTTTGAAAAATGTAAAATTATAACCTTCTCGAGGAAACGCATTCTGATCAAATACAATTACAAGATTTCCAATCACACACTTGAAAGAGTATCGTGCATACGTGACCTAGGTGTGACTTTCGATTCGAAACTTTTGTTTGACGTGCATATTGATGCCGTTGTCAATAAGGCCTTTCAAATGATGGGATTTGTGTTTCGTGTAACAAAAAAATTAAAATGTTATCTAGTTATATGACCTTATATCATTCATTAATACGATCTCAAGTAGAATTTGCTGTGACTATATGGAATCCTTTTTATAATGTGTACAAGACTCTTATAGAGTCCGTACAAAGAAGATTTACAAAAATACTATTCCATCGTTTAAGCTTCGTCAACCGCACTTACGAAAACCGCCTAGTTCACTTAAACCTAATTAGTCTTGACAATCGGCGTTTATTATTGAGTGCGTTAACTTTGAGGAGTATTTGTCTATCTGAAACGGATTGCCCTGGTCTTCTATGTCAGATTAATTTTCGCATACCAAGAAGTGCATCCCGTTCGTTACAAATATTTTCTCTGCCCAAATGTCGAACAAACTCAGGTCAAAGAGCTCCTATGTATAGAATGTGCAGTGATTTTAATATATATTTTAGTGATTTAGATATATTTAGTAAAGTGAAGTACTCCTTTAGATCTGACCTATTAAAAAGTATTTATAAAATGTCCGTGCTATTCATTATATCTTGAATGGGTTTTCTTTTTATCTTTTTTTGTATATTTTTTGTTTATTCTTAGTTTCTCTTTTCACTTTTTTTTTTTCTTTCCTCTTATTTTTATTTCTGTTAATTTGATTTACTTTTTACCTCATCGATTTCTTTTATGTTTTTATTTTTCGTCAGCTATTTTATTGTTTTTACATATCTGTGGGAATTCTTTAGGATTAAGGCACACTACTGTTTATGTTTACATTTTTCTTGTATTTGTTTTTGTGTCTGTATCTGTTTTTTCTCGTTAAAAATAAAATAAAATAAAATAAAAATGCCTTCAAATAATGCCCAGCATCATCATCATCATACCGCATGCTTCTATGCTCGGACTGCTCCGGGCATAGTACGCACGCGGCAATGCTGCCACCTTTCCAAGTTTTTTTGTACACACGGAAATGCAACTGCGAAGTTCTTTGTTCTCTTTCTTACTAATGCCTATTTTCGTAAGTAGGTTGAAGCAGATATAATTATATTGCCTATTTTCGTTAAAATAATTTCTAGTCAACAGATATTATAAGTCAATGTCTAAACCCAACTGCAGCACGACTACATGTGTGTGTGTGTGTGGGGAGAGGGAAAATGTGAAAATAGCGCGAATAATGTGAATATTACAGAGCTACGGGAATGGCTCTCTGCTCCGTGTTTTATTTATTTTGGGAGAGAATTGAGGTTACGCGGGAACATCTGTCCTGCTGGCGCGTAGATAGATACTGGGAGCGTGGAGGGGTGTGTGCGAGCAGGAGGGAGTGTGGAAGTATGGAAAACTGAACGAGACATCTTGGGAGGGTGTCGATTTAGTTGATCTTAATGACGGAGAAATTTCCATACATGATCTCCCCCTAACACTCCTTTTCTTTACAGCCAACTAACATAGTTTAAGTTGTGGCAGGAATGTTGAATCATAACGTTGTCAATAGTCATCACGCGATATGTTCCTGCAGTTCCTGCAGACAACAGGCAGTGGTTGTGGGCGGCTGTAAGTCCAATTTCACTCGTGTCCCGTCGGGTGTACCCCAGGGCTCACACCTAGGTCCCATTCTTTTTAATATTTACATATATGACTTACAATTTTGCTTCCAATCCTCACACTTTTCAGGTTTCGCTGATGACATGAAAATTTACGCAACAATTAATAATATAAATGACTGCATTAATTTACAAAATGACATCAATTGACTAAGTGTGTATTGCTATAAAAATAAAATCGACATCAATGTGTCCAAATGTGCCTTTTTAACATTTTCTCGCAAAAACACCCTTATAACACACTCTTATTCCATAAATGGTTTGTTATTGAAAAAGGTTGATAGTGTGAGAGATCTGGGAGTTTTATTGGATTCCAAATTGACGTATGACAAGCATATTGACTCAATTACCTCCAAAGCTTACCGAATGTTGGGTTTTATCATCCGCACCGGTAAACAATTTAAGAATATCAACACTTTAAAAACACTATACCTTTCACATATACGCCCTCATTTAGAATTTTGTACTCCAATATGGAATCCGCACTACAAAATTCACACTAACCGTATTGAAAATATTCAAAAGATTTTTGTTAAATATTTAGAGAAACGACAATACATTGAACACACCGATTACAAATCTTCCATAGAATTTTTCAATATTAACACACTACAAGATAGAAGGACTTACTTTGATCAATTACTTTTGTACAAAATATGCAATAATGCAATTGACTCCCCTGATTTATTATGTAACATATCATTTCTTATACCAAACAGACATACCCGCTCGCAAAATTTATTTCACCTACCCATCTGTCATACCAATTACCGATACCACTCAACTTTATTCAGAATACAGCGTGACTATAACCAAAATTTCAAAAATCTAGATATTTTCCATGACTCATTAACAACCTTTCGCAATAAATTGAGATATTTTTCAACTCTGTCCCCTAACTCCCTCAATCAAGCTCCTTCACTTACGTAATAATCCCTCCTTTTCCTCATTCCTTTCCACTTTACTTTTACTTTTAATTTTATTTTTTTACACCTTGTTTCTTTTTTTTCTTTTCTGTTGCTTGTCAACTTGTGTCTTTTTGCTTTTTGTTTTTTGTTTTGCTCTCTTTTTATTTTTATTTTCTTGTCTTCTCAATTTTCTATTATATGTCAATACTAGCTCAGCATACTGATCAAATTATAATTCTATCTCTATAATTTTAAATAGAAGAAACAATGATGATGATGATGATTATGATGATTTCCTTTTCAGCGCCGTTTCGTAACTCAATGTCACTCCAAGGGCGCTTAGCAATTTACTGGGCGAAGAAAAATGTCTTCATCCTCCTCTTTAGGTCCTCAATCGTCTTAGACCTCCGGATTTCTAGTGGTAGATGATTCCAGGTCGCAGGGCCGGCCACCGCAAAAGCACGGTCTCCGAAAACAGTGGCAATTTTTCTTCTAGGTTCATTTAGCAGGGTTTCCGCTCCGTTCTCTGCTGATCTTAGTGTTTGCTCCCTTGAGCTCAGGACTTTTGAGACAATCAGCTCTTGGATGTAGAAAGGAGCTGCATCATGGAGAGCTTTGTATGTGATAAGGCCAAGTTTAAATTTGACGCGTTGAGGAAACCTCAGCCAGTGGAGTCGCTCCAAAAGCGGAGTTATGTGACAGTGTTTGGTTTGGTTGAATATAAGCCGCGCGCCTGCATTCATTACTGACTGCAACCGACTTAATTCACACTGTGGTTGGGCTGCATAAATGCCATTACAGTAGTCCACTTTGGATACTACAAAAGCGTTGACGAGTGACCTTTTAGCTTCCAACGGTAGATATTTTACGGTATATATATAACGGTATATATCACAATTTTGGCTTATATTAATTTTTAAGAACACCATTGTAATTACTTTTTATAAAGCTGTAGTTTTCTCAAATAAATAAATAAATAAAAAATGTCTTCTCAATCTAGTTCCTCATTGCTGAGGCTTGTGCCCCGTGTGGAAGCAACCACTCTTCTCCAGTTCTATCTTGTTCCTCATTGCTGAGGCTTGTGCCCCGTGTGGAAGCAACCACTCTTCTCCAGTTCTATCTTGTTCCTCATTGCTGAGGCTTGTGCCCCGTGTGGAAGCAACCACTCTTCTCCAGTTCTATCTTGTTCCTCATTGCTGAGGCTTGTGCCCCGTGTGGAAGCAACCACTCTTCTCCAGTTCTATCTTGACTGCGCTGCCCGCAGCGATCTAACCACCCTTTTAAATGAATTCAGATGACATCCAAAGGAGGACGGTGTAATGACTTTGCGGCCTTCAAACTTCTAAATCCAATAGCTATTATTTGGTTTTTCTTCAACGACAAAATACTCCTTTTTTCAAGTTTTAGCAATTCAGCTAACATCACATTTAACTAGATACTAGAAGTGACGTTTAACAAGATGGCGACGTTATTTTCGCCTTTCACCACGTTCAGTGTAAGCCGTGTTGATCCGTGCATGTAGAATGCAGATGAAATGAAATGCATTATTTTTTTTATAACGCCTTCGTGCGTAACTGCACACAGTTGGGTTCTTTTCTCCTAACGGTCGCCTCCCTCATTAGGAGGCTCCACTCCATCACCACAGAGCGGCATGGTGTGATCCTGGAAACAGGTGCGTCTTGAGGCTTTTTTTGAAACCCGCCTCGTCCGGTCGATAGCTCAGGTGGTAGAGTGCTTGCATTCCATGCCGAAAGCTCGGGTTCGAATCCCACCGAGGGTGTCAGAAATGATTTCCCGTTTCGGTGTTTAATTCAAACCCCAAAATAAAATTCCGGCAAGGTTTACTCAGCCTTTACAAGAAATGAGTACCAGCACCTCGGGAGCTGGGAAACCTCCACTTCAACTGAAGTGGTTGGCGTAAGGCTGGCCCCCTTACCTGTAAAAATAAAAAGGTTCAACTCGCCACATGCGACCCCTTCGGGGATAACGCGGCAAGAAGTTACACTATATGTGTAGCTTAGTTGCGTTGCGTTTTTTGCGTTGCCTCTGTCGAAGACTCCCACAGATATGCGGGCAGCGAGTTACAGGCCACCGGTGCCGCTGTGCAAAAAGCATGGTCTCCAAACACTGTCCTTGTCGATCTTTTTGGGATCTGGAGGAGTCTTGGCCGAGTCCGATGATCGTAGAGTCTGCCCACGTGCTCGATGTGTGTTTTGTAGCAGCGACACAGCTTGTCCTTACAGAATGAGGACGTTCTCGTGGAGTAGGCGCGCTAGTTGCTGCCATATTGTCTCTGGCTATTCCTGGCCGCGCCCCTTGTGGGTTTAGCGACATGTTTACCAGCCAGCTCCCCGCTTCCCGCGCGAGCACTTTCTCTCCACGCACGTCCACTATTTGCGCGCGTGTTTATTTGCGTGCTGTCACCGCGCCAGGGAATGCCGTGTAATGTTGGTGACCACTGTGACCACTGTGACTACGGACCAGCGTGCTCCAGCGTAGGAGCCGTCACCGCCACGCAACAGAGCGTTGATTCTGGGTGACGTCACGGCGATTATCCCAACTCTGTGGTCGCAACTGACAATTTTCTAAAACAATCGATTTAAATCCGTGACGCGGCGAATTCATTCTCAGCTTGCATTTGTTTATTTTTCATGCATTTCAATCTCTTCCACCTTGGTTCTGAGCTAAGTCCATGTCGAATAAGAGTTTTAGGCTTACACAGCCGGTTGTTGATTCTGGAGAGTTGTTTTCTGGGATCTGTTGCCGTGGTCTATGGGAACTGGAGCTTCCACGGCAACATCTCTACAGCATTAAGTGTATGTCTCTCCCCTGTGTGTCCACTCTCCACCCCTCTCTCACAAGCTGCGTGATTGTGTAACCTGATGCTCCCATTAGCGCCCTGGATTTAGACCGGTCGATAGCTCAGGTGGTAGAGTGCTTGCATTCCATGCCGAAAGCTCGGGTTCGAATCCCACCGAGGGTGTCAGAAATGATTTCCCGTTTCGGTGTTTATTTCAAAACCCCAAAATAAAATACCGGCAAGGTTTACTCAGCCTTCACAAGAAATGAGTACCAGCACTCTCGGGAGCTGGGAAACCTCCACTTCAACTGAAGTGGTTGGCGTAAGGCCGGCCCCCTTACCTGTAAAAATAAATAGGTTCAACTCGCCACATGCGACCCCTTCGGGGATAACGCGGCAAGAAGTTACACTATATGTGTAGCTTAGTTGCGTTTTTGCGTTTTTATCTCCTCTCTCCTAAGGTCCATGTCAGACACAACGCACTCTGCCCGACTTGTCTATGGATTACTGGACAAACTGTGTGAAAGCTTTAATAGATCTTACATTACTAGTCTCCCGACCCGGCACTGGATAGAAACAACCTTAGACGAACCGGACAGAATGCGTTGTTTCTAAAATGGGCCTAACTGCGCTTCCCTCTCTTTCCCTTCGCCTCTAAGACAATATCAATTTATTTGATAGATGACACTCAAAGTCTTACTTTCTTCTTCTTCTTCATTGTGGTGGATTCCCGCATACAGCAGGGGCTCCAGTGTCGAGTTGTTTAATGTAGGGATTGATAGGGAAGATGGGAATAGCTGAGGGAAAGTCTTACTTTCTGCCGTTTACACTAGCGAAGCGGTTCATTTCAATGTTGTGAATTAACGATAACAACTGAACTAGGAGTAAGTTCAAAGCAAAGACTGTGAAGCTTCAAATTCTTCTTGCTTTGCGATCCTACATTCTTGAGCCTTTACGGTATTCGCGGTTTGCGTCTCACGTTATTTCTTAATCATAAAAATGTACATGACAGCTTACTGGACCTGAATCGAGTTTTGTGGTTTAATGCGTTTGATAATGATAATATTATACGTGCGTGTATATGAAGCACGCTGGAGTCTGGACTTGTAGTCTAGATGTTGTTCGTCAACCACCTCATAGCAGGCTCCTCCCTGCATCCCTCATACTTGCCCAGCCCCACGTCACGGATATCCGGTCCTCCGTGAAGCCCTCCTGGGCAACACGACTTCCTGCTTACATCTACAAAGGGATCACAGGCTACTTCCGTCTTTTGTAAATCTCCTCTACAAGTATTGGTAGCTGTAGTTTTTCTAAAAATAATAATATGATGAACGAATAACTTATTGCGACTGAAGATTTCTTGCAAAAGATTGAAGTTCTTCCCCTCTCATAAATCTGATTCAGTAAACAATGCCGTTTACATTCTGATGCGAAAAAGCTGATTTTTCATCTCAGCAGATGTAAACATTTCTCTGTGCGGGATATTGTAATAACTTGCCATCAGTGTATACAGCGTAAGCAGGATCACTGTTCTTTTCAAGTTTTACTCATCAACAGGCAATCTAACATCAATGTTTTTGAATTATTTTTGATTTTATCGAAAGCTGAAATCTGTTTACGAAAGAATCAAATAATATAAATTGTTTGGCATGTTTTTCTGGATCACTTGAGAGTTGAGACACATGAAGTTGCGAGTGAGATATTTAGACGTTTTCTTTTTGAGAGAGACTTCCATTTCCCTTGTAATATCCGCCCTACTGCGAGTTCCACTGCCGCCCTTGCAGGGAGCAGGTTCCATACATTCCCTCCTGGCGGGGAGACGTTCACCACACTGATACCTTTACTGTGTTGATGGATTGGAAGTTATCTTGATATTGTTATGATTTTTCTGTGTTCCTCTTTTTATTAAACTGCAATTAATTATTTTAACAGAATTTCTTTCACACGGTTTGTTTCACAATTTACAACTATTGATTTCTACCTTTTTCTTTCCGACTTCACAGTTCAATGTTTTAATCGACGATCTCCGCTGCTGCTCCATTGCAATCCCTTTGTATAGGTACAACATAGATCTCTCTTGCATATTCCAGAATATTCTATCTCTGTTCTAGATGTACTAGACAGCCGTTCGACTATCATGATGGATTATACCAGATGGTTTTACACACACTATTATGCCCGCTTTCCACTGCGAGCGGAGCTGACTCCGTACGGACTCCGCTCGACTAGCAACAGTAAATTTCATAGAAGTGCTTCCACCGACAGCGAGTCAGCGGAGCGGACTGAGCGAGTACAAAGAGTTACGAAAGTGGTCGCAGAGTTGAGCGAGTTTCCAGCGGACTCCGTACGGACTCCGCTCGACTAGCAACAGTAAATTTCATAGAAGTGCTTCCACCGACAGCGGAGTGAGCGGAGCAGGCTGAGCGAGTAAAAATGACTCCGCTGTGTCATGGTCTCGGCCGCTAGTTTTCAACTGACTTCGCTCCCCCGTGCCCCCCGCGCCAACCCGCGTAGTTGCGTGACAGCGATAAAACACATCATACATGATTTACAAAAACACATCATACATTATTTTATTAATTTGAAAATATTAAAATGTATGTTTTATTTCAAACATCTACATTTTATGTTTAAAGCAAAATAATACATTACTTTTTATGTTTCGAAACAAAAAAAAAATCTTTTATTAATAATTGAAACGTTTGATCTGGGCGTAGGCTGCAACGAGCTGTCACACACTGCACATCATACATTATTTTATAAATTTGAAAATATTAAAATGTATGTTTTATTTCAAACATCTACTTTTTATGTATTAAAGCAAAATAATATATTACTTTTTATTTTTCGAAACAAAAAAAAAAACTTTTTTTACTAATAATTAAAACGTTTGATCTGGGCGTAGGCTGCAACGAGCTGTCACACACTAGTTGGCTCCGCTAAGCCAGCTGTAGATGGAAGGCAAACAACTCTTTCATCTGACTCATCTCATTTCTCGCCTAGCTCACTCCGCCGAGCTCGTTAGCTGTGGAAGGCAAATACCATTATTTTTTAAAACTCTTTCGCAATGGAAGGCCAAAACTATTTCACTACGCTCCGCTCAGCTATTTCCCGCTCCCGCTCAGCTATTTCCCGCTCGCAGTGGAAAGCGGGCATTATACCTGCACAGGCGTACGTAGGTGCTTCAAAGTTCGTAGTTGGTAACACTATCACCATCATACTAGTGCCAGACTGGTATGTATGTATGCATGTACAGTCGCACGTAGGTACTTCAAGTTCGTAACAATATATTACTTTTTTTCCTTTGCTTCTTTGCATATTATTGTTCAAACAAGCAGCATATCTGTGAACCAGAGAAGTTGGCTGAATAATTTCGTCAACTTACGAATAAGTAGTTTTTAAGTGGAAATATCGGTCATTTATTTATTTATTTATTTATTTATTTATTTATTTATTTATTTATTTATTTATTTATTTATTTATTTATTTATTTATTTATTTATTTATTTATTTATTTAGGATCATGGATCAAGGATCATGTCACCTTAATTAAGCGCTTCACGTGAGTGTGACTAACTGGATCTACCTACTAGTGTTTCCTCCTTTTGTCTGCCGTCGCGTCTCAGGTGTTGTCCTCACATCCCCCCCAGCAAGTAGATACACAATACGTTGTACGACTTGTATGTTTGCGCTCATGCAGGTATTGCACAAGTCGAGCACGATGACAAATTGCGGAAGCTAGGAGGGACGAGTTTTCCACAGATCTTATCTATTCAGAAATGCGCTCCGCCGGGATTTGAACCGACAACCATTTATTAACGAGTCCGAAGCGTTAATTATAAACTACGGGCCAGTTGAGACTTGTCAGGATATAAAATACTTAGTTACTCAGGATACTAAGTCGCTCTCCTGCGTCAAGTCAAAAAGATGAAAATCGATGATTTAGTTTGACAAAATTTCTCTTCCGTCTTCTCTGCCTAAAGTTGTGTTTATTTCAAATTGAAGGACATGTTATAAAAAATACTACAGAATAAAAACTGCTTCAATAAATATGGAAAATGTGCAGTTTTTGTTGTAATAAATGTAAGTCGAGCATGAAATTAAGGAAGCATACATATAAAGTACCTAGTTGTTGTTGTTATGGTACCTACCTCCTCAGACCAGATTATCAGGCATCAGCTGATACATATTTTGTCACCTTGGGCGTCACTGCGGGCGAGACGCCATTTTCCTTGTCAACTATTTTTCCCTGTACGACTTCCTCATGTAATCTGGGATTTTTTTCAAGTACCAGATAATTGTTTGTAAACATATATAATGGTATTTACTGGCACTTCGCTACTAAGCTACACATATAGTGTAACTTTTTGCCGCATTTTCTCCGAAGGGGTCGCATGTGGCGAGTGCACCGTTGGGGTGGCTAGTGCGACTAAACTAGCCAATTAGTATTATTATTCCTTGCCTTTTAGGTTGGTGTGAGGCTGACCACCCATACTGTTTAAAAAGGTTCACTTTGTCAATGTTACCCCTGTTTCAGGGAAGGGCGGCAAAAGTCGCAGAGCTTATGTTCATTTGAGGTTTGGATTTTTCATTTGTAAGTAGGTACACATGCAGCATTTGTAAAAGCGAAATTACACGTGTCTGTTTGTGGGCACGCACTTAATATGAATCTTAAATGATAACGTCGGTGTAATGGCCGAGGGGGGCCAAGCGGGCTGATCTTTCTAGCGTATTTGAAATAGAATAACGTTGGTTCGATCCCCGCCTGGGTCATTTGACCATAACTTTGACCCTGGTTCAACAGATGTTATTGGGTAATTATAATTTAATAATTCATTAAAATAAACAATGATGAATTATTAATTGATGATATTAATACCTGTTTCTGGCCAGGCAGAATAGGCTGGTGAAGTGCATTCCTCTTCACAAATCTATTTAAAAAAAAAAAACATATTCGCAACCTACATTACAGATTAAGGTGGGCGGGCCTTTAGTTTGAGTGTGTATTTTTTTCAGTTCCCGAGGGGGCTGGTACTCATTTCTTGTGAAGGATGCGTATTTTATTTTTGGTTTGAAAGAAGCACCGAAACGGGATGTATATAATTTTGACACCCTCAATGAGATTCGAACCTGAGCTCTCGGCATGGAATGCAAGCACTCTGCCAACTGAGCTATCGACCGGATCAATTTATCTGATATACATTTATCTCCTTTTCGATAAACAAATACCTAGATTTCCGTCTATGATTCTGTACTGCTTATATGAATCGCTGTTAATGATTTGAATTACGTGTGTTGCAGGTAAGTCTGGTTGCCTATACAGCGGGCGCGCCCCTGCAGGGGAACTCTCCACACTAAAATATGTAATGTAAGTCACTACTCACGTAAATCTAACTGTCGATTATGCTTAAAATTGTGTGTAGTTACGGGGCGAATACAGTTTATTTATGTACGACCGGTTTCGTAGTAAACAATGTTTATTATACCTGACGATGTGAATATTGCGTATGAAACCGGTCGTACATAAATGAATTTCTCTCGCCCTGTACCCACGTACAATTTATTTCGATTTTTTAATGAAGGGTTACAAAATGAATGTCTCATCAATCAATGATTTTGATTGTACTTGTAAATGTTTCTTCAACACTTTCCGATCTGTCTAATCTAAGTTGCAGAGAACGATGCACGTGTATACTCAGGCACGTACACTTCATTACTGGACATTGAGGGATATCTCATGTTATTCCAATCTAATCTAATCTAAGTTGCAAAGATATGTTGCATTGGAGATTCACATTATATGCATTCTCACCAGCAGACACGTACAAGTTCGCGCTTGCACATGCCGCATTTGAACCTATAATATAAAAACCCAATTCTCAAATGGACATACACCCTGCAACTCTTGCTTGGGGTTAAATTGTCAAAGTGACCCATTTTTAGAGCATGGGTGGTCAGCCGCATACCAACCTATAAGTCAAGGAACGTACACCTTCATTTTTTTTTAAGAAATCCTGTGCGGGAGACTCCCTAGATTCTATAAACTCTAGGGGTCTATGACACCTGTTGTAGTGCCGCAGAGGTGTACGAGCTTGGTCGTCGCTACAAAGCGCCATTACTCAAGCAAGATCCAGTTGCTGTAAGGTTGGATGGACCTTTAGTGACCGGTCTTTGGTAAAGGTTTTTATGATTTGTTTCAACTCAGCGAAGAGCATATTTGGAAATATAAATATTATATTATTTGTGCTCCGCCGGGATTCGAATCCACAACCTTCCATTTAGTAGTCCGTAGTGTTACCACTAGACTACGGCCCTAGCTGTGTTCTGGGTTATTGTCTTCCACGTACAATGAGAGATAATTGTTTGATCGGCTTGTCTGTGAGGATCTGTCTGCCTCTTGCGCAACTGCTGCAGCCCTGTCTGCACCCAGCGCCGCGGCGGTAATGGGGTCTAGCACATCGTCCCCCCAGTGCTTGTTTGGCTTATCTATCATTACATTCAAACATGACCTTTCAATGGAGCTGTCTTAAGAATCACATTCTTCACAATCTGAGCTAAGAAGAAAACATAAAACACAATAATGTGAGAGTTGTTTTAAATATTTTTTAAATGAATTTCCAGTTTTCATAAGACACATTGTTCCAGTACACATACCAACATTGCTCATTTGAAATTACTTCTGATGGAGATAAGACAATCAAGCACTAAGGAGACGACATCACTAAGCTAGCGCCACTCATCAGACCGAGACAGACAACTAGATGCACATCATTACTGAGCTGATCACAATCGCGGCAACACTAGCCGACATTCTCCGTGCAAAGTATTGTGCGACCGGTCCGTAGTCTAGTGGTTAACGCTACGGACTCGTATTCGCAAGGTCGTGAGTTCGATTCCCTGCGGAGCACAAAAAATCTTATATGCTCTTCGCTGGTTTCGATAATTCATAGGCCTTCACCAAAGACCGGTCATCAAAGGTCTATCCAGCCTTACAGCTATTGCGTCTTGCTTAAAAATTGGCGCTTGAATATTGTGCTTAACAGTTGAAAAAATAAACACTAAAGATGATAAATATGCAAAAATACATGTGAAAAGTAATACAAATTCAGAATGGTTAATGTTTAGTTTAAAAATATAATCAATGGTTCTTGAGTATTGCAATTTCATCATTAAATAGAACAAAGCATCATGCGCGCCGTTACACAACTTCATGTGTGCTCCATGTGCCTGCATGTAACATTATGGCAGTGTTTGATGCGTGAATAATGATGGTTATGTATGGTGTTTGTGGCAGTGAGATGATGTGAGTGCTAAGACTGTACCGCACTAACCCAAGCCTGCTAATCCCGCAGTAGGCGAGGTCCCCGCTCAGCGCAGTGAAAGTGATCAACTCGGCTAATCTGACTGACGAAACGTGTCTACCCATTGACAAACAGTGCTATTCTTAGACATTTTGGTCGTGCGTTGAGCCCACGCTTTGACAAACTAATGATGCCTGGGCTGGAAGTCTCATCACCACGGTCATTCTTACGTACTGAATTTTGGTAATATTTGTATGAAGACAAATAAGCTGTTCACTTGCGGCCAACTTTGATTGACAGGTCTTCATCCAAATGCATCATTAGTTTGTCAAAGCGTGGGCTCAACAGACGACTAAAATGTCTAAGAATATCACCGAATGAGTTTCTTTGAATTATTCCAATTCTCTCTCCAAAATGTAAAAGCACTCATTATTTCATCATGTGTTCCATGTTTTTTGCGATTATTTTCAAGTCATACTTGCTTACGTACAATCTCACGCAATATGGAGACAAACAAGGACGCGGGTGACAATTGTCAGTACCAATGCATCATTAGTTTGTCAAAGCGTGGGCTCAACGGACGACTAAAATGTCTAAGAATATCACCGTTAGAGTATTGGCGGAGACGAAGCTATGTAACTTAGATATGTAGGTTACGCCGACTTCGTGTCCACAAGGGATAACCAGCAAGCCTTCAGGCGCTTCTGCGTCTCCTATGTGGACCCCGGCTGGATCTCCTCCCAGTAGATTGAGAACGCCATCAGCACATCCTTTGTGATTGGCACGAAGTAGCGACTTCATAGACATTGCACCGAGTCAGTAACTTTGAGTTTTTTATGCTTCTCTAGTGTACGAATAGGTACATCTTGAATCACTGCTGGGTTGGGTCACGACCATCGGGAAAGCCTTCCGCCAGAACAAAAAAATATAGCATTGCATGAGCTTGATGTGATACGTTTCCCCGGATGTAAGCGTTTATACGGAACGGGTGTGAGGCTGGGATTTCGCAATTTCACGTCATTGTAAAATCTTATGATGATGATGATGGAGGATTTATTTCCGGTGGCGCCGTTTAATGATCACAGACCATCTCAAGGACGCCATGGCTCTTCGAAAACATAATTTTCTTAAGTCCTCTTCTGAAGTTGATGGGCTGGTCAGAGCAAAGGTCGACAGGCAGCTTGTTCCAGGCAACTGGCCCAGCTACCCCAAAGCTCCTGTCCCAAAAATTAGAGGTATTTGCTCTTATGGGTTATATGATCCTGTTGACAGCAGTAGAGGCAGAGCGCAGTGGTCGCCTTGTAGCGACGTCAGCAGGACATAGTTCAGCGAGACATGGGGGTGCCGTACCCTTTAAGGCCTTGTGGACTGTGAGACATAGCTTGAACTCGACCCTCTCACGGACCCTCAGCCAGTGCACTCCTGCAGCAACGGGGAGATGTGGCAGTATTTATCTCTTCTTTATATCATCCTGGCAGAAGCGTTGAAGGCCATCTGGAGACGATCAAGAAGCTTATGAGGCCTGCTTGTCAACCGGGCCTTTCAAGCACAGAGCGGTCAAACACTACAGAATACTTAATAATCATGTGAAATCCTATGTCTTCTGTATATTTTCTTTGGACGCCCAACAATTAAACATGCCATTATGCTTAATAATAATGCCATTTGTCTTTCAAAATTGTCAAATTCACCGACCTTAATAATTGTAACGCGTGCGGCACGCGCTCCGCGCAGGAAATACCTACATTTGAGTAACGCCAACAATCAGAATAATTCTAACAACTAGACCTTTTGATGCTGGATAGTTGCTTTCCAGTTGTGTAAGCCTAAAACTCCTGTTCAACTGTACATTTTGCCTGTTGCCAGTGTGGTGACACTCGGAGTATCATTGTTCTCTTTCTAACTAAACTTCTCTTTCTATTTGAGGTAAGTTGAAACGGATATAGTTTCGACTCCACTATATTATAAGTCAATGCGCCCAGTTGTTCTAACTACGAAAAAATCTCTTAGCGTAATACATGATTGTGATTGATCGCGTACCTACTCTCAAGGAACGAGAAAGCCGAATCTGCTGATGTCACTCTGCGTTTATTTTCACATAAATAACCGATATTAGTGTCGTGTAATGGCTGTGCTGGCCGACCTGTAATGTGGTGACGCGTTGCGTAATGAAATCTCCAACCAAACCTGCGCATCTCCAGCTGTATGGATGTGCTATTAGCTATTACCTCACATGATGTGTAATGTGTCGATTAATCAAAATATGACACGGTCTTCAGCTCATATGTCCTTCAGCTCGTATTTTGGTAAAACATCTGCATAGAACATGCCATAAACATCACATGTCAAAACATCACAAACAACATAACCTTTATTAATTAATGCGTACTATGCCGTTGCAAAATATATCTATGCATGTGTTCCATTTTCTCTACAGTTTATGGTATGCTCTCTTTCAGGTATGTGTTATTGTAGTGTGGTGTTTTGTCATGATATATTAAGTCATGTGATGTTATGTCACGTGCTGTTTTGTCACTTTGCTGTTCTACAATGGAACCCTTAGAGATTTCCCTTTTCACTTGATGTACATCGTCTCCTGTATCTTAATATACAAGTACCTACTATTACCTAGATAATTCGCTACTAAGCTACACATATAGTGTAACTTCTTGCCTGCGTTATCCCCGAAGAGGTCGCATGTGGCGATTCAGGACCTATTTATTTTTACGGGTAAGGGGGCCGGCCTCACACCAACCAATTTCAGTTGAAGTAGGGGTTTCCCAGCTCCCGGGAGGCTGGTTCTCATTTCTTGTGAAGGCTGAGTAAACCTTGAGATCGAACCCTTGCTCTCGGCATGGAATGCAAGCATTCTACCATTGAGCTATCGACCTTTTTACGAGCTTGGTCGTCGTCGCTACAAAGCGCCAATTCTCAAGCAAAACCCAGTTGCTGTAAGGCTGGATGGACCTTTGGTGACCGGTCATTGGTAAAGGTTTATGAATTTTTCAACCCAGCGAAGAACAAATTTAAAAATATACCTAAATGGTATATATTTTGTGCTCCGCCGGGATTCGAACCCACAACCATCCATTCAGTGTCCGAAGTGTTACCACTGAACTACGGACCGGTCATTATAATTGATTCAGGTTTTTATTCTGATTGATGTACTGTTATGTATGGCGTTCAATTTATTTACTTTTTAAATTCTATTTTCTAACACCAGACAGTATAAACTTTCCCCCTGACGCTCGTGCATGTTTTTAACGTACTTTTTGTCGGACACGATCTCGTTCCTCCAGTACCCTAAGTACGAGTTGCAAAACTTGAGTAATTTAAAGTTTACGGCAATTATTAAAGAGTGATTATCCCCAAAATCTGCCGTTTTTGTTTGTTTGAACTTGATTTTCTTCATCACTGTAACTCTTTTGCTAAGACCATAAAGTGTAAGAAACAAAAACGGCAGGTTTTGGGAGAAATCACTCTTTAATATTTTCCGTAAACTTTACTTTTCTCAAGTTTTGCAACTCGTACTAAGGGTACTGAAGCAAGTACGAGCGCTGACTAAATGTATTCTGTAGATTGGTATTCAGTAAAACCTGCCACTACTCGTTAGTCTAACTCCTCATAACGACATTAACTAGTGTCGACTGATGAACTTGTGAATGACTAACAATTAATCACCTTTTATGAATGTAGCTATTTTGCGTTGAAGACGTCGTTATTTAAAAAAGATGTGATGACACTTTTTAAGTTATTATGTATTATTATAAATAATATATTTATTTAACCTAATACTCAACACACACGCCTTATTTTCATTTTTCATTACTGCCACCATTTAATTGCTTGTATTCCTTGACTGACAGGTTGGTATGAGGTTGACCACCCATACTGTAAAAAATGGTTCACTTTGCCAATGTCACCCCTGTTTCAGGGAAGGTCGGCAAGAGTTGCAGGGCTTATGTTCATTTGAGGTTGAGTTTTTTATATTGTAGGCCCACATGCGGCATGTGTGAGCGCGAAATTATGCGTGTCTGCTTGTGGGAATGCATTTAATATGAATCTCAAATGATACATATCTTTGCAGCTTAGATTTAGATTTATATTAGATTTAGCCACTCGTTTACTAAGACCATAAAGTTCAAGGTTTTTTTTATTAAGACAGCTTAAGGGTATAGAGCACTCTAAACAATAGTAAGCGCGGCCTGCTGGTTTAGGATATGCGTGTATGCAGTGGAGTGTTGTGCTTTTGTCGCTCTTGAAGAGTGCCCATCACTGTGCGGCGAGTAAACAGACTTGTGTTTGACTCTTCAGTTGACATTTAGAAGTTTTGATTGATTTGGGAAAATACCGAGAAACACTCATCACAAATATTCGTCAGCGTTTGAGCCGCACCAAAAACACTATTCTATAATTAACAGGAAAACCAGGAAAAACTCTGAAAAAGGGATAGAGTTAGGAATGAATGGGTAAAGAAATAATGTAATTTGAAAAAGGATATGAAAGTTAAGGTACAAAATAATGTGATGAGATGGTTTGGGCATGTGGAAAGAATGAATGATGATAAACTGACAAAGTATGTATACGCTATACAGAGGTAGTGTGAGAGGAAAAAGAGGTAAGGGACGACCGAGAAAAGTATGGAGTGATCAGATTGTGGAGATTGTGAAAGAATGGGATTTACAAATCGAACGTAAAAGAAGAAAATGCATGAAAAAGGTGATGGATACGAATGAATTGAAAGAGGTATGTAAGGATAGTAAAAAATGGAGGCAGCTCTGCAGAGGCTCTGGCCACCCTTAGCAGAATGGCGACAGAGTTACAGTTACAGTATCCGGTCGATGCTCAGTTGGTAGAGTGCTTGCATTCCATGACGAGAGCTCGGAAGGCTTACTCAGCCTTCACAATAAATGAGTACCAGCCCCTTCGGGAGCTGGGAAACCACCACTTCAACTAAAGTGGTTGGCGTAAGGCCGGCCCCTTACCTGTAAAAATAAATAGGTTCCATCCGGAAATAACGCGGCAAGAAGTTGTACTATTATTATATGCGTAGCTTTGTTGCGTTATGCGTTGAACTTTACTGAATTTGGGTTTACCTCGCTGCGGTTGGGAATTCTTGTTTGTATGTATCTAATCTAATCTAATCTAATCTAAGCTGCAAAGATATATATCATTTAAGATTTATATTAAATGCATTCCCACAAGCAGACATGTATAATTTCGTGCTAACACATACCGCATGTGGACCTACAATATAAAAATCCAATCTCAAATGAACATAAGCTCTGCAACTCTTGCCTTCCTTCCCTGAAACAGGGGTGACATTGGCAAAGTGAACCATTTTTTACAGTTTGGGTGGTCAGCCGCATACCAACCTATAAGTCAAGGAAAGTAATATTAATATTATGTAAATATTAATTAATTTATATAAAAGGTATATTGCGTGAGGAGTGACTTCGCACTTTTTTTTTTATAAAAGCAACACAAATATTTGGAGAAGACTTGAGGATGAATACACTTCCAAGTCACGACTGCCTGGAGATCTCGGGGGTCACTGACTAACGCGCTGATTTCTATGAGTCATTCTTTAGTATTTAATGCTTTAATAGTATAATATTGTATTATGTAGTATATTGTATTATGTAGTATATTGTATTATGTAGTATATTGTATTAGGCTCCTCATATTTCGGCACGACTGTTGAGGCCAATTTATCACAAATATCAACCAGAATGCTGTATGCGGATCTGTGTGCCGGCAGCTGAACAGCACAACACAGGCGACTGTTTTATTTTAATAATAAAGATTACCAGTAATACACCTATGGCTATCTGCTTTTTTTCTCTAATCTAATCTAAGTTGCAAAGATATGTAACATTGGGGCATCACATTACATGCATTCTCACAAGCACACATATAAGTTTGTGCTTGCACATGCTGCATGTGAACCTAAACATTAAAACCCAAATCTCAAATGAGCATACACCCTGCAAGCCTTGCCGACCTTTCCTGACACAGGGGTGATATTGGTAAAGTGAACCATTTTCTACAGCATGGGTGCTTAGCCGCATACCAACCTATACGTCAAGGAACATACAAAAAAAAAATCATTTTTAAAATAAACTGAGGGTAAGAGTTTTTAAAACGTATTCAGTGCCCGCATTGCGGCTGGTACATTTATCACTGACATACTACTCGTATTACGTTAGTAGGGAAGGATTTTAAATCCCTCACATCATACTATCATAATGCAGCTGATGTTGTCCTCCCCACCGCCCAGCTGACGCACAGAGAGAGACTCCTCACAGCTTTAATATTTGTAAAAGCTTCAAGATGCAGCCCAGCCGTGGCCATGTACCATGTTGCGCTCAAAGGATTAGGTTTTACGAAGCTCAGTAAATGTTTTTTTTTTTGTAATAAGTTATACCTTTGCCCCTAGTATATAATATTACGTAAATTCTCAAGCATCGCCCGAACAGAGAAACATGTATGTTAACTAATAAACTCACAAGGTGCGCTGTTGTACCTTGCATACATTTGTTGTGTGTACGTCGCGTCGCTTACACGATGATGATGATGATGATGATGATGGATGATTTCTTTCCTGTGGCGCCATTTAATGGTCCAGGACCATCTCAAGGGCGCCATGGCTTCTGGAGAAAAGTAGTGTCTTCAGTTCCTTTCTGAAGGTGGTGGTAGGCTGGTTCGCGCGAACACCGATGGGTAAATTGTTCCAGGCCACCGGCCCGGCCACCGCAAAGCTTCTGTCTGCAAAGTTTGATGTGTTTGCTCTATTGGGCACTATAACCTTGTTGACAGCAGTAAGGGCAGAGCGTAGTGGTCTTTTTGAAGTTCCATCGACAGAGCATAGCTCAGCGAGACATGGGGGTGCAGTGCCGATGGCTGACTATTTATGCAGTGTTTTATACTCGAGGTTCTTATTACGTATTGCTATTTAGCGATATCAAGAAAGAGGTTTTATATGAGAGTTTTAGGCTTACCCGGCTGCCTGATGATGCTGGAAAGTTGGCTTTCCGGGATCTGTTGCCGTGGTCTGGGGGAGCTGGAGTGGCTAAGAGGTTTTGAACGTCGACTCAGTCAATTTGAGTGTTTGCTGCTTTATTGTGTGTTGTCATAGCATTTCCTTAGCAGGAAATTATATCGCCCTAGAAGTGACTACATCACGAAACGGCGCTATAAAGAAAAACTGATCATCATCATCATATATGAGAGTGTATATATTTTTTTAGTAACACAGAGTTTTATTTTCCCAAATTAAGCGTCTATTTCACCTCAAGTACTTTCGACTTGCTTACGTCACTTTCAAGAGGACACTGTTACAAAATTGGCAAGACAAGTGTAGTGAGAAAAAAAAGTGTCTTTCATCAGTCAATGAAACCGCAACCCTGTACTCTCCTAGACACGTAGCACGCCCACAAGCGGAGCACGTTTGATGACGGCCACATCCATCTTGTCGCCTTGCCTGGTCTACGCTTTACTTTTCCCATCACAATGGCGGCGTATCATTGCATTACATGACATTATCTGAGCTACAGAGACTTTGTGTTGGGCACTTAATTACCTCGGTCTCTCAACAAAGCTGTGAAGTGTAGGCGAAGTTAATGAAAAATCACCAAACTGCGTGAAGTACTCCAGTAATTTATTATGAAGTGGAAAAAGTTTTCACATGCTGATGCGATATTTTTTACCTGCCGGTTCATATTCCATGGCCCCAGTGAGAAGTGAAGTCATACGATGAGATTAACTTCCATAAATAAATACAAAAAGTACTGCAATTAGTTTTTTGCGAGGAAATTTGCATATCGACCTTCGTCTCATCATGAACTTACTCGTATTTCCTTTATTTTTTTTAAAGATTATTGAGGAAAGAGAGTCGAGCGGCTTGAGAGATTGTGAGAACGTGACCTTGTAAGTGCTGGTGACGTGGTGGTAGTGGGGCTAGTGAGCAGGAAGTGGAGCACACTGAGGAACTAAACCCAAAAATATTGGCGGATAATCCTACACTCGCGCCGATGCCTTCAATTCAGTAATGGGCCATCTGAGGTTCACCAGCCAATATCTGGCTTCTACTGTTCTTACAGGGACTCAGATGGACTTTGAAGTTGACGGCATCACAATATCGATACCTTAAAGGTATAACTGAATAAGTGACATATGAAGCTAACATGGGTTTCTCAGATAAATGCAGCTTTCTCCTATTTTCTACGAGAGAAAACACCAACGAAGTGTGAAAATCCAGTGCTTTTGGAAGTTTGTCATGAATGCTTCCTTATAATTAGTTCATTTACATACTATAAGAAGTTACACAAATAAGATGCTTTATCCACGATTTCTCAAATTAGTGAATCGGCACTTATTCAGTTTAACCTTTAAGGGCTTTAAGGTGGCGATATGATCTCGTCTATAGATCACTGCGCATAGCATCTGTTGGTTTACGGAAGATTTTGAGTTCAAGCACCGAAAGGTGTGAAAAATGATGAACCAGCGATGCTTATGTAGGTATATTAAATAACTTACTTACAAATGTGTTTTTAGACATCCAGGGACTAACATGTTCAGAATGTTTAGTAGAATATATATTTGTCGTAGTTGCTGTTATGAAGTTGCGTATCACTGCTTAAGTTAATAATGTAGGCACGAAGCAAAGTAGACCCAGCTGCCCGCAGACGTGACGTCACGGAACTGCGGCAAATCACGGGAAGTCGGGGAGATCTGTAGGAGGTGGAGACACAGGAGGAGCAGCAGCAGCACTCCATCAAGCGCGGCGGAGTGACGTCACGGAACTGCGGCAAGTCACGGGAAGTCGGGAGATCTGCAGGAGGTGGAGACACAGGAGGAGCAGCAGCAGCACTCCATCAAGCGCGGCGGAGTGACGTCACGGAACTGCGGCAAGTCACGAGAAGTCGGGAGATCTGCAGGAGGTGGAGACACAGGAGGAGCAGCAGCAGCACTCCATCAAGCGCGGCGGAGTGACGTCACGGAACTGCGGCAAGTCACGGGAAGTCGGGAGATCTGCAGGAGGTGGAGACACAGGAGGAGCAGCAGCAGCACTCCATCAAGCGCGGCGGAGTGACGTCACGGAACTGCGGCAAGTCACGGGAAGTCGGGGAGATCTGCAGGAGGTGGAGACACAGGAGGAGCAGCAGCAGCACTCCATCAAGCGCGGCGGAGTGACGTCAGGCTTCAACACCAGCCAAGGTGTATGCGTGCGTGCTCTGTGATTATTATCGCTTTTTTGAGGTCTGTGGTGCGTGCCAGCCAAAGGTGGCATTGGGCGCCCTGACCCACCTCTGTGACCTCCCCGACTCCTCCACCAGCGTAGAGGGCCACTCTCTAAATATCCACCCCGCAAACACGCAATGTTGACCTTATACATTATTTCAGAAGTCAGCTAAAGAAAATAATAATGAAACATTTAAAAATTCCAACACACCACTTGACTCCATTTCGTGCTGCCGCCTCTTGTCCCCATGAACTCCTTTCAAGCTCACCATTTCAGCAGTTTTTTAATACTGAATAATTTAATATTCAAATGCCCTCAAACTTGCAGAACATTGTTCTTGTTGTATTCTTAATCTGCGGTCGTGAAAAAGAAAAATTATTTAAAACTCCCAAGGAAATATCGTCCCCGACCACTTCATAAATAAGGCACACGAAGCTCTAATAACCTCGATTCTCATTTGTCGGATGAAAATAAATAATTGCCGCAGTGGGGAGGAAGTTGTGGGTAATTAGTAAGCGCCTCCACTTCCCAGGAAGGGGGGGGAGGGAAAGGCCTCACGGACTGCTCTGGACTTACATAATTGACTCTCTACTCATCTGCGGCCTCGTAGTACTAGATTAATGCGTTCATCTCCTGAAGGGATGTATAACTGTATACGTAAGGAATAATATTTATACATCTTACGGGTTCAATTAAATAAAAACTTCGGTTAAGTTATTTTCAGATACCTTTCACATTTGGGTCGAACAGAGTTAATTTTTGTACTGCGTTGCTCGCCAGCTTTGATACAAGTCTCCCTTCAAAGCATCTCGATCTCTATTTATCGGTGTCTGAGGGTTATTCTGGCACACGCCAGAATAGAGACCACGCTAGAATATTCTAATTTAGAAGATTCGAGCAAATGCTCACACCATCGAACAAATACAAGAATAATTATTTAAACATCTACATCTAGAGCCATAGACACACCCACACAAGTAAAAACACACAAAAAACAACCTTGCCGGTATTTGGGTTTGAAATAAACACCGAAACGCGAAATCATTTTTGACACCCTCGGTGGGATTCGAACCCGAGCTCTCGGCATGGAGTGCAAGCACTCTACCAACTAAGCTATCCACCGGAATTATAGAAGATAGTTGTTACCAAATCACCTAGATTTGTAGGTCGAGTCTGTGAGAACCAGGAAAGTATCGGAGGTGCATCATCATCAGCATCATCGAGCTGTTATTTGGTGTAAAGAACTCATTTTGTACTTCATTTCTTTGTTGCGCTTTTTTTTATAAAAACCACATAAATTCTCAGTCATGAATAGAAACTCCAAACTAAAAGTAAGGTTTTTATTTCATCCAATTCGTATTTGAGCAAATTTTCGGTCGGTTAATTATTTTCATTTTTCAATGGCGTCTCACAGAACGCGGTGCGCGAGGTCTGTGTGGTTTTGTATTGCAGCAAGCTTTTGTAGCAGAGGACGTGATGATGCTGATGAACGCGCACCAGCCCAGCCAGCACACTCTACATTTCTTTTTTTATAAAATCCAAAACGTGAACTTGCGACATTCAACTTTCTAGTCAGTCTCTCAATGGCCGCTCACGAGCGAGAACTAAAAATATAATTAATCGCTGTAGCCGAACATTTCGTCACGTCCCCTTGACGTTTAGTGAAAAGACATTTTATTATTTGATCAACTGCAAGCTGGAAAACATTGTGAATTGTTTGCTGATAAAGTGAAGCTCGTAGACATTGGAGCCATTTATATTTCAGCGTATGCGCACCACAAAGGAACTGCTGCCAACCATTAAGCAGAGAAAGCTGATGTACTTCGGTCACTGTTACGGTTCGAACACCCTGTCACATGAGGTGTAACATGACATTTACCATCTGCAGGGCCGAGAATCGTACGCCTTTATTGTTTATATCTGGCTAGCCAAGCCACCCTCCTGCAGGATCCAAGGGATCCAATTTATCCAAAAAAAAGTGGAAACATAGACCCCACGGAGGAAGGAAGGTCACAGTTGAACCTTTACCATCTTAATTGTACATTCAAGCTTTCACGGCCGGTTTTTGTTGACATGACAATCACTTTTTTCCGGGCTATGTAGGCGTGGTCTGGTTGATTCTTTCCGGACAGTTTCGCCCATTGCTCCGATGGGCATTATCAGCGGTTGGCTAGTCGCTGTGATCTTCTTATAGGATCTGGTGTTCTAGAAACAACGCTGGCCTTTTAATTAGTATTGTCGTGTTTACAAACAAAACTGAAGAAGGGATTGTTATGTCAACTTTACCATCTTGCCTTCAGCATCTTCTATCCGTAGACTACTCAAATTCAGGGTCGAAACTCTTGACAATAAATTTATTTAATTTAAAAAATCATCGTTTATTTTATTAAAATTAACCTCTCGACAATCCAGTTGCAATAGTGACGTTTTGAGAAATGAGGAATACCGCCTTCTTTATCTTATCATACAGGGTAAGATTGAGGGGAGAATGACATCGTGGCTGGCTGCGACAATGATTCAACGGCAATCGGTTTTTTTTTTTTTTTTTTTTGTGGCATCTCACCCTGAAGGATGTTACAGCCGTGGATTCATCTGTTAGTTGCAGGAATGTTTAAGAATTAATTTTTAACTTATTTGTGTTGATTTTAGATTTTTATACAGTTTTTAAGAATTGATTTGAACAAAATACTGTTACGTTTTTCCTGGGTTCTTTTAATTAAAACACAAGTTTAACACAAGTTAGCCATACAGTTTATTTACACAGACTTTCTTACAATAGATTTATTTTTAACAGACTTATTCTAACAGATTTATTTTAACACACTTATTTATTTCGTACAGATTACATTTATTTTACACCTTATTGGTCGCCCTGGCAACTAGATACTCCTCTGTGTGAGTGCTTCGAAGACTGACCCGCTTCAGCCCATTGTCGCCCTTCTTATAGCGGAACCTAGGGGCCATTCCAGCCTGCCCTAGAAACTTCCACTACCACAGTTGTATAGACGATTCTGGACATATTTATTTCATGAAGAGTCCATTTCCTACCTACATACACACCTTACAATTACAATCGTCTGGGCCAGAACATTCTCTCAAAACACACGTACACCAATAAACATCTACCAGTGTATTTCGTTACATTATCCCCCCCTTAGACTGTTCCGCCCCGGAACAGTCTTTTCTTTAAGAAGGTACGGGCAGTTTGACCCACAGTTGCATCCAGTGGTCAGGAAAAATGACGTTCCACGGAATTTTCCCCTTAGGGTTTTGCCCGTCATTGCTGGCTGGTGTGGGGGGGGGTGCTTTCCTCTTGGCGGCCGGTATGGGCGCCTTTCCTTGGCTGGGGGCACCGCTTTGCGTCCCCGGGCGGCCACCGCTCCTAGGCCCCGCTTGCTCGCCGGCGTCAAAGGATCAGAATCCTTGTTTGTCGGAGCCGCTCTCCTGCTCGGAAGCGAAGTTCTCACTCTCGCTCTCGTCCTCTGACTCGCTGAGTGGCTTCCTGCCGCGCCATGCTTGGGTCGTCCCTTCTGCTTGCTCTGCTTGGCTGAGCCCCTGCGGGCGGGGGCGCGGCGCCTGCGGGAGGGAGCGCCCCCCTCCCCCACTGACGGGTCAAAGTCAGAGTCCGCCTCCTGTCCGGAGCCACTCGGGTTGTACGAGCCATCTGAATCCCCTAATTCATCCCTGCTGACTTTGGATCCCCGCACTTTGGTTTCCGGATCTGTTTCATACTCCTCGTTAGAGTAACCTCTCTTGACAATAGCAGCAGCGGACCTTCTGGGCCTGCCTCCCGTGGCCTCGCCGCGGTCAGTCACCGGCCTCTCCTTCATCAGCCCCCTGGCGTGCGAGGAGACCTGCTTTGGCAGCAGCAGGAAGCCCACCACCCTGCTGGCCAGCTCCGTGGGCGCGCCCCTCTTGTCCAAGCCCAGCTTCTCACACAGCGTCCGCAGCTGCTTGGGCTTCAGCTTCTGCACCTCCTCCAGCTTGGCCTTGTGCTCAGGCGTGTCCTTCTCAAACTCGTAGCCCTTGAACTTCTTTTTGTTGCGCTTGATGAGGTTCGTGCGGCACAATTGATTGTACCGGAACTTGAGGTCCTCCATCTTGAACCTGGAGATGGCCACCTCCACGTCGGGGATGTGGTCGATGGGGATGCCCCGGCCCGCGGGCACGGGCACCGGCGGCTCCACGGCCTTCTTCTTCTTGAGAGCCTCCTCCACGGCCTCCTCCACCTTCTTCTTGGGCGCGGGCTTCTTCTTCACACTGTTGGCCTTCTTGGGCTTGCCCTTCTTGTCCTTGGCGTCCTCATCCTCCTCCTTGGCGTCCGTCTCCTCCTTCGCATCCTTGTCAGCCTTCACCTCGGCCGAGTCACTCTTGCCGTTTTCAGCCGACTTGACATCATCTTTGTCATCTTTGCTGTCAGCTGCGTCCTCAGCCTTAAGCTGGCCGTTGTTTTTGGCCTTCAGGTCTCCCTTCCCCAACTTCTGAGACGACTCATCCTCAGTTGACATATCGGCCTTTTTGTCATCCTGATTATCACTTAATTTTACACTATCAGTGTCCACCGACATTTTTAAGGCTAGGTTTTTAGCCCTCTCCTCCTTCCAACCAGCTAGGTCTTCCCTCAAGCTCTTGAAGTTGGCAGCCATCTTTGTTTTAAACTCTTCCACGGCTCGCTCGCGGTCCCCTCCAGACGCCATGACAAAATATGCCGGGTCTTCGCCTGACTGTTCCAAGGCCTCCATGAGGCGTGCCTGTAAGGCCGCCTTCCCTCCTGAGGTCTCCAGGTCCCTCTCCAGAAGCTCATTCTTAAGCTCATAGACTTTGAGGTCCTTGATGCACCGGACACCACTGTTACGTTTTTCCTGGGTTCTTTTAATTAAAACACAAGTTTAACACAAGTTAGCCATACAGTTTATTTACACAGACTTTCTTACAATAGATTTATTTTTAACAGACTTATTCTAACAGATTTATTTTAACACACTTATTTATTTCGTACAGATTACATTTATTTTACACCTTATTGGTCGCCCTGGCAACTAGATACTCCTCTGTGTGAGTGCTTCGAAGACTGACCCGCTTCAGCCCATTGTCGCCCTTCTTATAGCGGAACCTAGGGGCCATTCCAGCCTGCCCTAGAAACTTCCACTACCACAGTTGTATAGACGATTCTGGACATATTTATTTCATGAAGAGTCCATTTCCTACCTACATACACACCTTACAATTACAATCGTCTGGGCCAGAACATTCTCTCAAAACACACGTACACCAATAAACATCTACCAGTGTATTTCGTTACAATACTATTAATTTTAGAGGAATTAAGTGCCAAGAGGTGTTCTATGTTTACCGGAAATGAAATGTTTTTGAATTTGAAATAAATATCTAATGCATCTCGTAAGGGGCATCCAAAAAAAATATGATCTATAGTTTCAAGATCTTGGCCGCAGTCACAGTCCGGGGATTCGACAAGCCCCAACTTAAACAAATGGTTGTTTAGTCTGACGTGTCCAAAGCGCATACGACAGATAATGGTGATGTGGTTTCTAGACAGTCTGGCTCCAGCAAACCATGGTCCAGATGGAATGGCTCCCTGAACACCTCTATAGCGGAGGCCCTTGGAGCTCCCATGCCAAGAGGCATTCCACCTCCTAACAGCGGCACGCTCCAAGATCCTTAGTTGGTCGCTCTCTGGGATAGAAAATCCAGACGGGGCACTCCCTTGCTGAACAGCCCGCTTGGCTAGGGAATCGGCCCTTTCATTTCCCTCAATCCCACAGTGTGCAGGGATCCACACAATCACCACATCCTTGCCCCTTTCTTCAAGTTTTAGCAGGAGTAAGCGAATATTTATGATTAATTGGTTCCTCGAAAATATGGAAAGTGGAGATGCCAAGCAGTTAATGAGGGAGAGGGAGTCGGAGAAAATTATAAAGCGATGTTCATTTAATGTTATAGAAGAGCGCAATGCTTTTTCCATGGCAAAACATTCAGCCGTGTAGACAGAGGCCTCCGGGGGTAATTTGAATCCCGACTCGATATCGAGTATGGGGATTACAAATGCAGAGCCACTGTTCCCGTCTGGAGTTAATTTAGAACCGTCTGTAAAAATGTGAGTGTGATCAGGCCATTTTTCTCTCACATATGAGTTGAATGTCTCATTATAGTCTTCATGAACTTTATTGCAGCTCTTGTTCAATCCAATGTTTTCAACAATGTGGGGAAGTTTTTGCAGAGCTTTGATTGGCACATTGTAGACGGGAGAAGGGAAGAGAAATTTAGGTCCTTTATATGTATTTGTTATGGTAGAATACGCTACACATAAAACAGGGTTACGTTTTTTTGCCCAGTATCTGTTTGAGTCATAAGATTGTGTTAACTTGACTATATTGTTAAAGAGAGGATGGTTGAGATAGCTTATGCGTTTGAGAAGAAATCTCTCTGCAAGGTATCGCCTCCTAATGGGTATTGGCATCTCGCAACATTCTACTTGTAGAGCATTGATAGGAGTCGACTGCATAGCGCCAACAATAAGCCTAAGACATTTAGACTGCACTCTTTCCAGTTTAGTTTCCAGGTGAATAGGGAGAGAATCTAATATAAAACAGGCGTAATCAAGATGGCAACGAATCAGAGCGTTGTATATATTTCTCATGGTGGATGGATGAGAGCCCCACGAGACCCCTGCAATTGCCCGTAGTATATTTGTGTTCTGTTCGCACTTAGTCGTTATTGAGTTAATGAATTGTGCCCAAGATAATTTCCTATCTATGTTGACTCCCAGGAATTTTATCTCTTCAACTTGGGGGATATGAAAACCGTTAAGGTAGATTGACACAGTTGGATTCTTGTGTTTTCTGGAGAAAACTAGAATCTTTGATTTATGCGGGGAAATGTTCAGCGAATGTGCTAATAACCAGTTGTTTAGTTTGTTAAGCGAAACGGATAATGTGTTAACGGCTTTATCAATATTTTTATTTGCGGCGTACATGACTATGTCGTCTGCATATTGTATTAAGTTGCAATCCTGGTGCATGCCGTTTTGGATGTCATAGCAGTATGCGTTGAAGAGGAGTGGGCTTAGCACAGAGCCTTGTGGTAGACCCTTCCAGGTTGTTCTAGTAATTTCTTCTTGATCGTTCTTAACGACAATTTTTCTATCAATTAACAAGTTAAATATTACTTTTGCTAAAGGGACTGGAATAGATAATTCTATTAGTTTGTTATACAACATATAGAGGCAGACGTTATCATACGCGGCGTCAATGTCTAAAAACGCTGCTACAACAAATTCTTTCTTAGAGAACCCGAGTTGGATATCTGTAACAAGGGTACATATATTATCTATGCAGCTGAGTGACCTTCGGAAACCGAATTGGTATTTAGGCAGGAGAATATTCTTCTCCAAAAACCATTCTACCCGTGTTTTAATAAGGTGCTCGAGTACCTTCGCTATGCAGGAGGACAATGCTATGGGCCGATACGATGATCCAAGAGTCGGATCTCTTCCTGGTTTCGGGATTGGGACAACTAGTTGGTACTTCCATTCATGGGGAATGGAAGCCTGAGATAAGGTCTGATTGTATATATTAAGTAGAAATTTGAGATATGACTCGGGAAGTTTCCTTATGACAGCGTATGGGATTAAATCAAGACCGGGCGAAGAGTTTTTAGTCTTGCTCAGAGATAATTTAAGCTCGTCCAACGTAAAAGCGTTGATCTTGTGTATATTATTATCAACAACCATTGGCTGAGCCTCAAGGGGTGTCTCAGTAGAGTTTGGAACGTACAGTGGAGCCAGAGATCTAACAAATTCCGGTAGCCACGTACTAGTGTGCTGGAGCTGGCGAGGGGGAACCATTGAGCCTCTAAAACGTTTAATCATATTCCATACGTATGATGAAGGTGAATTTGGGGATAGAGAGGAGCAAAATTTACTCCACCCATCTCGTTTCTTCTGTCTCAGTATTTTTTTGGTTTTAGCTTGAACGGCTTTTGCATCCAGGAAGTTCTCCATAGACATATCTAATTTATATTTCAGCATAGCTTTTTTCCGTGTTTCAATCAATTGATCACACTCCCCATCCCACCATGGAGTGTATTTTCTTGGCTTCATACCTCCTGTTTTCTTAGGAATTGCTTCATCAGCTGCCTTTTGGATTATTTGAAAGAAGTTATTGTAGTTATTTTGAACAGAAGCATTTTTGTTGAAAGACTTTTCAATATTGCTGATCTCACTCTCCAATGTTTCTATAAACCTACCCCAGTCAGCCTTGTGTATGTTGTAAAGGCTTCGGTAGCTCTTTGAGGTGTCATGATAAGAGTTTGTCCTAATAGATAAGATTATAGGGAAGTGATCACTGGATAATGAGTCGTATGTTATCATCCAATCCACGATGCTCGCCAGCTCTTTAGTGCATAGGGACAGGTCCAGCGCACTTTGATTCTGGTTCGCTGGTGCCAGCCTAGTAGCAGAGCCATCATTAAGGATGCACATGTCATGGGCATCAATAAAGTTTAACAGTCGGTTTCCTGCACTATTTGTATTATGGCAGCCCCATACTGGGCTATGCGCGTTAAAATCTCCAAGGAGGAAGAAAGAGGGGGGGAGAAGATGGATTATAGAATCCCAGTAATATTTATCAAATCCAGTATCCGGAGGGATATACAGGGAAACAAATCCTATGTTGTTTACTATTATGGCAACAACTTCTAGAAGTGGATTGTAAGGTAAGCTAATTTGTGTGAAAGTGAGGGCTGAACACACCAGCAGTGCTGCCCCACCCCCCCTTCCCTCCATTCTATCGCACCTTACACACGAATACCCTGGTATATTGAAGGTGAAGTGTGGCCTTATCCAGGTTTCTGATATTGCGGCAATTTGAATTTTGTGATTGTTTAAAAGGTATAAAATATCTGGTTTATTGCTTATAGCACTACGTGCATTCCACTGTAGAACAGAGATGACTCTATTGGATCTATTCATTTCTGTACAGTGGAGTCAGATCCAGATTTAATTGCAGAGGAAGGTATAATGTCAAGTGGAGAATCACTGTTAATATTTGTCAAAAGGTAAGTAAAAATTTGGGACATCAGCTTAATAATCTGTGAGTTTTGTAGGAGTTCGGGAATTGGCAGATTTGTAGATGATGAAGGTGAGGTGTTGGGAGCTTCACTCCTTGTGGTGGGTAGACCACAGCCATTTTTTGAGGAATGTAGCTGTCCATTTGGGTACATCAAAAGAGTTTTAATAGCATCGTGGTCTATGTGGTCTATATTTGAGCGAAATGAGTGTTGTTTCGGTTTCTGAAATATTGTTTTTTTGTGGCCAGCTTGGGCAGAGACTGCTTCGCTAAATGTTTTTTTTAATGGGAGTGTTTTTTGGGAAGCCTGAATAAAGGAGATTCCCTCAGATGCCATAATGTGCCTTATGCCCTTTTGCCTCTGTAGCTCCGGACATGAGATGCTTGTAGATGCGTGTTCTCCTTTTACAGTTCACACATATTGTTGGGTGGGTATCATTTGTATTGTTACAGGTAGCACTTTCGTGACCTTCGCCGCATTTCGCACATCTTGGTAAATTTTGGCAAAATTTATGGGTGTGCCCATATCTTAGGCATTTATGGCAGATATAGGATGGAGGAACGTATAATTCTACTTTTATTGAATTGTAAAAAAGGTAGACATGTTCTGGGAGACTTTGACCTTCAAATGTTAAAAGGACAGTAGTTGAAGGTACCCACTCCGTTTTTCCGTCAATGGTTGTTCTTCTATTGAGGCGTCTCATCTTAACGACCTTGCCACATGATGATGGAACTTCAATACCCCCGCAAACGTCCTCACTCGTTAGGTCTGTGGGGATTCCTCTGATGAGACCACTTTTATAAAGCCTATAGCTTGGGATGTATGCTTTCAGATTGTTGATAGATAGCACTTCCGATTTTAAAAATAGATTTGCGTGCTTTGTAGTTGAAAAGGATACTGTGATTCTGCGACCTCCATCCGCCTTCACTCCACCAGAAGTTATACCTTCCATTTTGGTCTTAGAAAGAATATTCCCCAACACCATGGGGTGCACTCTTTTCCCCTTTGTAGTGCTCTCTACCGTTACTATAAAAGGTGGAAGGGCCGTGGGAGGGTAGCTTCCCTCGCCAGCAGACACTCCTGGCTGCTCAGCGGACTCCGAAGACGCCGGGCCATCACTCATATTTGATAAATCTACTTTTTTCCTCTTGGCTGAGACCCTGTCAGGTGGCATTGGATTCTCAATATCAGGCGGTTTACTCATATTGAATTTTATGTAGGTATGTGTAGGTAGGAAATTATTAGATTAGCAAAATATTTCACAAAAACACAACTAATTCACAGATATTTTGAACAGTTCACAAAACACAGAACTTTATTCACATTTAGAGAAATTAAACTTAATTGTGAGAAAGAACAAAAAACAAAAACATAAGTATATTTAACGAATATTGTATTTGTACGTAGAGAGAATAATAAGACACGTCCGTTCAGCTTGCGAGCTCGCGTGAGAGTCACGGCAATCGGTTCAACTCTTATCATTGCTGAGGAAATGTGGACGTAAAAATCCACGTTGAATGTGTAATATGATACATTTGTAACTGTGACCATGTCGTCATTCCGTTAGGGGTGGCCAGAGCCTCTGAAGAGCTGCCTTCATTTCCTTCCTATCTTTACATACCTCTTTTAATTCATTCATATACATCATCTTTTTCATGCATTTTCTTCTTTTATGCTCACTTTGTAAATCCCATTCTTTCACAATCACCTCAATCTGATCACTCCATACTTTTCTCGGTCATCCCTTACCTCTTTTTCCTTTGACACTTCCTCTGTATATATACTTTGTCAGTCCCTTGTATTGTGTTTTTTAAGTAAATATCTCCGTAGTTATTGAACGCTCTGTATGTGGCGCAGTATTGATTGCCGTTTATCGTGCAAATATTGCTAGAGCCAACAGTGGGCAGCATTGCACCGCGCGACCTTATTCTGACAGCTAATAAGTGTAACAACATGCCGCCGGGACAGCGCGGGGTGGAAGGGGGAGGAGAGGCATCGCGATGAGGTCTCGCTTGTGCGGGCGCGTTCAGCGTTACGCTCCATTTCCCGCCAAATCAATCTTTGCACAACCTCCTTCCTACAATGGACACGTAGTTACAGCCTGCAGAGGTATTGCCAGTAGACAGCGGCTCATGAGAGAACGACACAGTGACAAAACGACACATGACAGAACTCTGCAGAGGCTCTGGCTACCCCTAGCGGAATGGCGACAGAGCTACAGCTACCGTTACAAGACATTAAGGGATGCAGAAGCGCTATTTTATTAAATTCCTTATACTATGGATATCAATCCAAGTTGGAGCTTGCTAACGCTTGCGAAAGAACTCCATAGATATAAAATCACACTACACCTTATTTTTGGACACGAATCGCTACCTCGTTGCCTTTAGGTCGTAAGGAATTTAGCAGAATAGTTGTTGCAACAACGTCCACCCGATTCTCGTCTGTTGAGTTATTCGGCCAAGACGCTCGCCCTAGCTGTCTTCTGGGTTATTGTCTTCCACGTACAATCAGATATTATTGTTTGATCGGCTTGTCCATAAGGATCTGTTTGCCTCTTGCGCAATTGCTGAGTTACACTTACAGTTACAGAACGACATATAACAGAACATCACAATGATAGTACATCACATGACAAGGCATCACTTTGACAAAACAACACAGGAAATTACATCACAATGACAAAACATCCCAAATTCAGAAAACATCATAAACGGCATGACAAAAAAGTGAGACATGAGGAAATGGGACTCACGCATATATTATTTGGTTAGTCTAGTAAAAAAAATTAACGCTTCCGATTATCATTATTGGATAAAAAAAACTAACTAAGCTCCACATAAAGAGCAACGTCTTACCGCGTCATCCCCGAAGGAGTCTCATATGGCGTATGGAAGCAAAATAAATGTTTGTGTAGTTTGTGATGTTTTGTCATAGTGATGTTCTGTCATGTGTCGTTCTGTCACTGTGCAGGTCACCGTGGACAGCAGGCCGCTCTGTGTGCTCGGGTCTCGGCCTGCTACAGGGCATTACTTTACCGTAAGTTGCCCACTTAGCTGGGTCACTTCATCTTCTATGTTTTATTTTTCGCTTTCTGGGAATTTGTATTTTCCCTTGAATATCGCAGGGACACGCAACTAAGCTACACATAAAGCCTTGTCTGCGTTATCCCTGAAGGGGTCGCTTGTGGGGATTCGGAACCTATTCATTTTTACGGGTAAGGGGGCCGGCCTCACGTCAACCCACTCCAGTTGACGTGTGGGTATCCCGTCTCGCGAGAAAGCTAGTTCTCATTTCTTGTGAAGGCTTTGTACACCTTCCCGGTATTCATTTTGAGTTTGAAATGAACACCGAAACGAGAATCATTTCTGACACCCGCGGTGGGGATCGAACCCTTGCTCTCGGCATGGAATGCAAGCATTATACCAACTGAGCGGACTTTTTACGAGCTGGGTGGTCGCTACAAAGGGCCAATTCTCATCAAGACCCAATTGCTGTGAACGAGGAAGCCTTAGAAATACAGCAAATATTTCTGTTCTAAATACATACTTCTTAAGTGGGTTTGTACTCGGGATGTTGCTTACCCCAACCTGGCAAAGCAACAACTCTAACTGCCTCTTCCGGCGGCACTCTGATGCTGTTATAATCAACCTTTTCCTCTCTCCCCACTATTTTCCAGGCCCCCATGACCTACCCCTAAAGCTCGTCACAGCCTGCTATGTATGTATGTGTGTAGGCAGGTCGCTACAGGGACTATTGTTCCCGCGACAGGAACCCTAACAACATACAACCATCATCCTCTAATGGGATTAATTATCGCGCAATAATTACAAATAAACCGGGATTCAATTAAACGTGCAATTTATTACGCATTGTTCTCCATTATTTAGTGAACCATGCGCAGATAGGATGCCATTCTATCCGAGCACAATAATAAACCATTTATATTTTCAAATACGCTCTTCGTGGGGTTGAAAAAATTATATACCTTTACAAAAGGCCGGTCATCAAAGGTCCATCCATCCTTACAGTACTTGAGAATTGGCACTTTCTATAGCGGCGACCAAGCTCGCAGAGGGCTCTAAAAATCGGCGCTCACCAAAGAAATCATCCTTATCTAATCTAATCTAAGTTGCAAAGATATGTTACATTGGAGATTCAAATTACATGCATTCCAACAACCAGACACGTACAAGTTCGCGCTTTCACATGCCTCATGTGAACCTACAACATAAAAACCAAATCTCAAATGGACATACACCCTGCAACTCTTGCCGTCCTTCCCTGAAACACGGGTGATATTGGCAAAGTGAACCATTTTTACAGGATGGGTGGTCAGCCGCATACCAACTGTAAGTCAGGGAACTAATCCTAATTTTATTATTCATATTATAAACATGTGTTTCAGTGAAGAAACCAAGCATATATTCAGTGAGTTTACTATCTACGCAGTTACTACATTTAATAATCAATTTCACGATCCACGCTGAATACATTGTAATGTATTTAGTATTAGTGGCACTGCTGAGCAAAAAGCAGAGAAAGCCGTCAGCTGTCGCTCTGATCGATGGCGACAGTGCTTGATGGAGAGACACCAATCCCTCCTACTGACTATTCAATCAACCATAGCGTTTTATCAAAAATATATGCAAAGTGAAACGTTCGCTAGAGACGTTGTTTGCGCTTTCATGCATTTCTTTGGTTAACGCGGTTGTTGATTTCAAACGGAAAGATTAGTAGTTGGAGCGCCGGTGACTTGCAGGCAACAATGGAGGGTGACAACTTCAGGAGAGGTAGTGGAGAGGAAACGGAAGTCAGGGGGAGGAGAAGTTATTTATCATTGAGTCCAGGTTGGATTGTTTGCATTCAATGCCGAGAGCTTGGGTTTGAATCCCACCGAGGTGTCAGAAATGATTGATTATTCAAATGATTTCAAAACCCAAAATAAAATACTGGCAAGGTTTACTCAGCCTTTAGAAGGAATGAGTATCTACCCTATTGGGAGCTGAAAACCCCAATACAAATGAAGTGGGTGTCGTAAGGCCGGCCCCTTTACCTGTAAAAATAAATAGGTTCTATTACCCACATGCAAAACCCTTCGGGGATAAAGCGGCAAGAAGTTGTATTATATGTGTAGATTAGTTGCGTTATAATATAGAGGAGTAGAAACTTACTTACGGCATTGATACATACTATGGGGCATAGGTTGTCCCCAGTCCTGTCTGTCTAGCACAGCAGTGGTGTTGTCATACAAAACACGTTCTTATCTGTAAAATCTTATGTTTTCTTGCTTCCTCCATTTTTTATTTCGACGCCCAATAACGCCCAAGGTCACCTTGGGGCAGGTCTGCAGGCTGCCTAGTCCCGGCACGGCTTCCATTCATGAACTCCATGGGAACTAGGTAGGGGATGACGCCGAGAAACTAAGAAATCAATACGACAGAGAAATGAACGCAATGTTGCAAAAAGGGTCACGACAAAGTGCGACGTTTTATGTTTTCAGATTCTGATACCGCGTTTAATAAAATTTAATCATAAAAAAAATTAACTTAATTTGAAATGAAAATACAAAAAAAAACAAAGGAGTTGTTTTGATGTTCCAATGATATTTTTTTGTTTCAATGTTAGAACGGCACAGTGATAAAAATTACATGACATAACGTCACATCACAATGACAAAACATCGCAGGAAAGTTCAAAAGCTACACATACCAAATACGGAAAAAACATCAGATACCCAAAACAGAAAATTCGAAAAACAGCAAAAGCAACATGAGAAAATGGAACACATACCTACATATATTTTGCAACGGCTTAGTACGCATTAATTAACAAATGTTTGTGATGTTTTTTCATGTGGTGTAGTCAATGGTATGTTCTGTTTTAGAAAAAAAATTGATTATTTTTCAATAAAAAATTAAAAATAAAAGAAATTAAAAACTTTGTTTTATTCCACTTTTATTGTTTTTGAGTATGTTACAAACGTTTTCGGAATACCTTCCATCATCGGGTAACAACAATTACTAAAATCAAACTTAAAAATTAACTTAAAAACTCACCATCTCCCTCCCACATACCTACCTTGCTACCCCCTCCCTTACCACCAATAGATCCCACACCCATGTCTTAATTTTTAAGTTTGATTTTAGTAATTGTTGTTACCCGATGATGGAAGGTATTCCGAAAACGTTTGTAACATACTCAAAAACAATAAAAGTGGAATAAAACAAAGTTTTTAATTTCTTTTATTTTTTAATTTTTTATTGAAAAATAATCAATTTTTTAAAATGAATTTCCACAGTGTTTCACAAAAAAATTTTTTCAAAATTCTGTTTTAGGTTTTATCCTTGTGTTGTAAAGTCATGTGATGTTGTGTCATGTGTTATTTTGTCACTGTGCTGTTCCATACTGTCACCGATATTTCCCCCAGGTGCCATTATGTCTCTTACATATTCGGCACAGAAGGTTTTCGCGACGTTAACTTCATGAAAATAAGTAATTTAAGTTTCAGTTCACACTGTGTGGCCGGTGATGAAAAAACTTTCAAATAAACTCATTCTGATCAGATAAGTACTGTGGACCGAGTATTTAATATAGTGTATAACTCACCTCGATTACGTAAATCAATAATGTATGGAATAAACGACGCTACCCCTAAAGGGAAATCTAGCTTTCATATTTATTTTATTTACTCCATCGTGATGAGTTTCGCGCACTGCTGTATATACTAGGGGCACTGTTCAGGAAATTTCTTTATTAAAATGCAAATGCCGGCTTGGCCGAGTACTCGCTGTGTATCGATTATTGCGTAACACATTTCCTCGCCGAGAAAATCTGGTGGGTGTTCTACATATATACAGGCGTACTCCTTCCTACACACAGGGCTGGATTAACCCCTGTGGGGGCCCTGGTGCGGGGAGAACTCGGTGCCCCCTATACGCCCCCATCTCTGAAAATTACCTCCCGCTTTATTTATAGATTTGTGAAGAGGAATGCGATTCACAAACAATTTTTTTCCGGCCAGTTGTCTTCATACAAAACAGAAGCTTGTGTGTATGCAATGGCATCTGTTGAACCAGGGTCGAAGTTATGGTCGAATGGGCCAGACGGGATTCGAACCAACGTATTCTGTTCCAAATACGCTAGTCAAGAACAGCGACTTGACTCCCACGGACATTGCACCGACAAGATGCATATATTTTCCCGAGAAAACAATGTTTAAATATTTTGGATACAATAGTTTTAGCCTCTGTGAGGCTCCTTGGTCACCTATGCCATATATTCATGTACGTATGTAAGACTTGAGCAACAAATATGTTTTTGTTGTACCTAATGCATTTTTAACAAATTTATATTATTTCTGTAATCAGGGTATAAATATCAAATGCATGCCCACAAACAAACACGTGTAGTTCGCGCTTACAAATGCTGAATGTGTACTTACAAATTAAATCCAAACCTCAAAAAAACATAAACCCTGCAACTCTTGCCGATCTTCCCTGAATCAGGGGTGACATTTGCAAAGTGAACCATTTTTTCAGTATGGGTGATCAGCCTCATACCATCCTTTAAGTCAAGGAAAGCTCATTGGTTGCAAATGCCCGTGAAGACCTGGGCACTGAAAAAAAAGAGTTTTTCTGGATGTGGGGCCTGGTTCGGTCGCACCGCACAAACCGCCCTTAATCCAGGCCTACCTACATACACAGCAGGGGATGCTCCCGTGTGGGGATCAATAGGAATAAACACGTCTTCACAATCAATCAAGGTCAAGCAGTCCCAGCACCATCATGCACAACTAGGAACTATTCGAGACTAGGAAGATATACGAGTAATGAGCCGGAAGTCGCTTTCTATTGTTGTTTTCTGCGTTCGTGAGGATCGTTTGTTTAAAAAAAAAAGGAAAATATTTTTCATATCCTTATGAAATATTCAACTTCCATGTCGCCACCTTAAAGCTAAAAGTGAGTAAGTGCTGATTCACTGATTTGAGAATCGTGGGTAAAACATTTTACTGTGTGTAACTTCTCACAGTAAGTGAACTAATTATAAGGAAGGGTTCATGACGAACTTCTGAATTACGGGTTTTCACACTTTTATAGTGTTTTATCTCGTAGAAAATAGGAAAATAGGTGCATTTACTGAGAAACCCATGTTTTGAGTTCAAGTAAGCCAAACAAAACTAGATAAATGGTTGTGACTTGTGAGCGTTCAAGGAATGCCCGCGATTTCAAGTCTTATGGACTGTGTGGACTATTCACAACACATTGGATCCATGGATTCTCGTTTTTTTGTATTTAAAATATGGTTTAGGTGGAGGATGAGCCATAGATTTGTCGGATGTGAATGGACGCTAAATGGAGAAGTAATGAGGTTTCTGCTGTTGGTTATTGTTTTTGTTTTTTACGTGCATAACCCATTAGGAATGGATGCCATTGAGTTCTTTGGAGGTCTCGCTGCTTTGATGTAGATAGCGCTATAGGAGGCGGATGTCGCTGTTCACCTGGGAGCCCGCACAAAAAATATATTTATGATTAGGTGGACGTCATACTCAGAGCTGCGTCAGGCATTAGTGTCAGTGGTGGTCACCACTCACCGCAGCGGCGCCCAACCGTGGCGGGATCTGGTAAACCTTAACAGCGGTGGTGAGCGGTCTGCGAAAGAGAACAGCTATAGAGGAATTACCGCCTAGCAACAGAGAGCGGACTAACGCCAACGGTGCAACGACAAAATGTCCATAGTCAACCGGCAGAATGTCCACCGACAAAATGTGGGCATTATGATTGTGATCTAATCTAATCTAATCTAATCTAAGCTGCAAAGATATATATCATTTAAGATTTATATTAAATGCATTCCCACAAGCAGATATGTATAATTTCGCGCTAACACATGCCGCATGTGGACCTACAATATAAAAACCCAATCTCAAATGAACATAAGCCTTGCAACTCTTGCCGTCCTTCCCTGAAACAGGGGTGACATTGGCAAAGTGAACCAATTTTTTTTACAGTATGGGTGGTCAGCCGCATAACAACCTATAAGTCAAGGAACATACATGACAAATTACATTTTTAAAATCAATAAAATAACAATATATACAAATATATACATTTAACGTAATGTTGGTGGACATTTTGTTGTGACATGGGACCCACTGCTGAGACACAACTTAAGTTGTTGATGCCTGATGACATGTCTGGCAGAGTTCTGCAGGGTATTTATTGTGTACTTCAATAATTAAAAACTAGGAAAACCTTCATATTACAAAAGACGCTGTAAAATACGTTTCCTAGTGAACAATCAAATGTTTAGTAATGAATAATTATAATCTAATCATTCGGTCGCGATGTAAGAAATGACGTCTTCGTATCACCATACAGGGTAAGATTGAAAGTAGAACAGGGACATGATGATCGGCGATCTTCGACAGAATTGGCATCAAAAGAAGAAGAATAATCGATTCCAAATTTATCTTCAGTATTGTAAAAGTAAAAACCTATTGTACTCTTTTTTCCCCTCCGTCGAGCAGCGCTTGGCTGCAAAGTGGCTTGTCCCGAACCACTTTACCAGCCAGTTTTTAACTGGCCACGGAAACTTTAAAGCCAAACTACACCAGCTGGGTATCCCATCCATCTTATCAGCAGAGTGCCCTTGCGGCGCCAGCTCCCAGGACGTGCCTCATATATTATGGTACTGTCCATTGCGACACTCTGATCGGGTTGCGCTCCTTGCTGCAGTACGGCCGGCCATTGGCCCAGTCGGTTACGCAGACTTTGTTGCTACAAAATCAAATTTCTCCGCTTTTGAGCGATTTTGCGCTTCATTTTGCCAAGCTGCATCCGCAGCGGATTCACAGTAATCCTGTCCTTAGATTTAAATTATTATTATTTCGTATTATGTGTATCATTATTCACGCTACTCGTGATCTAGCAACAATCCCACAAGGAGTGCCACCCGAGGTATGCTATTAGCTTCAGTAACATCGAACCATTTACTTTTAGAGTCATGGGCACGCCTCTGACCTAGAGGTTCTTGTTTTGTCGTGCCGTTGCTTTCACTTCACGGGAAGGCCTTTCGCCAATTGAGAAAATATATAGCTTTGCATGAGCGTCCATGTGCTGTGGGTCCTTCTGACACATACATACAGGACGGGTACGAGGAGGGTTTGAGCATATTTGTTTATTTCTGTAGATTTTATTGTAGGCATATTCTGAGAATGTGTGTGATACATTATACCTACTGTAATATGCATTGTAATGACTTAGAAAAATTATCTAATTCGTCGCAGAAACCTCGGTGTCCCTTATCTCGAATCTACACATCTATATCCACATGTAAGATCTTCCTTGAGATGATGGCTTAAGTGCTTGTACGTGCGTGAGTGTGAGTGTGTGACAGTAGCGCACCGCTGAGCATCCTGCCGCGGCTAATTGGGCAGTTAGGTACATGTCCCATCATGTGCGTGTCTCCTCACTGCGTAGTCTCAGCGCCCTGCACGTCCCTGCCCACGCAGGAGGTCGCCCATGAAATGTTGGCGCCACTAGGCAGTTGGACATATGTCCCATCATGTGCGTGTCTCCTCACTGCGTAGTCTCAGCGCCCTGCACGTCCCTGCCCACGCAGGAGGTCGCCCATGAAATGTTGGCGCCACTAGGCAGTTGGACATATGTCCCATCATGTGCGTGTCTCCTCACTGCGTAGTCTCAGCGCCCTGCACGTCCCTGCCCACGCAGGAGGTCGCCCATGAAATGTTGGCGCCACTAGGCAGTTGGACATATGTCCCATCATGTGCGTGTCTCCTCACTGCGTAGTCTCAGCGCCCTGCACGTCCCTGCCCACGCAGGAGGTCGCCCATGAAATGTTGGCGCCACTAGGCAGTTGGACATATGTCCCATCATGTGCGTGTCTCCTCACTGCGTAGTATCAGCGCCCTGCACGTCCCTGCCCACGCAGGAGGTCGCCCATGAAATGTTGGCGCCACTAGGCAGTTGGACATATGTCCCATCATGTGCGTGTCTCCTCACTGCGTAGTCTCAGCGCCCTGCACGTCCCTGCCCACGCAGGAGGTCGCCCATGAAATGTTGGCGCCACTAGGCAGTTGGACATATGTCCCATCATGTGCGTGTCTCCTCACTGCTTGTCTCAGCGCCCTGCACGTCCCTGCCCACGCAGGAGGTCGCCCATGAAATGTTGGCGCCACTAGGCAGTTAGGTACATGTCCCATCATGTGCGTGTCTCCTCACTGCTTGTCTCAGCGCCCTGCACGTCCCTGCCCACGCAGGAGGTCGCCCATGAAATGTTGGCGCCACGCATTACGCCATTGTCCACTAAGCAGTGACCGCCTCTCCTCTCCCGGCGTTCTCTCCCTCACTCAACAACAGGATGGGATGTGTGCTAGAAAGCTGATTATCTCATTGCATTATCATACAGTGGAGATGAAACTATTTCGATGCAAGTAGATGCTATGTACACAAATCGTTACTAAGAAAGAGAACAATGATACGCTGAGTGTCGACATAATATAAACAGGCAAAAGGCACAACTATCTGTACTCTAAGTTACGAAGATATGTTGATATTTGATGCATATCTACTAGCAGGCACACATGCTACATGCAAAATAAAGCCTCACATGAACATAAATTATGTTGCTCCTGCCACGTTTCTCTGAAACCGGGTGGCATTGACAAAATTGAACCAAGTTTTTATAGCATGGAGGGTCAGCCTCATACCAACCTATATGTACAGTTGTTAGAATTTTTGTCTGCATTATTATAGTGTCTTCTATGCGCAGAAATTGTGCGCACGCGTTGCAACTATTATTGTCGGTGAATTTGTCAATTTTTGAAAGAAAAAATACATATAAAACATAACGGCACGTGTAATTATTGGGTGTCGAAACCACAAGATGGAGAGAGCAAGAAAACATACAATTTCACATGATTATTAAGCATTCTGCGGTGTTTGACAGGTCCGGCTGACTGGTGAGTCCCATAGTATGTTACAATGCCGAAATCTAGTTTCGTCTCCACCATCACTAAGTCAACGGCTTATCTCATCTGATAAGCATCATAACAAGGCTGGTCAGTGCTTGTTTGACGTATCTAACATTTGATTCAAAGATGACCATTCAAGGGAATTTTCTTAAGAATCACATTCTACAAAATCTGAGGTAAGAAAAAAACGTAATACAGTATTATTCAAATTACAATCGGGGGCAAGGTCATGATCTATTTCGTATACCAATGGAAAAACTCTGAAGGATAGAGATAGGAATGAATAGGTAAAGAAAGAATGTATAATAATTTGAAAGAGGATGTGAAAGTTAAGTTACAAAAGAATGTGATGAGATGGTTTGGGCATGTGGAAAGAATGAATGATGATAGACATGATGATCGCTGATCTTCGATATAAGTGGCACAAAAAGAAGAATAAGAAGTTGTGCACCAAAAAAAAAAAGATTTCCAGTTTTCATAAGCCACATTGGTCCAGTGCACATGCTAGCGTTGCTCATGTGAAATTACCTCTGTTGGAGATAAGACAAACAAGCACTAAGGTGACGTCACGCCGACTCTGTGACGTTAACCATGTCATTGCCACGCTTGTTAGCTGTTACAGAGTTGTAGGTAAACGTCGCATCCTGCCGGCTGAGGTCGCACATCAGTAATTATAGCCAACATGCTGTAAGGGTTGTTGAGTCAATTGAAAATATCCCTTTAATAGCCTTTCTGAACCTCTGCAATGCATTTCAGGTCTTACACAGCTTTTCCTTAAGTTAAGACAGTGTTTCCCAACCTATTATCGCCCATCGCCCCTTCATGCATAATAGATAATCCCATCGCCCCTTATGTTGAAATTCGTAGGAGGAGGGAAACTGAAACTATCAACATCTAACTTCGTTTCAAAATAAGCTGTCGATACAGGAGGAGGGATAGGAGCAGGTTTCGAAGTACTGTCACTTCCTTTAGCGCCATCGCTTCTTTAGTAATTTTCACCCCCAGGTTAAACACTGATTAGAGAGGATATAACTCCTATCTTTATTTATGTCTCAATGCAAAATTAGCTTCCTGGAAAAAGAAAGACATTATTTACGGATGTGATGCTCGTATTTTTTTCTTTTTCTAAAATCTAATACTTTCAATATTTTAATTGTAAACTAGATAATTATACGCAAGTGATATGGAAAGTGAATCAACCCTAAGGCAGGGGTGTAATCGGTAAAAGAGTCGTGCTTCTCCCAGCCTCAAGTGGGGGGCTGATGATGACCTACTAGATTCCTCCCTACCCACCACCCACTGCTGTGACCCAATTTCCTCGATGATTTTACTTTTGTTTTCCTCCCTTGTGGGAGTGGTGCCCCCTCCCTCCTCCCTCCCTCCCTCAGTTAATGGAAATGAAAGCTCACTCACTTGCTGGTGATTTTTATCGCGATCTTCTATTTATGAACACTTTACTCGTCAAACAGACAAGTATTGGAAATTGATTTCCTTATATACCGCGGGGATCAAGAGTGCTAGCGAACATATTTTAGTAAGAGCACTCTATACCCTAAATCTGCCGTTTTTGTTTCTTACACTTTATGGTCTCAGCAAAAGAGTTACAGTAATGAAAAAAATCAGGCGTGTTTATTGATTATTTATCTTAATTATTAAGTTTCAAAAAATTATATACCTGAAAAAGTTTTATCACAAAAAAATAAAAGTTTAGTTCACATTTTTAAATTTATTTTTATTTATTTATTTATTTATTAACGGCACTTAGTGCCTTTTACATTAAATAGATACAGAGTTTAAAAAATAATACAAATACATAAAAATACCAAAAAGAACAACATGTATTAAATTACAGTGAATAAAAAAGATATGCTAGTGCAAAATGATAATATGATAATTTACAATAGGTAGGTAAAACTTAAGTATAGTAAGGTAATAACTTATATCAGAAATATTAAATAATATGGTGAAAACAATATATTTACGAGAAGCTTAATTAAAAAAAGAAAAAGAAAAAAATGCAATTCAAAAAGCAGATATACAATGCAAAAGTCACTCATTTAAAAAAAAAAAAAAATACAAATAATACATAAGTAAAACAACAATTAATATTGGCCCCGCAGAAAGAATCTCTTCAAACCTGTCCTGTACCTATTAAAATTATTATTAGAAGGATCAAAGTCCAACGCATATTGTATATATATGCTACACTTTGGAATTTTTTACTTGTTTCTAATGGAGTTATGGCATGTTTTGTGAACGATTACATTTCAAGAAATGGGTCATCCATGTCACAAGCATGGCACTGATGCAGTTGTTGACGTTGCGTTGGCAGCCATGGCAGCGCACCTGACCTGACAACTCTACCTAGTGTGTGGCCACATCGGAAATATAGGTTATTGATTAGAACAGCACTTTAAACTGTCGCTGTTGTGTATTTTACTTGCGGTGTTAAATATGTCTAAGTACAAAGATAAGCGCTGCCTAAGAGCCCGTTCCCACTTGTCGGGTGTCGGATCCGTATATTAATGGGAGGTTCCAGTGTCAGAACATTATGTATGGAGCTATTCACACTTGTCGGAAACAGATTTTGTCCGAAATATCCTGCAACTGGAACCTCCGATGAATATACGGAACCGACACCCGACAAGTGGAAACGGTATCTTACACTTCATACAGCGTTTCGTCACCCCAGTGCTTGATTGGCAAATGGTGGATACCATTTGATTCAAAGATGACCTTTCAATGAAATATTATTAAGAAGCACATTCTACACAAGAAAAAACTTAAATCACGATAATGTGAGAGTTGTTTGAAATATTTTTAAAATCAATTTACAGTTTTCATAAGACACAGTCAAGCACTAAGGATTAGCGGTTCAGCACATCATATTGAATGTTCACATTCGGCCTTATTCATTAGATTGTTTGAACCTAAAGCCAGAGTTAAACTAGCTTGTTAGTATGAGAACACCGACTTTATACTGGTTTAAAAGCGAAGACCTTTTTATGCATAAGGTGGATTGCGCTTGCAGCATTGACATTCCTTGTACCTGAATGGTTAACACTCATAAATCGTTGTCAGCGCATGCGCCTCATTTAAAAAAAACCTTATACAATGACGGTGTTATATTTTATTTGAAATTTTCAAAGCATTTTCGTCTATTATATGTTCTGGGAACACTCGTAGGAGGAAGATTGATGATGAGCGTCCTCCTCATGCAGTACAGCCGCGTCACCTAAGATCAGCGTCACCGTGTACAGGCACACGAACAATTATCTTACAAGTCCTATTCCTAACGAGGTCTACTTACAATACATCACACGCAAAGAAGACAGTTTTACTCTCGTCTTCACAATCAATGCTTTGATGGATCGACGTTATTCAATCCAGTCCTTGCCTATTTTTTTAAGAAATCCTGTGCGGGAGACTACCCAGATTTCAGAGACTCTAAGGGTCTATGATACTTGCTGTAGTGCCGCAGAGATGTTGTTTACGAGCTTGGTCGCCGCTACAAAGCGCAAATACTTAAGCAAGACCCAGTTGCTGTAAGACTGGATGGACCTTGAGTGGCCGGTCTTTGGTAAAGGTTTTATGATTTTTTCAACTCAGCGTATAGCATATTTGGAAATATAAATGGTATATTTTCTGTGATCCGCCGAGATTCGAACCCACAACCTCCCATTTACGAGTCCCAAGTGCTGCCACCGGATTACGAACCGGTTACTTAAAGTCAACGCAAGGTTTTATGGTTTTTATGGTGTTTGAGCAAATTTGTAGGTAGGTATTTTGTCTATAGGTCACAGACCATTAAATTCCTTTTTCCTTTAGCCATTTATTGGTCTTCTCTATCCTTACCTACTCACCATGTAACAACATCCTTTCAAAATCATAAGAAGAGTGTACACAGTGCTTGGAAAACGTGCATTTACAGTTGCTGGTCCTCTGGTCTGGAACCGCCTGCCTCATAATGTGAGAGAGCTAGAAGACTATGAAAAGTTCCGGAATGCACTGAAGACAAGCAAATTTCTGGCATCACACAGTTGCGTTTTACATGCACAAGCGCCCTTGGAGTGACTGCATCACGAAACGGCGCTATAAAGCAATCACCAACTCATCATCATAGTAGAAAGTCGCCGTGGGATGTTTGTACATTAGTAGTCAGTAATTTAGCTGGCACTGTCTCCGTGTGAACCCACAGCATGGTAAACTTTCTTCACGGCGATGATTGCAGAGGACTCTCACAGAAAAGTACCGCAGTACTTTGAACCGAGTGTAAAGCATTTACATTAACTCCCTTCGATCACGTATACATTAAATGTATGGAATATACGATGGAACTCCTTGTGAGTGATTTAGTTTTCATATATATATTTTCGATTTACGCGATCGCAGGGAGTTAAGGGGGATTTGAGAACCAAAACAACTTTGGCTGTTCAAAAAAAAAATATACGGTTGTCTTTCTATATATTTAAAAGAAATGAAAATATTTTTTTAATTTTTTTTTTCCTTCAAGTCAGCTGGAAATATGCAAAAAACCAATTTAAAAAGGCTCATTTTCCAAGGCAACTCACGGTTCTTTTATTGATATTTCAAATCCAAATATTCAATTTAATGATAGAGTATTTATTCAGCTAAATTACGACGATTTCCGAAAATTCATTATTTACTTAGTTACTGAGTTATTAATTTTTTTGAAAATGTATTTACGTAATTTTTTTTCGTACGCGTTTTAAGTTCCTCCGAGTAATCTTCCGCAAAGATAACATCGCGATGATATGAACGAAATATTTTTGATTATTTTCGTAAAAGTTTCATTTCTTTTACTTAAACACCTAATTTTTAAATAATTATTGTAATTCTCTATTTGTTTATTGTTTTATTTGTTACACAGATGGCGCTGGTGTCCCCAATTGCGATATTTTGACCGACAGTGATGATAAAACAGTTTACTTCAAGTCCGACCAATGGGTCTGACGGACCGCTCATGTATATACACATCAGCTGTATATGTATAAAAATTCCGAGCCATGTCGTATAGACATCTGCATCTATATAACTATACAGCTATAGCTCAACTATACGAGGCATGGACACGTCCTGCTATGCCATATTGAGCAAAATAATATTGTATCATTTTCAGGGTTGAATAAACATACTTTTGTTTATGAATCAAAACTTATTGATAAGTGGTTTTGTATTTTTCGTGATTGCAAAACAGTAAATAAACATTATGTCTTCAAACTATTTTACTTTTTAGCATGTTTTTGAGTACTACTTGAAATTTTAATATTAATACAATAATGCATGTATAAAAATTATATCTACATAAGCTTGATATTTTTAAAGATCCTTTTCATACTATCCAATATCGATAAACGACTGCGACACCAAGATTGACCACAAAGATTGGTGTGTGTTTTATAAGTTCATATAAATCGTTCAAGATCTAGTTGTTACACCTCGGACTCCTCACATGAAGAAAGAAGGTTCATATCACACAGAGTACAAAAAGTACTTTCCAATTACACTGGGATTAATATGCAATACAGGACTCAAAAAAAATATTGAAAAAAAAACAAACAAAAAATGCCTGTTATTTTAGACTATAGGTACCCGTAGCACTAATGATATAACATTATCAAAATTGCACCAATTTTGCAGTATGAGTGTTCAACCTCATATCATCCTATACGTTAAGGATATTAACAGATAATTTATAAAGATTAACGCACAAAATATATTTTTGGTCCCTATTTGCTAGTGGATGCAGACACAATGACGTCTACGAGTAGGTATGTGTTGTAGGAAGCATCTCTCAATATTATGATATTATTATTTAGTACCATAGAGTTAGTATGTCAATGTTTGGCACAGGTCACGTATTGTTGTGTAACTTCCTTGATTTATAGGCTGGTATGTGGCTGACCACCCATGCTGTAGAAAATGGTTCACTCTGCCAATGTCACCTCTGTTTCAGGGAAGGTCGTTAAGAGTTGCAGGGTGTATGTCCATTTGATATTTGGGTTTTTATGTTGTAGGTTCACATGCGGCATGTGCAAGCGTGAACTTTTACGTGTCTGTGAGAATGCATATAATGTGAATCCTCAATGTTGCATATCGTTGCAACATAGATTAGATTAGATTAGTCCCCTCGCAACCAAAAAAAAAATACGCAACTAAGCTACACATATAGTGTAACTTCTTGCCTGCGTTATCCCCGACGGGGTCGCATGTCCATTTGATATTTGGGTTTTTATGTTGTTGGTTCACATGCGGCATGTGCAAGCGTGAACTTTTACGTGTCTGTTTGTGAGAATGCATATAATGTGAATCCTCAATGTTGCATATCTTTGCAACATAGATTAGATTAGATTAGTCCCCTCGCAACTAAAAAAAAAAAACGCAACTAAGCTACACATATAGTGTAACTTCTTGCCTGCGTTATCCCCGAAGGGATCGCATGTGGCGCTTCGGGACCTATTTATTTTTACAGGTAAGGGGGCCGGCCTCACACCAACCACTTTCAGTTGAAGTGGGAGTTTCCCAGCTCCCGGGGGGCTGGTTCTCATTTCCTGTGAAGGCTAAGTAAACCTTTTTGAGATCGAACCCTTGCTCTCGGCATGAAATGCAAGCATTCTACCAATATTGAGCTATCGACCTTTTTACGAGTTTGGTCGTCGTCGCTGCAAAGCACCAATTCTCAAGCAAGACCCAGTTGCTGTAAGGCTGGATGGACCTTTGGTGACCGGTCATTGGTAAAGGTTTTATGAATTTTCATTGAATTTTTCAACCCAGCGAAGAGCAAATTTGGTGCTCCGCCGGGAATCGAACCCACAACCTTCCCATTCAGAGTCCGCAGTGTTACCATTGAACTACGGACCGGTCATAGCTGGAAAACCCTCTTCTGTGGATGGCTAAATGCCAGTCCTCTTTCCTGTGATATTAACAAGGTTTAACAGGTGATAACAAGTAGCACTATATTTGCAACTTAGTTGCATTGCATACATGTGGACCGGTCCATAGTCCACATACATTGGACCGGTCCATAGTCCAGTGGCAACACTTCGGACTCGTAAATGGAAGGTTGTGGATTCGAATCCTTGCGGAGCACATAATAATATACCATTCATATTTCCAAATGTGCTCTTCGCTGGGTTGAAAAATTCATAAACCTTTACCAAAGGACCGGTCATTGAAAGGTCCATCCAACCTTATAACAACTGGGTCTTGCTTGAGAATTGGCGCTTTCTACAGCGACGACCAAGCTCGCAGAGGGCTCTTGAGGTGTGATACACACAAAAACAGCGCTCACCAAATTTATCATTCTCATATTATTATTATTATTCGAGTACAATTGAGCACGAACAATTGATCACTAATAGCTGGTATTATAGTATAGGTACCTACTTATCTGCGAAAAATAGTCAAATTCTCAGAATGAATATAAAAATTTCATTCAAGCTTTCACCGGAAGATATATTATCATGTGTTACCATATTGCATTTTATGTACAGATTTTTTGTGAAATTCCTTATTGTCTGGCTTCTACAATATAATGGCTTCCATCCATGGTTCTATATTATATCGATGCTTACATCGACATATCAATATACCTACAAGTATGTGTGTGACTTCAAATAACCACACATATATTCCGTGATCTGTGAACCACACACTGTTTTGGTTTTTTTTTTTTGTATATGGATGGGCTAGCTCCAAAATCCAAAATGTACATTTTGGATTATTTTTAAAACAAATCAAAGATTTAAAAATAAATTTGACAGATAATTGTGACCGGTTTGTAGTTCAGTGGTAACACTTCGGACTCTGAATGGAAGGTTGTGGGTTCGATTCCCGGTGGAGCAAAAAAAAACATTTATATTTTTTAATTTGCTCTTCGCTGGGTTGAAAAATTCATAAATCTTTAACAAGGACCGGTCATCAAAAGATCTATCCAGCCTTACAGCAACTGGGTCTTGCTTGAGAATTGGCGCTTTCTAGAGTGACGACCAAGCCCGCAGAGGGCACTTGAGGTGTGATACACACAAAAACAGCGCTCACCAAATAAATCAGCCTACTTTTTTTTTAAATAACCTCGATTTGGAACTTTGTACTTTTGACAGTATGCCAATGTATTATACGGATGGGATAGCGGAAAGAGCGGTCTGGTCGTCGTAGTGCGGAATTGTAGAAAAAAATATTAATATTTTAGCTGTAAGTATTTGCCCGTTGAAACCATTTATTTTCACAGGAGCACTGTCTGATTTATCATGTTTAAGTAATAAAAAAAAAAGGTTTCTTGCAAACGGTTCTATAATAATTTAATTTCTATTTGATGTAGAAAAATAATTGCTTTAAAATATATTATGTCTCTTTGGAACTTAGTACGTGTGACACTAAGCCAATGTATTAGGATGGCAGACTGAATGAAAAAAATATACGTATGTGGTGGCAGACCTTCATGGTGTGGGATAAAAATAATATTATTTTAGCCTGGACACATGCCTGGACATCTGTCTGAGCCATAGAGTTATAATATACATAGAGAGAGCCTTTCCAAGTGCGAACAGTAAGCACTTTTTGCTTCGAAGTGCGAACTAGTCTCATTGGTCCAAACCCGATCACGTGATCGCAAACTGACAGGCGCGCGGGGGGGGCGGTCCCATTTTTTGACAGTTGACTTGTATTTCAATTATGTTAGTAAAAATGATGAATTGTTGTGTTAAAACTTGTAAAAATGACACAAGGAAGCAAACAAAGCAGAATAGCAACATAACATTCCACCGGTGAGTACAAAATTTGGCCAAGTCGAACGATTTAAAATGTTTAGTTGCGGGGGTGAAGAGGGAGAGTTACCGCCTCGCCTCTACCCGCCAGGCGTACACCGCTCAGCTAGTGATGCGGTGTGCGAAGCGCATATCGATATTCGTGTTATCGATATGCGCTTCACATTTCGTTCATATTACTACAATTCAATGAGAATGATAACAATTTTGCTAAATTTTACAATTATATGGAATTTCGCCCGCTCAGTATTTTCAAAAAGTGGAATTTTATTTTACTACTTGGGCTCTATGACTGAAACCGGTCACAGTTTTTCACAAACCGAAAACAGTCACACACCGGGCACCAAATATTCAAAGCCGCGTATGTTTTGTTTATAATTGTTTTGTACTGAAATGTCTTTTACAGATTTGTGTTTTTTTATAATAATAATAATATTAGAATGATTTATTTGGTGAGCGCTGTTTTTGTGTGTATCACACCTCAAGAGCCCTCTGCAAGCTTGGTCGTCGCTGTAGAAAGCGCCAATTCTCAAGTGAGACCCAGTTGTTGTAAGGTTGGATGGACCTTTCAGTGACCGGTAAAGGTTTATGAATTTTCAACTCAACGAAGAGCACATTCGAAATATAAATGGTATATTTTTGGGCTCCGCCGGGATCCGAATCCACAACCTTCCATTTACGAGTCCAAGTGATGCCACTGGACTACGGACCGGTCCAAGTTATATTATTGTAGATCATAGTTTTTTTTGTTTATTGTAAAAATAACTAAGAGACTGGCCCGTAGCTCAGTTGTAACACTGCGGACTCTGAATGGGAAGGTTGTGGGTTCGAACCCCGGCGGAGCGCAAAAAATATACCATTTATATTTTCAAATTTGCTTTTCGCTGGGTTGAAAAATTCATAAACCTTTACCAATGACCGGTCACCAAAGGTCCATCCAGCCTTACAGCAACTGGGTCTTGCTTGAGTATTGGCGCTTTGTAGCGACGACCAAGCTCGGACACCTCTGCGGCTCTACAACAAGTGTCATAGACCCCTAGAGTCTCTAGAATCTAGGGAGTCTCCCGCACAGGATTTCTTAAAAAAAAAAAAAATGTGTTTATATTGTATTGAAATGTGTTAAAATCTTTCACAAATAATAAACATGTAAATATGGTACACAGGAGACTTTTGTTAGATGCATTAAAACCAATTTACCTCAAATATAAGAGAAAACAAAAATGGTCGTGTAGTAGTCAATCTACGAAACAAAGTTTTTCTACTACTTCAAATTTCAGTAAACCCTTAATCCAAATACAAATGATTCGTATAAACCTAAATGTAAGGCTTTTATTACAACTTTTGTTTATTTTACGATACTAGATTAAAATTTTGGAATTTAAAGTATCGATAACACATTTTGTTGCGCGCACATCACTACAGCTGCATATATCTATAATGAAGTAGCTATAGAACATCTGCTTACACCGGGCGCTATGAAATACGTCACGCACTCGCTCTCTATAGTAATTATTACTCTATGGTCTGAGCATAGTCAAAGTAAAACATGATAAAAAGTACTTATTGTTTTTAGTTACGGTCATTTTTATCAACAGATGTCTCTAGTTCCCTCCGATCTTGAAATTCCCAAGGCTTAAATACACGTTAATGTAACGCTTTATACTCTGGGTAGGTACCTACTGCACTCACACACGCAGACAGTTTTATTGTGACGACTGAAAATTAAAGTAACGAGCCAGTACCCGTAGTACGAGTTTTTTTCACTTGACTCGAAGTATTGAGTATTCGAGAAAAATGTATGTGAACTTGTAAAGCACCCCTGGCAAAAAAAGTTTCGAAACCTGTTTTGACAGGGGTGCTTTACAAGTTCACATACATTTTTCTCGAATACTCAATACTTCGAGTAAAGTGAAAAAACTCGTACTCAGGGTACTGGAAACCTTGGAAGAATTTCAAAGCATTATCATGTGTCTTGGGAAAGAATGTAAGTGCGCGAACTTATAACTCATATAAAAATGAATTGTATCTAATTGTTTGGGTAGCATTGTTACATGCATTAACCTATGTTCAAATTGTATATGCACAGGTGTAATATTCGCATCGTATACAAATCTCTGGAAATATATTCGGACATATACCCGAGCCCCCGGCATGGAATGCAAGCACTCTTCCAATGTGCTAGCGACCGGACAGCTATCGAGCCATTTCGTTTAATTAAATTTACGTTATGCACTTACTCTGTATTATAAAGTTATTACGGATCACCTTTTTTGTTTTTGAGTTGAGGTAAGATGAGTTAAAAATCTAATCTAAGTTGCAAAGATAATATGTTACATTGGGGATTCACATTATATGCATTCTCATCCATTACCATTTTCTACAGCATGGGAGGTCAGCCACATACCAACCTATAAGCCAAGGAACATACACAACAAATTACATTTTGTAAATCAATAAATAATAATATGTATGGACATCAAACTAAAACAGAAAACAAATTCCAGTTTTAAAAACCATAGTCGCCAACATTTTTATTTTATAAGTAAATAAATATATATATTTTTAAATATAAATAGTTAAGGTTAGGTTAGGTTCATCAATTTGCACGGTGCCGTGTCTATAAGTTTGCAACTTTGCGAATAAAGTAAGTCAACTTCGCCGTGCACATAATAACAACCAAATTCTAATGAATAACACTCAAAGCTGTTTCTGTCTGTTATTTTCTGAAGCGAAAACCAGTTGCGACTTGCGAATCGCCAGACAATGGTGCGTGTGTAATATAACCTGCATGCAAGACGGGATCCTGTATTATTATTATCCATTCTCCTCAAACTCTTCCACGGGATACCTGGATCTCGCGTCCCATTGTCCAGTTGCACAAGGAGTACCCGACACGCACACGCACACACACACACACACACACACACACACACACACACACACACACACACACACACACACACACACACACACACACACACACACACACACACACACACACACACAGTGTACAGGTCACCACCACACGCGCGCCGATCAGCTGACATGGCATGACGGAGCCGGCTGAGGTGCGCTCTCTTTCCTGCAAGGATAGGGAACAACCTTGCACACGCGTACAAACTTATATTAATTTTTTCAATAAAATAATACTATTTTAATTTTAATCCAGGAAGTATAATTTTTTTTTGCCAATTCTGTAGAAGTAACTTTCATAAAGTTACTGCCGAAAATCTAGATAATTGTAAAATATAAATCGAATGCATATTAAAATGTCGTATTTGAATATCAAATGCTTCAAGCGATGTTTTTGTTCTGTAATTGTCTGATGAATAGGCAATTTTGTTACAACTGCATTTATAATTTAAAAACACTAACCCCTTGGTTTTTTTCTGAAGTAATTATTTTTAGTTCACCAGAGTTTTTCATTTTGTCTGAGGTCTGTGTGTATTTTAGGTTGTTTCTCCACATAGGTTGCTGGCATGGCCTGTAAACCGTCCTTGTATATTGGGGTCTTAGCCGGCTTGAAGTTCTTTGTGAATCACAGATCGAAAGAACTGCATCGAGGAAAAGATGAATAATTTGACGGGGTGTTCTAAATTTGCTTAACATGTGTCATGTACTGTTATTCAAAACACATTTGTTCCATAGCTGATCCATGGACCATCGTTTTTTTTTTGTATGGAAAATTCACGTTAGGTGGCGGTTGAACAATGGATTTGCTGTGTATTAATAACACCGTTAGAAATATGTTCGTAACAGTTACATAAGTATTTGAAATCAAATATATTCGAATTGCCTGGTTCGGCAGAAGTACCAAGTCCCTGTTTCGATCCGCAGCATCTGAAGTCAAAATAGCCATGATGATCGCCGATCTTCGATAGAAGTGGCACAAAAAGAAGAAGAATATTCTAATTATTATTTAGGCATTCTTCTTCTTCGTGTCAGCTTCACACCGTATTGGCCCAGTAACGAGCAATGTCTACAGCTCTTTGGTTTCCCGCAAAGAGATCATCCATGGAGCAGCTTGTCGGACAGGAAGGACAACACCGCAGGTGCTCCATTGTTTGCTGAGCTCCACACTCACATAGTGTAGAGTCCTCCCGTCCCAGAAATCCCCAGGTCAGCATGTTGGCCCGGGCTCTTCCAACATTGGTCCTCAATCTGTTCATGGATTTCCACACGGGCCACTCGAGGTTCTTTCCTGGAGGTAGGCTCTCTGCAGGCTGCACAAAGCTCTCCGGGCATTCCTCCTTCCACATTTGCAATCTCTCCGCCACTGGATCCGAAGACAAGGGCTGCACGGAACTAAGGAAGCTGTGTCTCGACTTCAGGCGCTGCTGTGATGAAAAGCCACTTCCGTAAATGCAGTGCTGTGTGCACGTTAGAGCCTTCTGCCTCTCGACTCTCGAAGCCACCTTGCGTCTGATGTGGGGTGGGGCTATGCCTGCAAGAGGATATAACTTCCCCGTGGAATTTAGGCATTGATTTGGTTGGAGATTTTGTTGATGCGATTATTTCTGAGAGAAGTGGGATGAACCATGGGTTGTCATAATATGACAGTGGTCGTTAGTGGTCGCCTCTCACCTCCAGCAGAAGTGCTGTCAGTTGGCAACGTGGAATATTACGTCTGCGCAAGCCGCTGCGTCACGGCGCCTGCGCGCGGCGCGCTCAGCTGGTCCCTGTGTGTGTGTGTGCCTGTGTGCGCCGGTGTGTGTGTGCGGCAGTTCCCTGCTGGCCGGCTAGCGCGTTGGTAGTGTCTGCTGTAATTGTGTGGACGTTCCGCGCGCGCGTGAACCTGCTATGTGAAGTGTCAAAATATTTAAACAAAAGAACAACAATTCCATTATTCCAAAACCGAATTCGTTCTAAATTTGAAATGTGATAAAATCCAACATTGGACCGACGTTCGCTTCGTTATTGTGTTTTGCTAGTTTTTGTTGCGTAAGTCGCCTTTGTGATTGTTTTCGTGTTACGAATAAAATTACCTATTCCATTTCACCGCTTTTTGCCGCCGATAAAAACTTGTTTGTCTCTTCTGTTGTATAAGAAAGTGCTCGCGATGTTCTCGCCTTGGTGCACGAGTTCCGTGCTGACTTCTCGCTAACTTTATTTGTGCCTTTAGTTCAGAAAAGTACTTAGAAATTATACTGCTGAAGATGATGGTATCGATTAGCCACATTAATTTTGTATGGGTTACAAAATTTAAACATTTAAACTATTTTTCAATATTTACTTCCACTTCAGAGTTACATCTCGTAATAGCACTTCCCTAGAGAGTAACAACAAATACGGAGTAATTAGCTAGTAGGTATTGTAAATTGATGACGGCGTTAGTACCTACTGGTAAACAGCTGTTCCTAAACAATAATAATAATAATTATTGTTGCATACGCACAGGTGACGTTTGTCAGTTAGTGATTTGTAAATACAGGAGTGCTCTTCGCTGACTTTTTAGTTAGTGAACTTGTAGCAAGCGCGTTTAGAATTGTTTTAATGGTTCTATTAACATTTGTTTGATTGTAATGGCCAGTGCTGCGAGCCACCGAGTTAACCCCATCCTGTACATTGTCAGAATAGCCAGATCGTTGTTTATTTCAAACTCAAGGTAAGCGAGTGCTCACTAGGAATGTTCTGGAACTGTGGTAACCAAAGGTGCATCCTGCCTTGCAGCAACTGGGTCTTGCTTGAGAGTTGTCGGTTTTGTAGTGACGAACAAGCTCGTAAAATGCCCTGTCGATAGCTCAGTTGGTAGAATGCTTGTATTCCATGCCGAGAGCGTTTATTTCAAACCCAAAATAAAAATACCGACAAATTTCACTCAGCCTTCACAAAAAATGAGAACCAGTCCCCTCGGAAACTGTCAAACCCACATTTCAACTAAAGTCGTTGACGTGACGCCGGCCCCCTTACCTAAAAATAAATAGATTCCGAATCGCCACATGCGACCCCTTCGGGAATAACGCAGGCGAGAAGTTACGCTATGAGTGTAGCTTAGTTGTGAATTGCGTGCAGAACTGACGCACCAGTGTCCAACACATGAAGAAGCTGATGTGATCTGTCAACTTATCATTTCGTCCCCTTAGTGCTTGTGTGTCTTATGTCCATCAGAAATAATTTCACATGAGCAATGTTTTAGTATACTGGACCAATGTGTCTCATAAAAACTGAACATTGATTTTAAATTATTTAAAGCAACTCTCACATTATTGCGTTTTACGTTTTTTTTTCTGGCTCAGATTGTGTAGAAGTAGAATGTGATTAGAAAGACATATGCATTCATAGGTCATCTTAGAACTGCACTGGCTGAGGGTCCGAGAGAGGGTGGAATTTAAGTTGTGTCTCACTGTGCATAGGGCCCTGAACGGCACTGCACCCCCATGTCTCGCTGAGCTATGCTCTGTCGATGGGACTTCAAAAAGACCACTACGCTCTGCCCTTACTTCTGTCAACAAGGTTATAGTGCCCAATAGAGCAAACACATCAAACTTTGCAGACAGAAGCTTTGCGGTGGCCGGGCCGGTGGCCTGGAACAATTTACCCATCGGTGTTCGCGCGAACCAGCCTACCACCACCTTCAGAAAGGAACTGAAGACACTACTTTTCTCGAGAAGCCATGGCGCCCTTGAGATGGTCCTGGACCATTAAATGGCGCCACAGGAAAGAAATCATCCATCATCATCATCATCATCTTTGAATCAAATGGTTAAATGGTTGATAAGCCAAGCAAGCACTGTGGGGATGATATGTCTCCGTGTTGTTTCACCAGCTGCTAGTTCCTCGTGTAGGCATGCATTGTGGCTGTGTGTGCGTGTATTCCCACGGTCCCCCCACAGCACTCCTCACACTGCAGAACTGCCGCCAGTAGATAGTACAGCCCTGCTCCCTTCTCCTCCCAGCCGCGGTCACGACGCGCCTCTCACTCAATCCCTTACCATTATTCTACGCGGTTTTGTTATTTACGTTTTTCTGATAAACTGTCCCTGAGAATACAGAGACCTAACTCACACAAGCATGTGTCTGTTTCAAAGAAGTGCTATTGAATTCTGTGGCGCTGTCTCCATTCAGCTAAGAGTCATAAGAATCTATGCAGAGTTTCAGACTCGTAAATAGAAGGTCGTGGGTTCAAATCCCGGCGGAGCACAAAAAAATACGCCATTTATTTTTTCAAATATGCTTTTCGCTGAGTTGGGAAATTCAGAATCCTTTACCAAATACCGGTCTCTAAAGGTCCATCCAGCCATACAGTAAATGGGTATTAATTGATAATCGGTGCTTTCTATAGCGACATTCAATCTCGGAGAGGGCTCTTGAGTTGTGATTTACACAAAAACAGCGCTCTTCAAATTTATATTACAGAGTTGCTTCATTTCTTCCTCTATCCTTGCATACCCCTTTTCATTGAATGATTCTTTACTACATACATTATGTACTGAGATGATATCCTATGAACTGATATGGTTTGTTAGTGACTACGTTTGTGGTTGTTCTCCTGCTCCGGCTTGTGTGTGGCCAGCATCTCGCCATGCAGGTTACCACGTGCTGTCATGGCGGCCTCACGTTGTCAGAAAAAAACCCACCTCGCGGGTCTCAGCGCTAATGCTTATTGTTGTGCCGCGGGGCTTCGGCCCTTCCACTGTTCCACCGCTACTCACACACGCAGGCGGACGCAAACGCAGAAATAATGGACGCCGTACATTGCTGGGCGGAGCCCCTACCCGGGCTGTGTAAATCTTCTTCCAAGCACTTTTATTTCTGACTGATGTAATGTTCAATGTTGAATGATTTCAATTATTATCCTTCTATAACTTCATATTCAATTAAATGAACGCAAAATAAAATAACGGCAAGCCTTACTCAGCCTTCACTAGAAATATGTACCAGCCCCCTAGAGAGCTGGAAAACCCCCACTTCAACTGAAGTGATTGGCGTAAGGCACACTTACCTGTAAAAAGAAATAGGTTCCACTCGGCATATGCAACCCTTTCAGGGAAAACGCAGCTAGATACTACATACTCGTATATGTAAAGCTAAGTAGCGTTTTAGCGAACGCTCATAGAAATCATGCGTGGGGAAGTGTTTATGTTCATTTGAGGTTCGGTTTTAATTTGTAAGTACACATTCAGCATTTATAAGCGTGAATTTACATGTGTCTATTTGTGGGCATACATTTGATGTGTTTTGAATGTTAATTTATCTTTGCAACTTAGATTATAGATTACCTGATGATATCCTTTACCATTATAGGATTGCATCCCTCATAATAAATCAACCCTGAAGGCATAAGTAGAGGCTAGGAGTGAACTAAATTTAACGCGAGATTAGTTAATTTTGTGGAAAATAAACCCGATGGTATTCTCTTTACAAATAGCTTCGCATTATTAGTCATGTAATATTAAGCTTCGACCATTAAATATAAGAACCTAGGATTAGTTCGATATATCACGAGCAGCTCACTGCAGAGTGTGACAATATGTTTGCTATCATCAAGGAGATGACCAGCATGAACTCCTCCACCCTCGTGACGGGAGGAGGGATACGCCATGAAGTCATCAGTAAGCTGCTCCCAGCATGGCGGTCATCCTAACAGATGCAGCACTTATATGGAGACGCAAACTCACTCACCGACTTTCTCATTCCGCCAAGCTCGTATTTGGTCACAATTAAATACAGGCCCATTTCAAGAAATGTTACTTAAAATATGTTGAGATCATTATAAGACCGGATGGAAAATATTCACCTTCAGTCAAATTAAGATTTTTGGTTTAGAGAACAGATGAGCTGTTCTGTTGGCAGTGCTAGGAAGTGCGCACCTAGTGGCCGTGACCTCTGCGGCTCCTTGGTCGCGAGCACTGTTAGAGGGAGTCAGGGTTAGGCAGGAACTCGGGACATTAAAGCGTGGCAACATGTTCACGTAATCCTTAACATCTACCACATGATGCTGGGGATGAGGAAGTGGTGGAATGGAATACAAACACGACCACATCTTGTTGTTGTAGGTTGCTAGTGCTGCAGCTGTGCGAGTGCATCCAGTGACGACGAAATCTTGTTCCCGATAAGTGCGCGCTCTACCAGTGATCGGATGCTTGTATTGTTGTTGGTTATTCCACGGTGAAGATAAATATATTGGGAAGCGTTGGATTAGTTGCCAGTGCTGGGTTGTGATGCTCCTGGTTGTCCCGCGTGTTGCCCCGTGCTGTGTGCTTGAGTGGCGGTGATTGTGCAGTGGTGCAGCTGTGCACGCGCGGCATGCTCTGCAGGCGCCGCTAGGTCGGCCATGCTGCGCTCCCCCGCGCGCGCTCCCGCCCCCCCCCTGGGCGGGCTGGGCCCCCTGCCCCCGTCCCCCGCACAGCCGCCCCCGCCCAGACTCTCCCTGTTCGACTCCTGCCACAGGAAGATCCGGCTCATCGGAGGAGGACCTGTCGCCTTCCTGGGAGGCCTAGTCGCGTAAGTCAACAACACTACTTGTGGTAGCTGTGAAGGGAAATAAATACATACATAGGATGCCACTGCCAACATGGAAAACCCTTGATGTGAAAATTGTACTAGACTCTGCATTTGAAACTACGAAGTCCATTCTTTCATTAAACTGTAACAATTGCTTCCGGATCAATTGCCCATTGTCGAAGCTCGCTAGAGATACCGTTTTGTGTTAGCGATAACAAAAGAAGAAATCATGTTGCACCCCATTACCGGTGTAAGCGTAATACAATGTGATAAAAAAAGCACACAAAAATATCAAAATAATTTCACTTACATACTAAGGATAAAAACATTTTTTTTTAAAACGGAATACAACATTCAAAAATTCAAACAACAATAATAAAATAATATAAATAGAAGTAGTAGGGAAGAAAGGAAGGGGAAGGGGAAGGGATACTCACTGCTCAAGTATAGCTAAAATTGATCTTTTAAATAAATTAGAACTACCGTGAAACAGATCGACATCTTTAAATTTATTGTTATAATTTTTAGTCATTCTTAGCAGAGGATTTCGCAAACCTGCATTGGTAACGTGACGCTTAATGTGAAAGGGCCAAAATGATCGTCTAACTGTTGGGACCGCGAAGTCTATCAATTTCAGTAATAGGGGTGTGTCTAGTGCAGACATACAAATTCTGCGTAGAATACAGGCATCTGCAAGTTCACGCCTCGACGAGAGGTCTATTAAGTCATTGAAACGGGATGTTCTGAATCTGTGATTTCCAATTCGTATTAGTTTATGTTGGATTTTTTCCAATGCAACGTTATATTTGTCATATAAGGGATTCCATACTGGGGAGCAATACTCGGCCCGAGAGCGTACAAGTGAGAGTTGCAAAACTTAAGTAAAGTAATGTTTACGGAAAGTATTAAAGAGGGATTTTACCCAAAATCTACCGTTTTTGTTTCTTTCACTTTATGGTCTTAGCAAAAGAGTTGAAGAAAATCAAGTTCAAACAAACAAAAACGGCAAATTTTGGGGAAAACCACTCTTTAATACTTTCCGTAAACTTTACTTTACTCAAGTTTTGCAACTCTTACTCAGGGTACAGTACAGTTTTTGGTGAAGATCGGACAGCTGACTGCTTGATCCGGTGACCCTGAAGGTTGGACTGGCCTGCCTGTCTCCCGATCACTCTGTAATGCGCGGTCCATATTTCATGCCGTACTGAATTGCGGCAGACAGACCGTCACATTAAATGTGTGCTTTTGATTGGTCTCTGAATGAAATATTTTACAGGTGATGGATTTATTGTAGAATAGTTCCATCCATTACATTTGTGAATAAATAACTAGGTACCTTTGTAACATAACATATAGGTAGACTACACACATGCATGTTATAGTTCCTGCTCTGTGAACATCACGTTGTGTCGTATCGGAACGAATGTTCGCACTCAGTGCATTCGTCACGCGTGGTGTTGCCATCGCCGCACATTAATAATGTAGTGCAGGTGTGTGTGTCTCACAACAAGGACGGGAAACCAGATGTACCTACATACGTACTCGAGGAAGATTCAGTATAAGCACAACATTACCAGTTAAAAGGTTGATGGGAAAAAGTGGTGCCCTTGTGGGATCTATGTTCACTGAGCTCCTGCTGCCATAACCCCCACACTCTCCTAACAATGCCTTACATTCTGCCTCTACTTACCGCATACTACGATCAGTTACTCATCTGCATAACGCACACACACACACACACACACACACACACACACACACACACACACACACACACACACACACACACACACACACACACACACACACACACACACACACACATACACACACACACACACACACACACACCTGGGTAATTATTGTTTGATGTTCTGTTACTTTTATGTAATAGTTCTATTATGTTGCTTCAGCTACAACACTTCAATTTTTTGTTATTTTTTTTATTATTTTATTTATTTATATAGCAAACTAACAGTTTAAACATGATATAAATTGGTACAAAAACATAATTGATACAATTGAAAAACCAGCAAAGTTTGCTAAAATTACATATTAATTAATTTAAATTAAATTGAAAATAAAAATTTAAAATAAAAATTAAATTAAAAATAAAAATAAAAAAGTAAAAAAAGTGAAAAAAAGAGAATCAGGTAAATGAAAAGAAAAAGAACAACTATCAACAATACTGAAGAGAAAAAAAACAAATTATCAACAATCAGGTAAATGAGAGAAAATAACAGTTATCAATCATCAAGTAAAGAAGGAAAAGGAATGGGGGGAGAAGTGAGTAAGGGAAGGAAAAGCATTCAACGATTTAGTCCCATGAGACCCCGCCGTCATCAGGGATCTTTTTACAGCGTCTTTGAATTGCAGAATGGTGGTGTTAAATAAGTCAATGTTGATAAAAAAAAATGATCACCATGAAATTATAATACCAAAGTTAAGTAAAGAATGTGTTTTAATAATTTTCAACTTAGAAGACGACAACCGAATGAACTCTCTGCTAGGTCTTTGAAAAGCTCCGGAAGATATTTTTTGTATTTTATGAACTCTTCATGCGATGCTTCTATACGAATGAAGCTAGTTCCCTGAATAGTGCTATTCATGAAGCATTTGATCTACAGCTGATTGATGGATGGAAAATTCACGTTAGGTGGCGGTTGAGCCATGGATCTGCTGTGTGTGCACAACACCGCATGTGTTCGTGTACATCGGCTATAAGCCCATGTGGCGTACGGCGGATTATGAATTGATTGCGTTCTGCAGGTGAAACTGCTCTAACGCTGAATATTCGTTCCCTCATGTGTTCCTCGTGTGTCGACAGTCTCTCGGTGTCAGCCAGTAACACTGCATGTGCATATTATATCGATGCGATTAACGGCATTGGTTTCTCCACGCGTTCTAATGCCAAGAGCTTCTCGCAGTATTCATACAATAGTTTACTTTTGTTATGACTTAAATAGTGAAGCATCGCAGCGCAGATCTGAGCTGAATTCTTAATTTGTTTCAAAACGATCTAAAAAAGCAAAGTACTTGGACCTTACCTTTTGCATAACTGGCCCTGTGCTGTGGAATACCCTAGGTACCCAATTACTTTAGAGTCGTAGAGAGCAGTGGCGAAGGGTGCCATGCAAGCCGATTCCCATCGGTTTCCCGTTTAAAATGAGGCAAAAATGATAATAAAGTAGACTGCATGGTTTAAATGGGGAAGAAATACGTATTGTTTCTTTGGTTTTAAATGTATTTTTTTAATTTGTGCCTATATTTTTTAACTACTTTGTTATATCATTTTAAAAGGGAAGCCGATGGGAACCGGCTTTTATGGCGCCCTTCGCCACTGGTAGAGAGTGCAAGTGCGCTTAGGTCGGGTTAGAAGACGTGTTTGTTTCGAAGTTCTTATAGTTGAACAGTGCCCTTGCAGCAAAACGACACTATAAATATTTTCTTATTATTATTACTAAATGTAAGCTCTGCTGATGATTCCTCTTTGCTGTGTACTCAGTGGTCGCTGGAGCATGCCATCGGTAGTCAGCAGTTTGGGGTCACGTGATCTCAGCTAGATTATTTCCTTTGTTCTGCTCTTTCCCTCTCTTTGGACTTCCTCATTCTCCGTGTTTGACATCTGACTTGTCGTGCACTATGCCTCTCTAACAACCTCTCTTCTCATGAAGTCCGAGTCGTAGAAATTCACACAGCGCGATATTGTTATCAAAGTAAAAACAATCGGTGCTATTCTTAGACATTTTAGTCATCCGTTGAGCCCACGCTTTGACAAACTAATGATGCCTGGGCTGGAAGTCTCATCACCACGGTCACTCTTACCTACTTACTGAATTTTGGTAATATTTGTATGAAGACTAATCAGCTCTTCACTTGCGGCTATCTTGGATTGACAGGTCTTCATACAAATGCATCATTAGTTTGTCAAAGCGTGGGCTCAACGGACGACTAAAATGTCTAAGAATAATTTTTGAAATGTTTCAGCGGAAACTTTGTAGAACTCCATTTTAATTTAAAAAAAGTTTGTTTTAATTTTTTAAATGTCTAAGAATAGCACCGAATGGGTTTCTTTGAATTATTTGAATTCTCTCTCCAAAATTTAAAAGCACTATTATTTTATCATGTGGTCCATGTTTGTCTGCGATTAATTATTTTCAAGTCGTACTTGCTTACGTACAATCTCACGCAGTAGGGAGACAAACAAGGACGCGGGTGACCATTGTCAGTACCCTGGGGGCAGAGTAACAACCGCACTGCCATGAAACCTGACGTAGTTGTGTGTTATAAAGTCATCATTACTATCCCGTCGCATGGAGCGCTCGTTTTTATCTGTGCTGTCAGTGTACCGAGACAATGAAACAGGGAACAGTGGCAGTGTGGATCTGATACTCGTATGAGTGACTGCTCACACAATGAATAACAACTACTTAGACTTAAAAAATCATTAGTAAATAATCAAAGACAGTTGCATAGAAGATTTAGGCTTATACGGCCGGCTGATGATACTGGAGAGTTGCTTTCCGGGATCTGTTGCCGTGGTCTGTGGGAGCTGAAGTTTGCGGGCGTTTCGCCCATGAAACGCGAAACGTCCGGAAGCCCCAGAAGCCACAGACCACGGCCCTCATACTGGTTACATAATAACAATAAAGAAGTACCTGTTCTGCTGAAAAATAGCGGCCATCTTATCTGTCAAGAGCCATTATCCACATACATCAGTGCCTACCACATAGTGGGACAGTCTTAAGGACGCACTATCGGAAAGTGCTGATGATGATGATGATGATTTGTAGAGCGCCGTTTCGTGACCACTGTCACTGCAAGGGCGCTTTCAGGCTTGACGCGGCGATGAAGAAATGGGTCTTCATTCCCTTCTTGAAGCTCTTGATAACTTCCTTGGCGCGCACTTCTGGGGGCAGCTGGTTCCAAGTGGACGGTCCCGCAACGGGAAAAGCGCGGTCTCCGAACACTGTGCAGGAGTGGTGGGATATGGCAGTATATTTTGCTCTGACCATAAATCAAGCGGGTCACCTACCTTTGCAATGAGGAATCCATGTCATCGGCGGATTGGTTGTTTCCCTGTGACTTGGCTGCAGGCTGTGGATTGCTGCCCTAACCTATTGGTGAGGTCCTGTGCAGTCCTGTGGTAGCTAGCCAGGTACCCCCTGCTCCGACAATCCCTTATCTCTGTGAATGCTGCGTTACTTTATTTTCTCATGTACCTTTTATGTCGATAGGTTAGAACGACACTGACAAAACGATACATGACAGAACAACACATAACGGACATGAACATCACTATGACTAAACAATACAGAAAATAAATCACTATGAGAAAATAACACGAGAACAAACATCACAAACTCATGTGATGTTTTTTCATGATCCTTGACTGATAGCTGTGAGGTTGGTATGAAGCTGACCCTTCGTGCTGTAAAAATTGGTTCACTTTTGCCAATTCATCCCAGTTTCAGGGAAAGGCGGCAGGATTTGCAAGGATCATGTTCATGTGAGGTTTTATTTATTTGTGTGCACACATGCAGAATGTGTAGGCGCGAACCTACATGTTACTGTCCGTGGGCATGCATGTAATATAAGCCTTAAATGTTAACATATATCTTTGCAGCTTAGATTATTGATCATAGATTATAGTTTATGGTATATTCTGTTTCGTCATCCTGTGATGTTTTGCCATGTGATGTTTTGTCATTGTGATCTAATGTCATTGTGTTGCTCCGTCATGTATAGTTTTGTCACTGTATCTTTCTACAATGGAACCGTATTTTATACAATCTATCTGTAGGGTATTTTGCAGCTGTATCATCTTGCCCTCCCGCAGGAACTAATGCGTTTTCCAGGTAAGTGGGTGACTTGAGTTATAGTTCCTGCCCCCCCCCCCCCTCCCCCTCCTGGCTATACGACCCATTGTCCCAGGCTGCGAGACCTGACAAATGACGTAGCTTGCGCTGGTCGCTGTGATCCGTCCCAGCCTGGAAATCCGTCACAGGAGGTACCTACTTCACTTTAAAAGTGAATAACAGAAAAAAATTGTCCTTCACCATTTTATTTTATTTAGGAGAACAATCAGATAAAGACACAATTATAAAAACAAGAGAAATGGATACGTATTATACTGTAAAGTGCCTTAATTCTCAAAAAAATCCCAAAAATATGTTTCAAAATTTAAAGTACCTGACAAAAAATTAAAAGAAGAAAAAGATTAAGTCAAAAATAAATTAAATTAATAACAGAAACAAACATAAGAGGAAGAAAGAAGGAAAGAGTAAACAAAAACAGAAAAAGAAAGAATAAAAGTTAAAGGAGAGAAAAAGAAAGAAAAAAAAATGAAAACACAATCAGGATAAACTTTCTGTAGACTTCTGGTTAATCTCTTCTGAGATCATTCCGATCAGCTGAAAAAAATAGACGATTGCATAATCGAGCATTTGTTTAAGTAATCTATAATCTAAGTTGCAAAACTATGTTAACATTTAAGAATCATATTCAGTGCATGTCTACAAATAGACACTTGTAATTTCGCGCTTACAAATGCTGAATGTGTACTTACAAATTAAAATCCAAACCTTTTATTTTAATTTGTAATGTGTCTCATTATGAATTTCTGTAAATCATTTATAATTTTTTGTGCTCCTTGACTGATAGGTTGGTACGAGGCTGACCACCCGTGCTGTAAAAATCGGTTCACTTTTGCCAATGCCACCCCGGTTCAGGGAACGGCGGCAGGAGTTGCAAGGTTTATGTCCATGTGAGGTTTTCTTTATTTGTATGCACACATGCAGAATGTGTAGGCGCGAACCTACATGTGCCTGTCTGTAGGCATGCATTTCATATGAGCCTTAAATGCTTACATATCCTTGCAGCTTAGATTATAGATTATAGAAATGAACATAAACCCTGCAACTTTTGCCGGCCTTCCCTAGAACTGGGGTGACATTGGCAAAGTGAACCATTTTTTTACAGTATGAGTGGTCAGCCTCATACAACCTGTAAGTCAAGGAATACGAAATAAGACCATTTTGTATTTCGACATCCAATTATAACACATGCCATAATATCTTAAATAATGCCTTTTTTATTTACAATTTCTAAATTTTAGCGATCACAATATTTATAGCGCGTGTTATCTGTCAACTGGCAGCCATTATTATCCGCAATACTACCAACTTTCTAGGGGCATTTTTACATCCGCCCGAGCTTTTTTGTACACATGGGTACACATTTTGTACCTTGAGATGGTCCTGGACCATTAAATGGCGCCACAGGAAAGAAATCATCCATCATCATCATCATCATGGGAATGCAACTGTGAAGGTCTTTGTTCTCTTTCTTACTAATGACCATTTTCGTAATTAAGTTGAAACAGATATATAATGTCTATTTTCGTAAAAATAATTTCTGGTCAATGGTCGTGACGCTGTGTTGCACAAGCTGGTGATTTATCACCCAGGGCGGCGCTTCCCAGACGCCCAGCTGACTCCGCCTGGGTCCCTCTCCTCACTGGTGCACTCCAAACCAGCGCATCACATCCAGGCCCGGATTAAGGACGGTTCGTGTGGTGCGACCGAACCAGGGCTGGAAAGTCTCATCCCCACGGTAATTCTTACCTACCAAATATCGGTAATATTTGTATGAAGACTTATCAGCTGTTTACTTGCGGCCATCTTGGATTGGCAGGTCTTCATATAAATATTACCGATATTCGGTAGGTAAGAATTACCGTGGGGATGAGTCTTCCAGCCCAGGCCTCCCGCTTCTAGGGGCCTCCTAAGAAAAACATTGTAAAATGATCTTATGGACTAATTTTGATCAATTTGATGCAAAAGGCCACATCTTGTACAAGCAAATACTCCGTTAGTTAAGAAATATAAGTTCCGTACAGGGAACCTCTAGGGGCGTGAACGACTTGAATGGGGCTCCAAAAATGTCAAGTAAAGTCTCCAGTAGGACTGTACGAGTATGTACACAATCTTACCTATTTAGTGCGTTTCTTTTATTCGACCCTTCAATTACTATATTTTGGATGGTTGGTGCATTAACACTGTGAAAATTCATCTTATCTTTATTTATTCAAACCCTGTTTTATTTTCACTCTTTATATATGGACACAAACGTTTTCGACTACACAGATTACCTGATGATGATTACTGTGTAGTCGAAAACGTTTGTGTCCAAATAATTAAATAATAAAGAGTAAAAATAAAACAATGTTTGAATAAATAAAGACTTCAATTAATATTTTCTTAAACTCTTTATTTTGCATTGTGAAAAAAGGAGTGCTGGGATTTTTACATTGGGTGAGGGAGAATTTTAGAGGGGAGGTATGGGGGGCCTCGAGCTTTTCGCCGCACCAGGGCCCCCAGAAGGGTTAATCCGGGCCTGGTCACATCGGGAAGGATGAAAATAGCATTTGTGTGAACACTCCAGTCTGGCGTTTACTCGCTTCAGCTCGTCATTGTGTCATCCTTGAGTCCAACTGAGCGAACTCTTAGAATTTCTCTTTTGATAACAATCGTTTTGTTCATACGAGGAAAGACTTAGCAAAGTTATTTGAGCATAACTACTATGAATGTAGATTTCTGATTTCCAATACTATGCTGGCGCTTCCTGTATTGGTAACGCTCAGTGTTTGATCCACATTATTGGTCGGCAACAATGGGTTATACGTTTTGTGTTTGCAACACTTAAAAGTAGGTTACCGACACTAAAATAGAGTGCTTCAACTGTACTCTCGGTTGGCAACCTAGTAATTTATGTTGCGGAAGTTGGAGAGCCTGCCTAACTGATGGCAGCTGCTCCAGGCTATGAAGTGACCACTCTCCAGCCATCAGCATCTTGCTGTACTGCCTTCTATGTCTATAGCTGCATGCCTACAGGCTATATACTGGTAATCTTCTTGCCCGAGTTGCTTCACGGCCATATCCACTCTTTGCCTTTTGAAAATAATGGGAAGATGACAAGAGAACTTGAGTATAGGATGTGCAAAGGAAAGCAAGTGGTCGGTGCAATAGGAAGAATAGCAAAGAACAAGGGATTGACGATAGATCTGAGAATGGCGGTACACAATGGCATATTGTTACCGACTTTGATGTATGGACAGTGAATGATAGCAAAATGAGTAAAGTATGTACGGTGGAAATGAAGCATTTGAAAAGCATGACAGGAAAAACTCTGCATTGAATTAAGAATGAATGGGTAAACAAAGAATGCAAGTTTAAAGAGGATGTGAAAGTTAAGGTACAAAAGAATGTGATGAGATGGTTTGGGCATGTGGAAAGAATGAATAATGATAGACTGACTAAGTTTAAATGCAGAGGAAGCGGGAAAGGAAAATGAGGTAAGGGACGACCGAGAAAAGTATGGGGTGATCAGATTGTGAAAGAATGGGATATACAAAGTGAGTTACAGTTACAAGGATGAAAAACGTGATGGATATGACTGAATTGAAAGAGGGATGTAAGGATAGGAAGAAATAGAGGCAGCTCTGCGGAGGCTCTGGCCACCCCTAGCGGAATGGCGACAGAGTAACAGTTACAGCTCGGCTCACCGTCACGGGGAATGCGGCAGATAATAGTTCCTGCGTTCATCATTATCTTCTGGTATTAAATATTACCAGAATAACTTCGTTCTCATCGCTTCTTTACGGAGTCGTGACGAATCGGCCAAAGTACTGTGGGATTTTATTTTTGTAATAGTTTTTTTATCGTAGCTATTGCTTGCGATGCTGCTCTACTTTGATGTTTATTGCTTTATTTGAGATTACGTAGTTCATCATTCATTCTGACCACTTTGCTCCGAGGCCCCCAGTTGCTCTGCCTCCTTCAGGGTTTGCCATCGTAACTGTCTCCTCCATTACATGACTTACTTATCTTAGATTGCGATATTATAAAGTACCTGCAAGCCGTGTCACGACATATCTGTAAATGACAACTCGTCCACAGACAAATCGGTCACACGACACTTCGTCCACACGAATTTTCGGCCAACACCATTTTGGTCAAACACAAATGGTCAACGACGACCCGTCCAAATACAACACGGTCATAGACAAGTCGGTCACTCGGCAATTCGTTGGCCGAGAAGTCGTGTGACCTATTTGTCGATGGCCAAACTATCGTTGGACGGGTTGTCTTTCTTCTACCGATATATCGTGGAATCCCTGCAAGCTATAACTGCTCAACGGAGATCCATTTAGCGAAACGGAACTCCCAAAATGTTGGGAGTCTATAGAACTACGGTAGCGATGTGGCTTTGTATTTGAACTTCATCCTGTAATGAAAATATTCGTAAATTGTAATTAGCAACCTGCCAGCCGATTCTTGTGTTTCCACTAATGTACGCATAACTTTCTGGCGTAAAGCAATAAACAATTACGCTGCTGTGTTGGTGTAGTGGCGGGTTCATCACAGCCCCAGCTAATGAAGTTAGTTTCGTCAGTCTCTCTGTCGGAGGTGACGTCACGCTGGTGTGTGGTGTGCGGGGCGAGGTGTGCTCCGTGTTCCGGCCATTGTCCCGCAACCTAAATAACACGACTTTTCCACGAACTTCTAATTACCAAAGAGTTTGCCAGATTTGATACTGAAATATATCTGTGAATGAATTAGGCATCTAAGCCGGTTTATTCATCAATTTCCCACCACAAAACCAATTTTATTTTAACAATAAATATTTGCTGGTTTTTGTATTATTATAACTATGTTGTTATTCACATATATTACATGTATAACTGTTTGTTTGTCTAACAAAAAAAAAAAAAAAGTTTCTAACGGACGTTTCCTTCATGCCTGCGATGGGCTTCCTGAAGCTCCAGCTCCCACAGACCACAGCAACAGATCTCAGAAAGCCACTCTCCATCATCAACAGCCGGCCGTGTAAGCCTAAAATTCCCATCCAATAAAGATCCGCTGGATTATGTTATTTCATTTCTTATTGTACGCTGTTGGCGTATTTATTTATTTATTTATTTACGGCGTTAGCCTTTTACGAAATAAGTACATATCAAGGGAGTTTATACAAAACAACAATAACAATATATATTACAAGAATAAAAAGTATAAAACATTACGGTAAAACATAAAAGAAAAGAAAAGAAAAAATAAACCCATATATAAACACTAAACAGTAGGTTAGCAAAACAAAAGTAAACAAACAGTAGGTAAGCCAAACAAAAGCATATCAAAAATAAAAACTTCAGAAACCATTCAAATATCACTAATAAAGAAATTCACCAGGCAGACATCGTTCATATAATAACAATCTAAAGCAATATAATTTATTATATATTATGGATGTCCCAAAAACATTTTTTTCAGACCTTGGTTATAGGTATGATAATTATTATTATGCAGAACCAAGTCAAGTGAGGCATAATCATTACCAACACGCTGTAAGCGATGCATACAACTAAGCTACACATATAGTGTAACTTCTTGCCGCGTTATCCCCGAAGGGGTCGCATGTGGCGAGTTGAACCTATTTATTTTTACAGGTAAGGGGGCCGGCCTTACGCCAACCACTTCAGTTGAAGTGGAGGTTTCCCAGCTCCCGAGAGTGCTGGTACTCATTTCTTGTGAAGGCTGAGTAAACCTTGCCGGTATTTTATTTTGGGGTTTGAATTAAACACCGAAATGGGAAATCATTTCTGACACCCTCGGTGGGATTCGAACCCGAGCTTTCGGCATGGAATGCAAGCACTCTACCATCTGAGCTATCGACCGGACATACAACTATTGCTTTGTGCGTTAGTGCTAGTAAATACAGGGCGGTAAGAAACTAATTGTCTAGTCCCTGAACGTGGAGTAAAAAAATTCAACTCACTAAGTAGTGCAGGACAATCAATTAGAGCATGTTTTATTTTGAAGAGGGAGATTAAGTCAATAAATTTACGTCTGTCTGACAAAAAGTTTAGATTTAGAATCGAATTAAAATAGAGCGGGTCGAAGTGTGACAGGGGAATATTGAGTTTAAAATTAACTATTTTCAAAAATTTTAAGTGAAGCTTTTCTATATTGTCTACGTGCACCATGTAGAGGGGGGACCAAACAGGCGAGCAATATTCCAAAACACTGCGAACCAATGTGGTGTAAAGAATTTTGATTGCGGCAGTGTCCTGAAATTCCTTGAAGATGCGTATTCTAATAAGTTGCAATCAATTTCCAGTTTTCGTAAGACACATTGGTCCAGTACACGTACACACATTGCTCATGTGAAATTACCTCAGATTTGTAGAGCAAAAGGCACAAGCTATCGTCTCAGTTGCTACAAATGTTCCAGAATGAGCATATGTTTCCTTCCCGTCTAAGAGTTGTGACGTATGCCATGCAGGTCTATCCGTTACAATGCGACACTGCAAATGTCCCGCAGCAGGCGTTACGGCAATCCCATACACAGGCAATCTCGGCTCTAATATTGATGCAGCGCTGCTTTGTGGAGTGGACACGCAATCAATCTCCGCCGCTTACAGTGGATGGCGGTTTTATTTCCTCGGGGACAGTTCTTGGTACGTGGCCGTGTGTCGCGCTGAAAGGGTTCCATCTTAGAAGGACACAGTGACAAAACGACACGCAGCAGAACGATACATAACAGAACAACACAGCGCACGCTTAATAATAAAGAGCAATAACTCAAAAATTGGGAAAATCGAGATTTTGTAATAAAACGTAAGAACAATGCGAGAAGAATAGGTAGAATGCGACAGACGTTCAATTTGGACGAATATGATCGAGATAAAACATCGGTCGCCTTTTTCATCCCATACAAGTTGTACTGGCTGTCTGAACTTCAAACGTGATTTCCCAACAGTCTTATTTTTTTAGTTATTTCTCTTTATGATTAAGCGTGCGACATGATAGTACATCACAATATGACAAAACATGACAGGAAAGTACATCATTATGACACAAGACAAATCATCGCATACTTAATCAAAACACATTTTTTTAAGGAAGCCTGTGCGGGAGACTCCCTATAGATTCAAGAGACTCTGGGGGCCTATGACACTTGTTATAGTGCCGCAGAGGTGTTGGTGATGTGGCAGTTGTCCTTATCCGGTTGCTGTGGTGTGTTTTGCGTTGCTTAGTTTTCAGATACTGAGAGGAAATGGCGATTGATATTGGATTTGAAAAGGGTTGGGGCATAATATAAAGGGCATATGAGAGAACATTGTCATCGCGATTTATTTTCTGTGATGTTTTGTCATTTTGATGTTCTGTTATCTGTTGTTCTATCATGTGTTGTTCTGTCTTGCGTCGTTATGTCATGTGTCGTTATATCGTGGTCGTTTTGTCACCGCGCCGTTCTAACCTGTCACCGCTGAAAGATGTATGGGACCTCATCCCCCTCCCCGCCCCGCCCTCCTTCGTGTCTGATTCCGCCCAATAAAGGCTGTAGGGGTCGTAAAGTTGACCTTTACCGCGGCGGGCTGTGGGTCACGCGCCCTGCGTGAGGTATGTATCTCACAGGGGGAGGGGAGGGGGACCTCCTCACTCCCACCCCCACCCACACATGGAGGAGCTCTGACCTATGGCAACCTAAAGAGCGCTCTGTACACTAAGCCTGAAGATTTATAAATAAAAATATGTCTCTTAAATGTTGTTTTAGTAAACGAGAGACAGTAATGAAAAAACAGGTTTTCAAGAAATATTAATTACGTAACAGAGTTTCAGTTTTTTTTCAAATTTTCTCAAAAACTAGTCATATTATCAAGAATCGGCTTCTTGTGAGACTATTAAAATAAATAGAACGGATCAATTCCTGCGAGAAATTGACTCGGAAAAAATGTTCTCAATGAATTTCGTGTCAAAAGATTGTAAGCTATTGTCATCGTTCCGCTTATCTGCCCCACTCACTATAATATAGTCTCAGATCAGCTGTTGGGAGCATATGGTGTAGGTGTGTCCGTCAGTGGTCATCAGCTGTGCTGGGTGCACACACACACACACACAGCGGTGCAGCCACTCCCCCAGGGCATATGCTTACTCATTGGGTAATAACATAGAGGAGCAGAAACTAACTTACTGCATTGATATAAATGGTTCACTTTGCCAATGTCACCCCTGTTTCAGGGAAGGACGGCAAGAGTTGCAGGGCTTATGTTCATTTGAGATTGGGTTTTTATATTGTAGGCCCACATGCGGCATGTGTTAGCGCGAAATTATACATGTCTGCTTGTGGGAACGCATTTAATATAAATCTTAAATGATATATATCTTTGCAGCTTAGATTAGATTAGATTAGATATTTGATACATACTAGAGCTCACATTTGTCTCAGTCCTGTCAAACGTTGCAGTGGTGTAGTCATACAAAACATGTTTTTACGTGTCAAATTCTATGTTCTCTCGCTTTCTCCATTTTGTGCTTTGACACTTACAACACATGCCATAATGCCCTTTGCCTTTAAAATTCGTCAATTTTATCATAAAATTTATCCCGCATGCGTACTATGTTCGGACTGCTCCGTTCATAGTACGCACGCGGCAATGCTTCCACCTTTCTAGAAACATTTTTACATTCGCCCGAGTTTTTTTTTGTACACATGAAAATGCGACTGTGAAGTTCTTTGTTCTCTATCTTAGTAATGACCATTTTCGTAAGTAGGTTGAAACAGATATATGTATATTGTATATTTTCGTTAAAACAATTTTTACAATCCACATACCTATATGCCTACTACTTACTGGTGTGCACATTGCCCTTGCAGCTGACCGTAACAATGCCTGCCAGTGCATCTAGTGCATCTAACTGCTCACAGCCTGCAGGGCGCCACTCACTTAACTGCGTGTATCCTAACAAGAGTACCGCTGCATCTATAATCTAAATTGCAGAGATATATTAACATTCAAAACTCCTTTCAAATGCATGCCCACAAAATGCATGACCGGTCCGTAGCTCAGTGGTAACACTGCGAACTCTGAATGGGAAGGTTGTGGGCTCGAATCCCGGCGGAGCACAAAAAATATACCATTAATATTTTCAAAATTTTAAAACCTTTCATATTCAAATTTCAAATTCAAATATCAAATTCATAAACCTTTACCAATGACCGGTCACCAAAGGTCCATCCAGCCTTACAGCAACTGAGTCTCGCTTGAGTATTGGCGCTTTGTTGCGACGACCAAGCTCGTACACCTCTGCGGCACAACAACAAGTGTCATAGACCCCTAGAGTCTCTAGAATCTAGGGAGTCTCCCGCACAGGTTTTCTTAAAAAAAAGAAAAAAAAAAAACAGACACGTATAAATTCGCGCTAACACATGCCGCATGTGGACCTACAATATAAAAACCCAATCTCAAATGAACTCTTGCCGATGATTCTGAAACAGTAAAAAATAGTCTCATACGAATAACAAAATATGTTTTTGCCTTTTCCCTAGCAAGGTGGCCGGGAGACGTCACAATATTGTGTCTTCTTAATTATGTGCTGAGTCCATCGTCTGTATTCATAGGGACGCGGCGTGTTGTCATTTCGAATTCCATTTTTTTTTAATCCAAAGATTTGCCAATTTCCAGCCAGGGAATAAGCGACTTATGAATCTAACATGGGTTTCTCAGATAAATGTACCTATTTTCTAAGAGAGAAAACATGAAAAAACTTGTGTAAATCCTGTAGTTTAGAAGTTTGTCGTGAGCACTTCCTTATAATTAGTTCACCTACTATGAGAAGTTACACACGATAGGATGTTTTATCCACGATTTCTCAAATCAGTGAATCAGCACTTATTCAGATTGCACTTCTTCACTTAGACAACACCTTATCTCAGGGTCAGTCTTCCCTCCACTGACCCACGCCCTGTATATCCATCCCATCCGAGGATGTGTCACAGGACTCGCATGCAAAAGTTATGTGAGATGCGAGTGGCGGAAGGCCCTCCCGTGAAGCTACACTTTCCCAAGTGTTTACACAAAGCAAAGGAGGCTTCACTAAGTCAGCTACTTCTTGTCCACTGCTGGACATAGGCCTCCCCCATATCTCTCCAGGCGTCTCTGTCCTGGGCTCTCTGCATCCAGTCACCAGCAACTTGTTTAATATCATCTGACCATCGTGTAAGAGGCCTTCCTCTAGTTCTTTTGTCTGCACGAGGTCTCCATTCTAATTTATTTTATTCAGATTTAACGGTGATTTTTCAAGTTATGGTTAGCTTGCCTTCTGGCTGTCATTTATACTCGTATTCGCCAATAAAAAAATGGAAACTTTTATTATGTCAGAGCGACGTGTAAGTTTAATTTTGCAGAGCTCATCTTTTTTGCATAAACAAAATGAAATGCTGAGTTACATGAACATTTCGGACAATCCAATTAATTAATCCGCGTTTTAATTTAATCACACCTACTACAGCCGTAATAAACGTGAATCCGACCAATTAGTGGTTCATGTATAGGAATGTGCATACAAGTTGTGTTTTCATTTTAATTGCATTAGAATCGTATGAACCTCTTGTATGTGAACGGCTTTTTTTATTTTTAAAGATTTTGTGAAGAGGAATACAATTTTGCCTGCCCAACAGGTTTTATCACTATCAATTAGTAATTAATTATTTAATATTTTTAATTAATTAACAATTACCCAATGGCATCTGTTGAACCAGGGTCGAAGTTATCGTCGATAGGGCACGTCGCAGCTGGGGTTCGAACCGGCGCGGCGCGGCGCTAGTGTCAATAACGCAATTCAAGCCCGAACCCCTTATTCCCTCAACCATCCTTTGGGAATGCGTGTCATATGAATTTTAAATGTAATACATTGTTACGAATATGTAATTGTGTTTTTTGTTTGTCTGTGAAGTCTCTTGATGTAGGTACTTAAATAATTTGATATTTTTATTAGTCAAGTTTGCTCGAGTGTGTAGATATTCTAGTAGGTACGCGAAACTGTTCCAATTCTCAGTGATTCGAGAATAGTCCTTTTTCTCTCTATAAAAAGGGCCAAATCTGTCAGTAGCGGGAGAGAAGCGAACTGACCGCACAGTTGCGAAGGTGTAATGTGACCCGTATCTGAAATAAATTCTATAAAATAAATAATCGCAATATTTAGGAAATTGAAGCCGGTAAATCATAACAATATCTGTGCAATTAGATTGTACATTATGCGCGTTGCAGGAATGAAAGTAAGAATGCAAATGAATGATTGTATTTATGTCACATGTATGATGACGTCACTGCCTCCCATCCCAGCCATCAGCTGACTTCCCCGGCGGCCATTTTACTTTCTTACTCAGCTAAGTTACATATTCATGGGATTATTATCGCCATGCTGATTCGCATATAAAACTGCAATGTCCGAAAATCTGCTTAAATTAACTTTCTATCTCCTAGTGTGTGTGTGTGTGTGTGTGTGTGTGTGTGTGTGTGTGTGTGTGTGACTTCCAGTTTGCATACAAGATAATCATCGGCTAACATCTCCAGTATACATATGACTGGTCCGTAGTCTAGTGGTAACGCTTCGGAATCGTAAATGGAAGATCGTGGGTTCGAATCCCTAGCGTAGTCCGGTCGATAGCTCAGTTGGTAGAGTGCTTGTTTTCCATGCCGAGAGCTCGGGCTCGAATCCCACCGAGGGTGTCAGAAATGAGTTCCCGTTTCGAAGTTGTTTCAAAAACAATAAAATACAGCTGAAGCGCTATTCTGCTAAATTCCTTACGACCTTAAGGCGACGAGCTGGCGATTCGTGTCCAAAAATAAGATGTACTGTGTTTTTTTTTTTATCTATGGAGTTCTTGCGCAAGCGCTAGCAATCTCGGACTTGTATGGATATCCAAAGTGTAAGGAATTTAGTAGAACAGCGCTTCTGAAGTGATTGGCGTAAGGTCGACCCTTTTACCTATAAAAATAAATAAGTTCACTCGCCACATGCGACTGGTTCCACTATATGAGTAGCCTAGTTGCGTTGCCTTAGTAAAGTTAAATGAGTGGTGTATTTTAAAGTAGTGGTGTATTTTATGCCTAATTACACCCGCGTCTCCCCACAGACCGCTGTTGTAGCAGTACTGGTCCCTGGGCTGGAAGTCATCACCACGGTAATTCTTACCTACCGAATATCGGTAATATTTGTATGCAGACTAATCAGCTCTTCACTTGCGGACATCTTGGATTGCCAGGTCTTCATACAAATATTACCGATATTCGGTAGGTAAGAGTTACCGTGGTGATGAGACTTCCAGCCCAGGAGCTGCTATCGTATTGGCTGCCAAGTCTTCTCACAGCGCTTCCGGGTTCAGCCACTACCACTTATCCATAGGTTAGGTTATAGCGTTGGTTCAGCACATCTAGGTGAGACTGCTCCATTACTCACTTGTGTGAGAGAGGAATGACATTGTCGTCGGTGTTTTTCCACCCGCCGCGTCGTCTTGCGGGAACGTGGAATATTCTGCCACATGTGCGCATGCGCTAATTGAGAGAACACGAGTGTTTAGTTTAACCTGCAGGTGACAGAGGTTAAAACGGCACAGTGACAAAACGACTTGTGACAACAACAATACAATGACAGTCCATAACATACCTAAAGCATAACATACCATAAACGGCACATGACAAAACATCACAACCATATGCGACTCCTTCGGGGATAACGCGTTAAGAAATTGCTCTTTATGTGCAGCTTAGTCCTTGACTTATAGGTTGGTATGAGGCTGACCACCCATACTGTAAAAAATGGTTCACTTTGCCAATGTCACCCCTGTTTCAGGGAAGGTCGGCAAAAGTTGTGGGGCTTATGTTCATTTGAGGTTTGGATTTTATTTGTAAGTACACATTCAGCATTTGTAAGCGCGAACTACACTTGTTGGTTTGTGGGCATACATCTGAGAGCTTTAAATGAATATATCCTTGCAACTTAGATTATAGATTATATTTTATAGTTAGGTTTTTGTTTTATCTAATGATGATTTTTAGGAATTCTATTTCCTTGACTTATGGGTTGGCATGAGGCTGACCACCCATGCTGTAGAAAATGGTTCACTTTGCCAATTTCACCCCTGTTTCAGGGATGGTCGGCAGGAGTTGCAGCGGGTATGTCCATTTGAGATTTGGTTTTTATGTGGTAGGTTCGCATGCGGCATGCGCAAGCGCGAACTTTTACGTGTCTGCTTGTGAGAATGCATGTAATGTGAATCCCTAATGTTACATATCTTTGCAACTTAGATTAGATTAGATAATCAGGGGTATTAATTTTTTATAAGCTTTGCCAAATGTGTGAGTTCTATTTCTCATATCTCACTTTTTTGTCATGCCGTTTGTGGTGTTGGCTGTTTTGTGATGTTTTGTCATGTGATGTACCTACTGTCATTGTGATAGTCTGTCAGGTGTCGTTATGTCACAGTGTCATTTTGTCGCTGTGCCGTTCTATGATGAACTTATGACGTCATGCCTGTAGATCACGCAGGTCGCTAGTAGGGTGGCTTCTCCTCTCTGTGACGTCTCTCCTCTGTACATAATGCTAACCTATTAACACTCTGTTTAAACTTGGCTTTGTATGGAAGCATCTAGATGTTCTTTACCTAGCTGGTTACGTAAATGATCATATTTTTAATTCACGCCAAAAATAGCTAAGTGAACATGGCTGACGTCCAAACTAGACAATATCATCTCTCTATACAATATGCTTAACAGTCTGATTCCGAGAAAGAAGACATAAACCTCTCTTAGACATCTCAATTTAGAAAATGTAATATGTATGTCCATTTCTTGACTAATAGGTTGATATGACGCTGACCACCCATATTGTAAAATATGGTTCACTGTGCCAATGTGACCCCTGCTTCAGGAAAGGTCGGCAAAAATTGCAGGGTGTATGGTCATTTGAGGTTTGAATTTTAATTCGAAAGGACACAATCAGCATTTGTTAGCGCGAACTTATAGGTACGTGTCTGCTGGAGTGATGTTTTCCGGGATCTGTTGCCGTGGTCTATGGGAGCTGGAGCTTCCGGACGTTTCGCCCATGTCTTCCCATGGAAAGAAACCCATCGTTGACATGGGCGAAACGTCCGGAAGCTCCAGCTCCCATAGACCACGGCAACAGATCCCGCATCACCAGCCGGCCGTGTAAGCCTAAAACTCTTATTACACGTGTGGGCATGCATTTGATATGAGTTTTGAATGTTAATATATCTGTGCAACTTGGATTATAGATTTGTAGATGATGAGTGATGGCGCACACTCTGTAATGTTGCTTATGACTTGCCATTTCCCTTTTCCTCGTCACGGTGATGTATGCTGAATACACTTTGATTGCGCTTCCCACTAATTGCCCCCAGCAATAACTAATCAATGATATTTCCTTACACCGCCAACTTTTCGCGGTTATCACGAGTACCTGCTTGTATTATTGCTCCGACAACTTTCACCGAGTTTTCCTCGTCACAACCTTTACACAGAGACAACGCAGCTGCATACACGTACTGTCTAATTCTAATGGTTTACTATCCACTTATTCATTATGTCACTAGTCGCTCTTACCTCCTCGTTTCATCTGCTTACAATAGATATTAGTGCCTATTTTTTGTTTGAGCAATTGAGCAGTTTTTTGGCTTTTCTGGATGACGCAACTTCCCGCTTACGCACGTGACATTTGTTGTAGATGTTGGCATAGTCTTTACATTTTACAATGAACTAACGATCTAAAATTTAGGTTGCAAAGTTATATCGGCATCTAAGACTCAGATTTAATGCATGTCCATAAGCAGACACGTATAAGTTCGCGCTTGCACATGCTGTATGCGGACTTACAACATAAAAACCCAATCTCAAATAAACATAAGCCCAGCAACAGCTCTTGTCGACGTCCCTAAAACAGAGGAGATATTGGCAAAGTGAACGCTGAATACGAGTAGAAGCCACTGATTTGAAGCATTGGCAAAGTGAACCATTTTTTACAGTGTGGATGGTCAGCCTCATACCAACCCGCAAGTCAAAGAGTACAAATAATAAATAACGGATAAAAAATTGTAGAGAAAAACCGGGCAGAATGGTGGTAGAATGCGTGTCATGTGTAATGGAATAACCGGGCAGAATGGTGGTAGAATGCGTGTCATGTGTAATGGAATAACCGGGCAGAATGGTGGTAGAATGCGTGTCATGTGTAATGGAATAACCGGGCAGAATGGTGGTAGAATGCGTGTCATGTGTAATGGAATAACCGGGCAGAATGGTGGTAGAATGCGTGTCATGTGTAATGGAACAACCGGGCAGAATGGTGGTAGAATGCGTGTCATGTGTAATGGAACAACCGGGCAGAATGGTGGTAGAATGCGTGTCATGTGTAATGGCTGCACAAATTTGCGTCTCAGTTGAAAGCTTGAGACTTGCAATGTTACTGCTTAGGGTAGCGTTTGACCGATCCGCAGTCTAGTGGTTAACACTTCTGACTCGTAAATGGAAGGTTGTGGGTTCGAATCCCGTCAGAACACAAAAAAAAACATATTTTCAAAATATGCTCTTGAAAGTTCAAAGAAGTGTGATGTGATGGTTTGGACATATTGAAAGGATGAGTGAAGACCGACTGACAAAAAGAGTGTATAAAGGGAATGTAATAGGTAAGCGTGGAAGGGGAAGACCTAGGAAACAATGGATTGATCAGATAAATGAGATTGCGAATGAATGGAATTTACAGAGTGGAAACAAGAGAAGAGCATGCATGAAAAGAGTGATGAAATTAGATGAGATGAAAAAAGTATGCAAGGACAGAGTCAAGTGGAGGCACTTGTGTGGAGGTACTGGCCACCCCTAGAGGAAAGGCGGCAGGATACAAGACAAGACAAGCTCTTCGCTTATTGAAAAATTCATATACCATTACCAAAGATCGGTCACCAAAGGTCCATTCAGCCTTAGAGCAATTAAGTGTTCCTTGAGAAGTGGTGCTTTCTACAGCGGCGAACAAGCTCGAAGAGAGCTCATGAGGGGTGATTCACACAAAAACAGCGCTCACTAAATAAATCAGCCTAAAATTATGATTATTAATATTATTCCTGGACTGATAGGCTGGTATGCGGCTGACCACCCATACTGTAAAAAATGGTTCACTTTGCCAATGTCACCCCTGCTTCAGGGAAGGTCGGCAAGAGTTGCAGGGCTTATGTTCATTTTAGATTGTTTTTTTTATATTGTAGGTCCACATGCGGCATGTGTATGCGCGAAAATATGCATGTCTGCTTGTGGGAATGCATTTATATGAATCTCAAATGATACATATCTTTGCAGCTTAGATTTAGATTTTAGATCCCCCTTACCTTATAGCCTGTAACGAGATCCGCCCTCCTGTAAGTAGCGTACTTGTGTTTGCCCCCCGAGCTCTAAACTTGGCAGCGAACGCAGCCAAGTGGACTGTCCGCTAGTCCGCTGGGATAGTCGGGAGCCACTAGCCGCTAGTTCCTGCTGCACCAAAGGTCAGCGGTCAACAGAAAGTTTGCCAATTTTCTGGTCGGCGCACTAATGATGTTCCTGGTGCCATGAGCGCCTGAACAGTGACGCGCAGCTACTCTGTGTGTGATCTGCGCTCGGGTGATGTTGCCCTTCTGGCTATTATTAGACCGCAGAGAGTAGACAACTTGGTCGCCAGTCTGATTAATATGATGTATTGCAGCGCGCAAGATGTGAGAAGGGACTAGGAGTCGCAGTTAGCTGACTAACAATAAGAAGGTGTGTACACAGTTTCTTGGCTAATAGGTTGGTATGAGATTGAACACCCATACTGTAAAAATGGTTCACTTTTCCAATGTCACCCTTGGAAGGGAAGGTCGGCAAGAGTTGCATGGCTTATGTTCATTTGAGATTGGGTTTTTATATTGTAGGTCCACATGCGGCGTGTGTTAGCGCGAACTTATACATGTCTGCTTGTGGGAATGCGTTAAATATTAATCTTAAATGATATATATCTTTGCAGCTTAGATTTAGATTAGATTTAGAAGTCGATAGCTCAGTCGGATGAGTGCTTGTATTCCATGCCGAGAGCTCGGGGTTGACTCACACCGAGGGTGTCAGAAATGATTTCCCGTTTCCGTGCTTATTCTGAAATGAGTACCACCACCCACGGGAGCTGGGAAACCTTCTGGCGACCCCCACGGGGAAAAGGGGAAATAATCCACACTATATCTATATTTTAGTAACTAATCGTATGTTATCTAGATTCTACATGGTTCTGGTGGGAGTAAATGCTACGTGAGACAGGAGCTTCCCCCTTAATCATATTCAATTGTTTTACACATGCATCCAACCTATCACGACAAATACTCTGTAATAATCTTATCGTTCAATATCTAGATTTCCTCTTTTGATTCCTGCCGCTACCTGTCTTTCCTCTTCTTCTTTTTCTTATACAGCCATCTCCATCCACTGCTGGACATAGGCCTCCCCCATATCTCTCCATCCATCTCTGTCTTGCGCTTTCTGAATCCAGTCTCCAGCAAGCCTTCATATATCATCAGACCATCTCGTGGGAGGTCTACTTCTGCTTCTCTTATCTTCCCGAGGTCTCCACTCTACCAATCTCTTCGACCATCTCTGGTCGGTGGTTCTAGCAACATGTCAAGCAAAGGACCATTTTAGCTTTGCCACTCTCTCTACGACATCGGTTACTACGTGCCTTTATCCTGCAACAATTACACGAAATCCAAGGTTATGGTTCTGGCAAATGCCATTATTGTCACAGCATCTAATCCTATGTATTTTATTGTTACAGGTAAGTGTATTCTACAACCTGCATTCACCTTATTCGGAATAATCTCCATTGGAATAATCTATCCACAAAGGTTTGTATTAATTTCTTGATACAATCTACTTCCCTATTGTTTTTAAATTTTATCTCCTTGAATTGAAATGCCAATACCTCTTGCCATTTATGACAGTCAATATGTATAGTGCCGTTTTGTGATAAATCACTGCAAGGGCACTGTTCAACTGTAACATCTCCGAAACAAACATGTCTTCAATCCCGACCTAAACGCACTTGCACTCTCTACGGCCCTAAACTCATGGGGTAGGGCACTCCACAGCACAGGGCCGGCTATTCAATTGGCACGATCCAAGCACTTTGCTTTAATAGATCGTTTTGGAACAATCTTTTAACAACAGTACTTCTTGCATATCTTAATGCCAGCCGTTTACTCTCCACTGCGTCCGTCTCACAACATTCTGAAATACTTTTATACCGCGGGGCAACACACTGTATCCAACTTTAAGAATCTGTGTATTGTCAAGATTCATTTTAAATTAATAATGAAAAAATAAGTACTGAACGAATGTGTCTTATACAAACTGGAAATTGATTTAAGAATATTTAAAAGAACTCTCACATTATTATGTTTTGCGTTTTTTCTCAGCTCAAGTTGTGTAGAATGTGATTCTCAAGACAATGCCATTGAAAGGTCATCATTGAATCAAATGTTAGATAAGCCAATGAAGCACTGGGGGTACAAGTTGTGCTTGAATTGCGTATATAATATCATCTCCTTCATTTTCGCAGAAATGAGAATATTTTGGCAAATCGTCTGCTTTGTTTTTCCTACGCTATAACCATTCAAGATTTCCAGCGTGAGCACTCCTACACAAATGGAGTTTTTGTGAATACCTATAAAATACATTTTAATTATAATTGTTAACCTTTCCTTCCCAGTTACACGCTAGCACATGTCGGCCACCCACTCTCTGTACAGGGAACATGTATGTTCATGGAGATGAACTTACAATTAGTATGAATTATGGTTAACAAAAAATAACATCTTGTAAATGGCTACTGGTAAAAGTTTCATTACATTTAATGAAATATACCAAACAAATCATGTCCGCTCGATAGCTCAGTTGGTAGAGTGCTCGCATTCCATGCCGAGAGCTTCGGTTCGAATCCCACCGAGGGTGTCCGAAATGATTTCCCGAGAAGGTGGGTTTTCGATGTTTGTTTCAAACCCCAAAATAAAATACCGGCAAGGTTTACTCAACCTTCATAAGAAACTATTACCCTCGGGAGCTGGGAGACTCCTGAAATGCTTGGCTTAAGGCCGGCCCTCTTACCTTTAAAGTAAACACGCCACACGCGATGCCTTAGTATGAGCCTTCACACTAAAGTGCGCGCTAACAGCTTTACTAGTCGCTAGAAAGATCAGCCACTTAACTCCCTCGGCCATAACACCGATAATTTTTAGCGCATCCTGTAATATATAAAGTGCGCACTAACAGCTTTAGGGGTGAGGTGGGATTAGCGGCGTGACCCACTTCGCCACATCACTCCCAGCTGATGAGGGGGGTGGTGGGGGGAGGCGTCCTAGAACTTCACGGCTCCCCGAGGTCAAGGCCACCACCCCTCCTGCTCTGTTCCCATGCAGGCGCACTCAATGCCAGGGAGATGTGCCGCTCTCTCAATGCGCTGCTTCTGTAGCTGTGCCGCCTTTATGCTGCGCCTCTGTTTGTTCCTGTCTTGGCATCTATTCAGCCAACAGTTCTTTGATATCCACCGCTATTTTTAGATTCGCACTCTTCGTTTTTTCACTGTTTGATCACAAATTCTCTTTAAACTCGCCAATTTTTAACCTACAAACTTATTTTCTATAGTTTTTTTATTTTATTTCCTGTCCATATCCAGTCCATAGACTAATGGTAACCCTTTGGTCTCGTAAATGAAAGGTCGTGAGTTCGCATCCCGGCGGAGCACAAAAATATATCATTTACATTTTCAAATATTATGCTCTTCGCTGGATTGAGAAATTCATATACCTTTACCAAAGACCGGTCACTAAAGGTCCATCCAGCCTTACAGCAACTGGGTCTTGTTTGAGTATTGGCGCTTTGTAGCGCCGACTAAGCTCGTAAAAAACACCTCTGCGGCACTAGAACAAGTGTCATAGACCCCTTCTAATCTAATCTAAGCTGCAAAGATATATATATCATTTAAGATTTATATTAAATGCATTCCCACAAGCAGATATGTATAATTTCGCGCTAACACATGCCGCATGTGGACCTACGATATAAAAACCCAATCTCAAATGAACATAAGCCTTGCAACTCTTGCCGTCCTTCCCTGAAACAGGGGTGACATTGGCAAAGTGAAGCAAATTGACCCCTTGAGTCTTTGAAATCTAGGGAGTCACTCGGCGCCGTGTTATTACATCCACAATGTGACGATTAGCTCGCTAGGAGCAAACCCAATCTGTCTCCCAGCTGGTGGTCATGTGGAGCAGGAGCAGGAGCTGCAGGGAGGAGACTAGCCGGCGTCACGGGCAGTTGGCTGCCGAGCGCGCTGTGGTGGGCGCTGGACCGTGCCCGCCAACCTCACCACTCTCCGGTGATTATCCTCCATTACACCGACACCAGTACACGTCTCCACGTCTGCCCGCCACCACGGAATTATGATCACACTGACAACATAATTTCATGCGACGCTACATTGGGTTTTGATTTTTATTTCAATGTGAGAAACGAGACTTTTGGTGCCTGGAATGTTTGGTTGACTTATTATTTTGTAAGCCGGCAGTAACCACTACAGGATATGTATTTTTTACACCTTTCCATGAAATTGTGTTATGTTTGAGTACCGCATTTGATAGGCGTTGTTAAAGTTCAAATCTTTTGCAGCGATAATCATCTGCCAATATGCTGATAAAAACACTCGTCGCACTTCTATAGTCAATTGAAGATTGTTAGACTAAATCGCTGTACATGTTGAAGAGTAATTCTTAGTCAAGAATGCTCAGTCAAGCTAGATATTTGACTAAAATTTAATCAGATATTTTATTGTGTTTTAGATAATTTTGTACGTCATTTAAGAACTCATCAGAGAGCAGACTCGTTAGTCCAGTGAAGCGCATAGCGGTAACCACTAACGACTGAACGCAGAGTAGACAACTCATTACAAACCATCACCTCAGTGAGATGATGTGATCACCTCCTGGACCAGGACGCCCTGTAATCAGATGTCCTGTAACAGTACTAGGGCTCTCACATTACCTGTCCTGTAGGGCAGGCTGAGTAACAGTACTAGAGCTCTCACACTACCTGTCCTGTAGGGCAGGCTGAGTAACAGTACTAGAGCTCTCACACTACCTGTCCTGTAGGGCAGGCTGAGTAACAGTACTAGAGCTCTCACACTACCTGTCCTGTAGGGCAGGCTGAGTAACAGTACTAGAGCTCTCACACTACCTGTCCTGTAGGGCAGGCTGAGTAACAGTACTAGAGCTCTCACACTACCTGTCCTGTAGGGCAGGCTGAGTAACAGGACTAGAGCTCTCACACTACCTGTCCTGTAGGGCAGGCTGAGTAACAGTACTAGAGCTCTCACACTACCTGTCCTGTAGGGCAGGCTGAGTAACAGTACTAGAGCTCTCACACTACCTGTCCTGTAGGGCAGGCTGAGTAACAGTACTAGAGCTCTCACACTACCTGTCCTGTAGGGCAGGCTGAGTAACAGGACTAGAGCTCTCACACTACCTGTCCTGTAGGGCAGGCTGAGTAACAGGACTAGAGCTCTCACACTACCTGTCCTGTAGGGCAGGCTGAGTAACAGTACTAGAGCTCTCACACTACCTGTCCTGTAGGGCAGGCTGAGTAACAGTACTAGAGCTCTCACACTACCTGTCCTGTAGGGCAGGCTGAGTAACAGTACTAGAGCTCTCACACTACCTGTCCTGTAGGGCAGGCTGAGTAACAGTACTAGAGCTCTCACACTACCTGTCCTGTAGGGCAGGCTGAGTAACAGTACTAGAGCTCTCACACTACCTGTCCTGTAGGGCAGGCTGAGTAACAGGACTAGAGCTCTCACACTACCTGTCCTGTAGGGCAGGCTGAGTAACAGGACTAGAGCTCTCACACTACCTGTCCTGTAGGGCAGGCTGAGTAACAGTACTAGAGCTCTCACACTACCTGTCCTGTAGGGCAGGCTGAGTAACAGTACTAGAGCTCTCACACTACCTGTCCTGTAGGGCAGGCTGAGTAACAGGACTAGAGCTCTCACACTACCTGTCCTGTAGGGCAGGCTGAGTAACAGTACTAGAGCTCTCACACTACCTGTCCTGTAGGGCAGGCTGAGTAACAGTACTAGAGCTCTCACACTACCTGTCCTGTAGGGCAGGCTGAGTAACAGTACTAGAGCTCTCACACTACCTGTCCTGTAGGGCAGGCTGAGTAACAGGACTAGAGCTCTCACACTACCTGTCCTGTAGGGCAGGCTGAGTAACAGTACTAGAGCTCTCACACTACCTGTCCTGTAGGGCAGGCTGAGTAACAGGACTAGAGCTCTCACACTACCTGTCCTGTAGGGCAGGCTGAGTAACAGTACTAGAGCTCTCACACTACCTGTCCTGTAGGGCAGGCTGAGTAACAGGACTAGAGCTCTCACACTACCTGTCCTGTAGGGCAGGCTGAGTAACAGTACTAGAGCTCTCACACTACCTGTCCTGTAGGGCAGGCTGAGTAACAGGACTAGAGCTCTCACACTACCTGTCCTGTAGGGCAGGCTGAGTAACAGTACTAGAGCTCTCACACTACCTGTCCTGTAGGGCAGGCTGAGTAACAGGACTAGAGCTCTCACACTACCTGTCCTGTAGGGCAGGCTGAGTAACAGTACTAGAGCTCTCACACTACCTGTCCTGTAGGGCAGGCTGAGTAACAGGACTAGAGCTCTCACACTACCTGTCCTGTAGGGCAGGCTGAGTAACAGTACTAGAGCTCTCACACTACCTGTCCTGTAGGGCAGGCTGAGTAACAGTACTAGAGCTCTCACACTACCTGTCCTGTAGGGCAGGCTGAGTAACAGGACTAGAGCTCTCACACTACCTGTCCGGGGATTATGCATGGACCGGTTACTGCACGCACGGTGGCTGGAGGATCATCTGTCGCGCAACGTGCGGGCTGGGCGCGTGCTGTGACAGGAAGCCGCTACTTTACTACTTGCACCTGTTATTGTAATGAAGTGTGCGTAATAGTTATCATCTCTCGCCCAGGAGCAGTGCTATTCTGCTTATTCCTTACCACCTCCAAGCGACGAGATAGCGATTCGTGTCCAAAAATAAAGGTCTGCTGTATTTTTTTTTATCTGTGGAGGTCTTGCGCAAGTGCTAGCAAGCTCCGACTTGGATTGATATCCTAAGTGTAAGGAATTTAGCAGAATAGTACGTAATTCAGATGACATATGGGAAGATTTTACGCAATTTAAAGTTATGACTTGTGGGTTTGGTTTATTTTGTTTACACAATTTATTTATTCGCTTTCGTTTCAAAGTCACATTTGCACAGTATAGTACAACGACTGATTCACTTCTGAAGGTACATAGAATTTTGGTCTTTAATTTATACTAAAAATAAATATCATTCTTGAAACATGGAGAATCGCTACATACCGCGTTGCAAGCTTTAGCAGAAAATTCGATTCAACACTCCATTAATCTGGAACAAATACAAATTATTATTAGGTACCTGCCTGCCTACGTATCTACTCACTTCTAGAGACTTTATAGACTTATCATTAAACCAATACAGACAGATCGAACACAACTACAACTATATTTAGTATATTCGTAACAGGAACTAAAATTTAAATACGCGTTACTCCCCTGGGCTGCCAAATGAAATGCAATCAAGTTTTATTGCAAGTTTATTGGTCTTGTTGTACGCTACTGAAGTATTATTTTTATGATGCGAGTGTGAACATCTTTTTACACCTTGCAAATATTCATGAAAACTGGATTCGCGATCTGAAATTGTTTCATGATAAAATAAATTAATGTAAATTATTTTAACGTTTAATTTCCTGCGATCTTTTACACTATCATACAGAAATAAAACCAGCCTAGAATTAGTGAGCTGGCCGCGTGATGCGTATGTTTAATATTCTGTCGTCTATAAAATCTGCTTGCAGAGTAGTAATTCCAGTGGTTTCATGTTAGAGCGACACATGATAGAACGGCACATGACAAAATATCACAGGAAAGTACATCACAAGGACAAAACATCACATACCTAAAACAGGACATACCATAAACGGCACATGAAAAAACAACACAAAAAATGCAACTTATGCCACCTTAACCTAAAAGTAGGGGAGGCAACGGCAAAGTTTGCATTATTTTTACAGGTGAGGTAGGTACTCCACGCTTATCTATAAGTCAAAATAAATGTTTGTGATGCTTTTTCATGTGCCGTTTATGGTACGTTCTGTTTCATCCTTGTGTTGTTTTGTCCTTGTGATATTTTGTCATGTGTTTATAATAATAATAATAATAAGACAATATTTATGTTACCGTTTTGTGATAAATCACTGCAAGGGCACTGTTCAACTGTAACATCTCCGGAACAAACATGTCTTCAATCCCGACCTAAACGCACTTGCACTCTCTACGGCCCTAAACTCATGGGGTAGGGCATTTCACAGCAAAGGGCCGGTTATGCAAAAGGCACAATCCAAGTATTTTGTTTTTTTAAATTGTTTTGGAACTATAAATTTATTCACAGCAGTACTACTTGCAGATCTTGTTGTTATTTCATGTGATGTATAGTCATTGTGATGTTCTGTCCTGTGTTCTTATGTCGTGTGTCGTATTGTCACTGTGCCGTTCTATCCTGCTGTGATGTCCCTCTCCTCTTGCCTTTCTGTTTGTTTTGCGCCTGCAGAGAAAGCTCGTTAAACGAACGCTAAACCTCTCCGTCGTTTCTTAATCGGCTTTTTATTTCACTAGCGTTGTTTTTATGCGTATCACGACAAAATGTCTACCGACAAAATGTCCTCTGGCACAACGTCCATCGACAAAATGCCCACCCGACAAAAAGTCCACGTGACAAAATGTCCACTTGACAAAATGTCTATTGACAGAATGTCCTCCGACACAACGTCCATCGACAAAATGCCCACCCGACAAAATGTCCACGTGACAAAATGTCCACTCGACAAAATGTCTACCGCCATAATGCCCACCGACACAACGTCCATTGACAAAATTCCCACTTGACAAAATGTCCACGTGACAAAATGTTCACGCGACAAAATGTCCACCGACATAATGCCCACCGCCACAATGTCCATTGACAAAATTCCCACCCGACAAAATGTCCACCGAAAAAAGGTATTTTTTGCCGGTGGACTTGGCATTGTTGGACATCTCGTTGGTGGATGTTTTACCGGGTGGAAATTTTGTCGGGTGGACATTCTGTCTATGGACATCATCTTGTGGAACCGTTTTTATGCATCCGACGAGCTGAAATGCTTGTAATTGTTTTGTTTACTAGATTGTTATTGTGAGAAGTACGTTAACTCCTCGGCGTAGTTTCCTCACACACGAGTAGAGCAGATGTCCCCCGAGAGCACGTGCCCGGCAGCCTGGTGGGATCAGCTCGGTTATTTATTTTTACTCACATTATGGAGACCACGCGTTGACATAGTCAGTATACTTGTCTACTGGTGATGCGACATTACAACATCTATAGATAGAGTATTTTATTATGTCGAGAAACTGCAAGTGTTGCTGCGCTTATGTTCATTGTGGTGTATTTCTAATGTGCTTCTGCTAGCTGATGGACTTACTTGAATTTTACATGCTAATATTTGTCTCCATAACTAAGATGATAATATTAGGATGATTTATTTGGTGAGCGCTGTTTTTGTGTAAATCACATCTCAAAGAGTCCTCTGCGAGTTTTTTCTTTGCCTAAGGCTGGAAGGACCTTTAGTGACCGGTCATTGCTAAAAGTATATGAATTTTTCAACCCACCGAAGAGCATATTTGAAAATAAAAAATGATGTATCATTTATTATTTTTTATTTATTTAATATTTATATTTAATAATATAATATTAATTATTTATTAAAATGAACTTTCACGAAGTTACTGCTGAAAATCTAGATAATATGATGTATTATTTTGTGCTCGATTCGAAACCAAGAGTTTCTTCCGTTTACGAGTCCGAAGCTTTACCACTAGACTTATCTCTGACCGGTAAGATAAGCTCCATCAGCATCACCCTGCAGGCACGCTACAGCCTCTGCAGGTTCTCATCACGGCTGTGTTAATGCTCCCATGTGGAGCTATGTTAATGCTCTCTACGTGCGTGCTCCCCGTGCTACCACTTGGGATATATGTAACTCCCAGGGGGACAGGATAGAACGGCTCAGTGACAAAACGACACATGACAAAACATCGCAATGACAGTAGGTACCTACATCACATAACAACTTTTGAACTTTTATTTTTAAACTAAGCTACACATGTAGTGTAACTCGCCGCGTTATCCCAGGAGGGTTTCGCATGTTTTCCAGACGTGATTCGAACCAATGTATTCTGTTCCAAATACGCTAGTCAAAAACAGCGACTTGACTCCCACGCATTACACCGACTCTTGTAATTGTGACGTTATTTCATGAGCCATTTTGTCACTTTGTCATTCTAACGTGGAACCAACTCCCAGCTTCTACACTTGCAGGGCTGATGCAGAGAGCTCTGTATCCTCAAGTGTGCAGAGTCGCTCCATCCCGACAAATACCTCGCCAAACCATCAACAGCTGTTCCCAGTATCTCATACACCTAAAGGGCTGCGCCACTATATGTTACTGTTAGTGTATCATGTTCTATCCCAGAACCAACTGCCAGCTCCTACACATGCAGGCCTGATGCGCAGATAGCTCAGTATCCTCAAGTGTGCAGAGTCGCATCAATACCAACAAATACTGCGCTAAATCCAACAGCTGCAGCCAGTATCCCATACATCTCAAGAGCCGCATGCTCCGCGTAAGAGGGAGCGACAGTATCTGTTACTGTTAGTGTATCATGTCGCCGTTCCATTAAGGATAAGATCCATCTCCACTTTTTTCTGTCCTTGAAAATCTCTTTCATTACTTCGATACGCATACTCTTCTCTTATTCTCACTCTGCAGGTTCCCTTCTTTCACAATCTCACCTATTTGGTCTATACATTCCTTCCTCTGTCTTCCACTTCCATGCTTTCTTCTGTACACTTTCTTTGTTAGTCGTTCATTCATCATTTCTTTGAAGATATCCGAACCATCGTCCGAACATCGTACTTTTGTGTACTTTCATTCTCTTTTATACTACACTCGTTCATCAGCCAATCATTGTGGGCTTTCCAGCTAGACGTATCGTCCCCCCAGTGTTTATTTGACTTATCTATCATTTGATTCAAATATGACCTTTCAATGTAATTGTCTTGAGAATCACATTCTACACAATCTGAGCTAAATAAAAAACGTACAACACGTTATGGCGAGAGTTGTTTTAAATATTTTTAAAATCAATTTTCAGTTTTCATAAGACACATTGGTCCAGTACACATACAAGCATTGCTCATGTGAGACAAACAGGCACTAAAGGCTGGTTCGCACAAGGCCACTGATTTAGTCAAGTAACGAGTAATTTAGTAGTGGGCGGGGCGCTACTCGCCCGTGAAGCGTTCGCATTACGGTCCAGTACAGTACACAAGTGCGAAGTTGGCTGCAGAAAGCCCTTTCTATAATGGCGGAAAATTTGAATTGGCTGCAGTTTGAAAATATTAATTGAGTATTAAAATCATGTTATTATAAAGCCCTTTAAATTGGCTATGGTTTGGTAATATTAACTGATTTATGCCCGGCCACCTAGCTAGGAGCCTGTTTAGCAAACAACTTCGAAACTCGACTTTTGTAAATTCGAAATGTATTTTATGGTTTATAAAATAATATACACATTTTAAATAAAAACAACACATGACTATTTGATGTTTATAATAATATCTACCATTTACGCTGCAAACATTATTTTTTAATTGAATTTTTATCTTTTCAATGATGTGTACAAAGTATATTTTGTATGCACACACTATAATACGGCTCTAGTCTGCAGCTGCATTCAGATGCATTTCTCTGTTGCGTTTTTCGTTGTTGACAATTAACATCAATATTCAACATGTAAAATCGGCATTTTCAAATACACGGCGGTCACCAATCAATTATCAAGTTAAAGAAGAAACATAGTTCAACTTTTCAGAGGCTGACCGCGAGAAACTTGTTCAATCCTGCTACATACGCCTCTCACGTCTGTCACAGATATACCAGCTGATGGCTTACAGTGGCATAAAATTGTAATGCCTCTAATTAGTTATCCCCGTGTGTCACTGAATTGTTTCTGTACAAAACAATAAGTAACAATCCATCTGAAGGATATCATCTGAAGCCTGTGATATGACAAATTTATGGTAGGTACCTATAAACATCGATCAATGTAAAAGATCGATGTTTTTAAATACGTAATAAATTCATGGACGATAATAGTTATTTCCACAACATCTTTACCAAAACTATATTTGTACAGCTCTATTGTCAGCAAGGAGCTACATGATTGTATTTTTGACAGCTGATATCCGCACCAAAAATCGATGTCATACTATTCTTATCGAAAAAAAATTACCTTTCTCAAAACTTTTTGGAAGTAGATAAGTCCTAGCAACTTCTATATTCTCAAGAGTTTCTAAAAAACCAAGGATATCGGTGTGCATATCCACTTATTTACAGTTTAAACATGACATAACCTCACTGACAGGTCGCTAAGTTTAGGGAGCGGAACATCGGGCTCGCAAATATAAGAAGTTCTTAAGTACTTAAATATTTTTAAACAGCACTTTATCTTTAAATATTCTTGCTGAAAACGGGCATTATCTTTTCAAACTGCAGCCAATTTAAATTGCCGCCATTCTTGCATTTCCGTTTCCCCGCCAAGAGTGAGCGGCCAATGGCGCGGCCGCTAATAAACTCGACTCGGACTCGGGCTTTTCCGTGGCTCTTCGGACTCGGACTTTTCCGTGGCTTCTCGGCAACACTCGCCCACGGACGGTGGGCGGGGCCGCTACTTGCCCGAAAAAATAGAATGAAATGGATCGGCTTGACTAAACCATTGACTTAACTACTGGACTAAATTGTTGGGGTTCGCACACGTTTAGCCACTAAATTACTCGTTACTTGGCTAAATTACTCGCCTTGTCCGAACCAGCCATAAGGGAGCGATCTGCAGTCCTCTGCAGTGATTGCTCATTTATATTTCGCTAGTGTGTTGTTGTGTCGTTGCCCTTTGCTGCTTATCCCCCCCTTCCCCTACCCCCGCTCCCTGCAGTGCGTGCATCCCCCCCCCCCGCTCCCTCCCACTGTGGGGGAGGCAGGCCCCCACCAGAGGCGGCGCCTTTGTGCCCCCCAGGGGGCGGAGGCCATATCTCTCCATCTCTCTCTCTGGGCCTGTTACAGCCGCCGCTGCCTGTTTCATATTATCTTTCTGCCTTTTGCGTTGTAGGAACAGCAGTCCACACTCGCAGTATGGGGAATAATATCTCACTCGTCACTAGCCCAAAGTGATCCTGAGGGAGCTTGTATTGCGTTGTAGTTTTTATCTGAAACATGCACAATTGCCATGTTTGAAAGAAAATTTTACGAGTACAAAATGATTAATTCAAAATAACTAATTTAATTAACTATTTCCTTGACTTATAGGTTAGTATGAGGCTGACCACCCAAACTGTAAAATAATGTTTCACTTTGCCAATGTCCCCCTGTTTCATGGAAGGTCGGCAAGAGTTGCATTTGAGATTTGGGTTTTTATGTTCCAGTCCATACGCGGCATGTACAGTGGTGCCTCACACAACGAACGCCTCGCACAGCGAACGCTGCACACAACGAACTTCCTGTTCGTTCATTTCACGATTCATACAACGAACTTCGCTTCACACAACGAAGTCGCCCGAGCTTCCACGACTGCTTCGCCCGAGCTTCCACGATCGCTGCCGATGTATTGCATACTCCCGCGCAGGCAGTCGTTAGTCACTGCGCTTAACTTACGCACGTATCGCGGCAATCGTTCTTCATTACGAATTAAATCACAATCTTTACTCCAATACTCTTGTCCGTTATTTCCGGCAGATGTTGGAGAAAAGAGAAAAACAAAAGACTTTGGACAGGTTTTTCATGAAACCATCGGCCAAAATAGTTGCATCGGCCATAAGTTCGTTGTGTGAGGCACCACTGTATAAGCTAGAATTTATACGTACCTGCTAATGGGAATGCATTTGATAGGAATCTTAAATGTTATATATCGTTGAAATATAGATTTCATTTCTCTTCATTTTTAAGGAAATATTGTACAACATTATGATCGATAATGAAATAAACAAGAGTCCAGCATGCCGCGCACGCGGGTTCAAATCCCGAAGGAATGACGACCACGTAGGGTGTTATATAAACGAAATATCATGATGAGAACTGATTTATGTCATGTTAAAGCGTGTCGTCAACTACTGCTTGCTATAAGCCAGTGGTCATTGAGTAAGTGAACACTGTTAATCCATTAATGTGAGCAAATTCTAAAATAAATAGTGCAAAATAAATTTTAAACGAAGTAATATAAAAAATTAAAATTAAAAATAAAAAACAAATTGTATAAGGCTACGGGGCGAGTAAAATTTAATAATGTACGACCGGTTTCGGCAACAATGTTTCCATCATCAGGTACAAAATTACATTATTAAATTTTACTCGCCCCGTAGCCTTATACAATTTGTTTTAAAATTTTAATTTTAATTTTTTAAAAATGAAAGGTTACAAAGTGAATGCCTCATCAATTAATGAAGTAATATAAAATTGAACCAAAATAAATCGTAACAATATTAAACACTGGAATAGTGAATAGTTATTGCATGTATTCAGTATTAATGCGAGAAAGGTATGAGGGTGGACCCAACTCGCCTCCCTTAGCGGCATAATTTGCTTGATTACATTTAGAATCACGCGAACACATTTCCCTGTCAGATTATAAAGATCTGGATTAATTAGGTAATGGCGGACCCAGACAGGCACCCATAGCGAGCACCAGGGTATGATTGCATGGGTGACAGGATAGAATATCACAGCGACAAAACAACACTGTGACATAACATCACATGACTTAACATAACACGGCAGAACATCACATGAATATTATATCACATTAACAGTCACTCACATGAACAAAAAAACACAGAAAATACATCACATGACAAAACAACACAAAAAAAATATTTGGCTTCCACATGCCATATGCGACTCCATCGGGGATATAGCGGTAAGGAGTTGCTCTTTATGTGCATCTTAGCTAGTTTTGTTTTATCTACTAATGATAATCGAAGGTGTTATTTTTTTTTTATACCTTTTACCAAATAATACGTATATATGCCTGAGTTCCATTTTCTCATGCTTTTCATGTCCCCATTTTTGTCATGCCGTTTAATTTTTTGTAATCTGATGTTTTTTCATATGTCGTTTTTGGTATGCTCTGTTTTAGGTATGTGATGTTATGTCATGTGTGGTTTTGTCACTGTGCTGTTATATCCTGTCGCCGATTGTATGAATATGGTGAACCTCCACCCCACACACTGCTGCGCGCCCAGAGGAGTGTTCTCAGTAATCATTTATGAAGCCGAGCCGTGAATATTAATGCGGTTCTCTTTAGGACTCTCCTGACCAGAGGCGGTTACTATTAACGTGCATCCGTGCAGTGAGCTGCCTAGATTTTGTAATAATTTTAGCAAAAAAATGTATACACTTTTAACAAAAATATATCGTGTGGAAGATGTGTTAAAAGATCGCTGAAGTAAAAAATCAATAATAATTATACGAAACGCCTGATAAGCGCAAAGAACCGCCTCCATACATAATATTATGGTATAATTATTATACATGTCGTGCATATCGCTCAATGCACAGAGACCTTGAAATACTTCCATACATATTATGAAAAACTGTCGAATCCGTGGCTGTGAGGGAGAAAGCAGATCAATCATAGCTTCTGTAACGCGGTAGACAAAGATGGCAAACGCCTTGCTACGTGCAACACCCAAATATTATGAAATAGTCGACGTGTGTTGACATTATATGAACAATGAACAATGAAACCCTCATAAGTTAGACCCTCCGCACATTAGACGACAGGCGACAGCGACATGTCGGCGCGAATCGGTGATCGGCGCGACTCGGCGACAAGTCGCACGTTTAATAATAAAGAGCAATAACTCAAAAAACAACAATGTTGGTAAATCACGTTTGAAGTTCAGACAACCAGTACAACTTGTATGGGATGAAAAAGGCGGCCGATGTTTTATCTCGGTCATATTCGTCCAAATTGAACGGCTGTCGCATTCTACCTATTCTTCTCGCATTGTTCTTGCGTTTTATTACAAAATCTCGATTTTCCCAATTTTAGAGTTATTTCTCTTTATTATTAAGCGTGCGAAGTGTGCGGAGCTTTGAACAAAATATTTGAAAACTGTCGGCCGCAGCCTGTCGCCGCGACTCGGCGAGCTGTCGCTGTCGCCTGTCGTCTAGTGTGCGGAGGGTCTTACTCTCCTTAGCATTTTAAAGAAAACATTGCTAAGTACAATGTTGATTATAAATAATAATTGCCAAACTGGATTCTGGATGACTTACATCCGTTCAGTTGTTAGTTGACGTAGAGATGTGTACAGTCATCGGTTGGCCTTTGATTTTGCGGGAATATTTTTTACATTATTTTAAAAATCATCGTGAATTCATTACAAGATTGTTGTTAATTAATTTTCTGACTATGAATTTCAATAATAAAGCAGACGTGGACTTAAAAAATTTTTTTTAACAATGTAAAGCTAAATCTAAAACAGTGATTAGGGTATTTAAGCATCATGGCTGTGTGGTTGTGAATGGTTTTTTTCTTTCCGTGTCGTCTAATTTGTGGTGAAAAATCGTGGGGCGAAGATGTGTCATGGATCTCGCTCACCTTACTGAGGAAGTTAAACATCATGCACTTTCGTAAACTCACATTGAGCATGTAATGCCTTTAAATTAATGAGGCCAAACAGATCTTCCACAATGGCTTGATGTTGGTTATAGAGAATCAATCAAAAATTTCAATGATAAAGTGCATGAGAACAGATTAATTTTATCCGGAATAATTTATTTTGTGCTGTTTGTGCGGATGGATTTCCATTTTAAATAACTGTAAGTACGCGCTTAAATACATATATTCGTTATGCAGAAAAACGGGTGTAGGTACGTACT
>OX637353.1:14239963-14486990 GCA_951799405.1 Agapetus fuscipes | reverse complement strand
CACAGATGGCAGTAGCAGGAATATTGATGTATATCTTTAATCTACTCAAAAATATTCATTATTTTCATTTCTTAGGGTACGCATGCTTAACTTTTAGCTTGTAAGGTAGTCACGCTACTGTTGCCCATATGTTGCGGTTATACGAGTATGTATTGACAATATAACCGTATAACTCAATCGGCGACTGTTCAAGGTACTCCCATACGTACGCAGTAAAAATTCATACTAGTGGAATAAGCACTAATACGCAAGGGTTTGCTTGCATTTAAGGTGTAAAACATCGCGTTAACCGAAGGTGTATGGAATAAACGACGGCACAACTACAGAGTGATTTAGTTTTCATATATTTTTTCGATTTACGCTATCGAGGTGAGCATGCGCAATGTTTTATACTAAAGGTACAGTTGACTCGCTTCCTGTGTGAAGACAAATTGGTCAAAGATAACTCGTATACAGACAGCTCGTCCATGGACTAATCGGTAGTAACGATAGTTCGATAGTTCGTCCACACAACTTTTCTGTCAGCGGCATTTCGGTCACAAATAACTACCCCACAGATATATTGGTCACAGACAATTTAGTCGTACCACAGTATATCCACACGACAATTCAGTCACATTACAATGTATGGTGCGCAGACAGCTCCATCACAGAAAATTTCCCCTTCAAAAACCCTTTCTTTGCTATTATTAGACATTTTAGTTAGACGTGGTAGAGGAAGACCGACAAAGGTATGGATGGACCAAATATCCGAAATTGCGAATGAATGGAATATCCAGAGGCATAATAAAAGAAGAGCCTGCATAAAAAAGGTTATGACTTTGGAGGAAATGAAAGAAGTAAATAAGGACAGAAAGAAATGGCGGTTGATCTGTAATGTTGGCGGCTAGGGTTTGTTAAATTGGAATTTGTTTTCTGTTTTAGTTTTGATGTCTATACGTGTTGTTATTTATTGATTTAAAAAATGTAATTTGTCGTGTATGTTCGTTAACTTATAGGTTGGTATGCGGCTGACCACCCATGCTGTAAAAATGGTTCGCCTTGCCAATGTCACCCCTGTCTCAGGGAAGGACGGCAAGAGTTGCAGGGTGTATGCCCATTTGAGATCTGGTTTTTATTTTGTAGGTTCACATGAGGCATGTGCAAGCGCGAACTTGTACGTGTCTAGTTGTGGGAATGCATGTGATGTGAGTGTTGTAACATGTGTGTGATGCAACATATCTTTGCAACTTAGATTAATAATAATAGTTCTACACTTTTTTATAGCGCCATTTCGTAACTGATGTCACTTCAAAGGCGCTTCGTAGGAGTGTCCAAACAGAAATGTTTTTAATTGCTTTCTAAACCGCTCCTCTATTAGATTAGATTAGATTATATTAGTCGTCCGTTGAGCCCACGCTTTGACAAACTAATAATGCATTTGTATGAAGACCTGCCAATCCAAGATGGCCGCAGGGGAACAGCTGAAGAGTCCTTATACAAAAATTACCAAAATTCGGCAGGTAAGAATGACCGTGGTGATGAGACTTCCAGCTCAGGCATCATTAGTTTGTCAAAGCGTGGGCTCAACCGATGACTAAAATGTCTAAGAATAGCACCGTTTGAAATTACTATCTATCTATAATCTATAATCTAAGTTGCAAGGATATAGTCATTCAAAGCTCTCAGATGTATGCCCACAAACAAACACGTGTAGTTCGCGCTTACAAATGCTGATTGTGTACTTACAAATAAAATCCAAACCTCAAATGAACATAAGCCCTGCAACTCTTGCCGACATTCCCTGAAACAGGGGTGACATTGGCAAAGTGAACCATTTTTTACAGTATGGGTGGTCAGCCTCATACCAACCTATAAGTCAAGGAATATAGTTTTGATTAATCGCTCTTTTTGTAATGAAGCTGTCTGTGGACCATATCGATACCTAAAAGATAAAACTGAACAAGTGTCATATAAAGCTAACATGAGTTTCTCAGACAAATGCACCTTTTATTGTATTTTCTACGAGGGAAAACACTGTTTGAAACCCCCGTAGTTAGAAGTTTTTCATGAGCACTTCCTTATACATAATAAGTTCACTTACTATGATAAGTTAAAACCTAAAAAATGTTATATCCACGATTTCTCAACTCAGTGAATCACTATTAATTCAGTTTTACCTTTAAGGCGGAGATTTATTGTCTTTCTGTAACCGACTTTGATGTATGGAAGTGAAGCATGGACAGTGAATGATAGCGAAATGAGTAAAGTATGTACGGTGAAAATGAAGCATTTGAGAAGTATGACAGGAAAAACTTTGAGGGATAGAGTTAGGAGTGAATGGGTAAAAAAATAATGTAATTTGAAAGAGGATGTGAAAGTTAAAGTACAAAAGAATGTGATGAGATGGTTTGGGCATGTGGAAAGAATGAATGATGATAGACTGACGAAGTTTTTTTTTTAAGTATGTATACAAAGAAAGTGTGAAAGGAAAAAGAGGGAAGGGACGACCGAGAAAAGTATGGAGTGATCAGATTGAGGAGATTGTAAAAGAATTGGAAAGTGAGCGTAAAAGAAGAAAATGCATTAAAAAGGTGATGGATATGAAGGAATTGAAAGAAGTATGTCAGGATAGGAAAAAACGGAGGCAACTCTGCAGAGGCTCTGGCCACCCCTAGCGAAATGGCGACAGAGTTACAGTTACAGATCGAAATATCCTTTTGACAAACCATCGTGTGATCTGTCCATGGCCTAGTTGTCTGCGGGTGGATTGTCTGTGACCGATTTGTCGTGAAACCCTCGTCTCCTAGGGAATGAAATTCACAGGGTATTTTTTCCTCGCAGGGTCTATGACACTTATTGTCTCCCCTGTCTGGCAGAATACCTGTGGGCCTCTAATATGCTGAACCCTATCACATACACACAGGTAGACTGCCTCACAAATTACTAGATGCCAAAATAAGGGTTGTAAAACTCGCATTGCATAGGTGTTTAAAAAATGTTTAGTATGAAATCTCGCATTCCGTTCCGAGAGCAAGGGTTCGATCCCCACCGAGGGTGTCAGAAAATGATTTCCCATGAATGACAAGGTTTATTCAGCCTTCACAAGAAATGTGAACCAGCCCTCTCGGGAGCTGTGAAAACCCCCACTTCAACTGAATGTGGTTGGTGTGAGGCCGGCTCCCTTACGCGTAAAAATAAATAGGTCCCAAATCGCCACATGCAGCCCCTTCGGGGATAACGCAGGCAAGACGTTGCACTATATATGCAGCTGAGTGGCATGTGAATTTACAAAATAAACCAAATCTCTCCAGAATAAGAAAATAATTCCTGCTGCCTTTTCCTAAAATCGGGGTGGCATTGGCAGTGAAACCATTTCTGACAGCATGGGTAGTCCGCCTCATGACCAAACGTTTAGTCAATGATTCATTCCAGTGATTGAAATGATGTTTGCAAAGTTTATGTTCATGTGAGGATTGGTTTATTTTGCATGTACACATGCAGAATGTGTAAGCGACAACTTACATGTGTGTCTGCTGGCGGGCATGCATTAAATATGAGCCTTAAATGCCATTGTATCTTGGCAACATCAATCACCACTTCCTTGCAGCGCCTCACGACAGAAGCAAGAACTCAAGCATCACCTTTGCGTCACTCTTCCGGGGTGACATAGGCCCCCAAGACTCTAAAAAATTGGGGAGCCTCCCGCACAGGATTCCTTAAAAAAAAACTTAGATTAAAAATTGTAGAGAAATATTTAACAAATTTATATAAAAAAAAAATTTTTACAATTTTTTTAAACCACCTCAGTTTGCCTGTGTGGTTTTCCCTATTAACATTATCCCCCCACACATTTTCCGGTCTGGTGAACAGCCCTTGTGAGTAAACTATCCGAACCGCGAGGCAAGTGATAATGCCACTAGGCGTCGTTCAAAGAAAAATATAATTTTATAAACGAAAAATAAAAAATCGTGGAAATTAAATTATATAATTAAATATGTTGAAACGACGTGGAACGCTATGATTTTCCGAGTGTTTTTTTAAGTGTATAAATTTGTGAATTTCTGAGAATATCTTTGAAATGAAATACTGCTTATTTTGTGTTAAGAACACATAATTTAAATAAACCCACTTTTTTTTTTTTTTTTTTAAGAAATCCTGTGCGGGAGACTCCCTAGATTCTAAAGACTCTAGGGGTCTATGACACTTGTTGTAGTGCCGCAGAGGTGTACGAGCTTGGTCGTCGCTACAAAGCGCCAATACTCAAGCAAGACCCAGTTGCTGTAAGGCTGGATGGACCTTTGGTGACCGGTCATTGGTAAAGGTTTGTGAATTTTTCAACCCAGCGAAGAGCACATTCGAAATATAAATAGTATATTTTTGTGCTCCGCCGGGATCCGAATCCACAACCTTCCATTTACGAGTCCGAAGTGTTGCCACTACTTACGAAATTTGTCTATTTTTTTGTAGGTAATGTAAGTATTTATTAAAAAAAAATAGATCTTTCAAATTAAGTGAGGTTTACATTATATCGCACACAGCAAATGATTTGTTACACTGCGCAGAATCAAATTCAATCATTATCTCAAAAATCATAAATTTTGGAGATGACGGCGTTTGCAGTTATACGACTCACATAAAGTTATGTAGGGGAATGTGCTTGCATGTTTCACATACAATGGCTTGGTATCTTCATCTCAGAATGTATGATCTTCGTTGCAATGCCAGTGGCGGGCATTCCGTAGAGACAGAGGAATTCAGGAGATGCCCCCGAGGTATGAGAACCAGCCTGACTTATATACATAGTATAACTGCAACGTGCAGGTCTCAAACAATGAAATAAGTTTGTGACCTTCATTCCTCTTCTTCTTGTGCCTCCTCAGAGAAGATTGTCGATCATCGTAGAAATTTTTACTTTCGATATTCTATAAAGTTCCTTGACTTATAGGTTGGTGTAAGGCTGACCACACGTACTGTAAAAAAAATGTTCACTTTGCCGATGTCACCTCTGTTTCAGGGAAGGTCAGCAAGAGTTGCAGGGCTTATGTTCATTTGAGATTGTTTTTTTTTAATATTGTAGGTCCAAATGCGGCATGTGTGAGCGCGAAATTATGCGTGTCTGCTTGTAAGAATGCATTTAATATGAATCTCAAATGTTACATATCTTTGCAACTTAAATTTAAATTAAAATGAACAATAATGAATTATTAATTGATGATATTAATACTTGTTTCTGGCCAGGCAGAAAAGGTTAGTGAATTGCATTCCTCTTCACAAATCTATTTAAAACATATGAAAATCGGCACATGAAAAACCATCACAGCAGCATTGTCATCAAGATCATCTTCATCATTTCACTTTCACGCTGAAGAAGCCCATCGTGGGCGAAACGTCCGGAAGCTCCAGCTCCCACAAACCACGGCAGAAGATCCCGGAAATCAACTCTCTATCATCAAAAACAATACAATCAAACTCCGTAATTCAGCTATACAATTCTATACAAAGGCTTTTAATCTCTTGAGAGGTTTTCTTAGTAGAGTTTAGATGGAAGGGATTAGCGGTTATCCTCTCCCCGAGTGAGCAGGAGAGCTGGCTGAGTTGTCCGAAAAGACGCGCAGTTCTAGCTTTATTTCCCACGATTTAGGGAATATTTCCCCGCTACGAATGATCACGCATGGATGCCATTTTTGCATGAATATCCGCAGCATTCATTTTGTAAATTTATTTTGCACAATACATTTTCAGATACGGTACGGTACACAGAGTGGCTTTTGATCTGTATTGCTCGACAGCTTAGACACAAATCTTACGCTATAGACAGCTTTGGCCCTTTTTATAGTAGGCATAAAGATGGTTCTTGAAATATTGGGAACTGGAACATGCGTGATTTCGCCAGAGCATTCTAATTAGAATATTCGAGTAAACACTCTCACAATTTCAAACAAATACAAGTACAACGAGTACAACCATTGAGGTACCTAAAATCTAGAGACTTCATAAACTTTATCACAGACACACAATTACACATTCGCAACTATATTAAAAGTGCCAGAATGGAGTCTCAGTGTTTTCTCTTGGAAAAAAAAAGGAAAAATATGCATTTATCTGAGAAACCCATGTTAGCTTAATAATAAAAGGATGATTTATTTGGTTACCGCTGTTTTTGTGTGAACCACACCTGAAGAGCCCCCTGCGAGCTTGGTAGTTGCTGTAGAAAGCGCTAATTCTCAACAAGACCCAGTTATAAGGATGGATGGATCTTTAGTTATATGTAGGTAAATGAATTTTTCACCCAGTGAAGAGCATACTTGAAAATGCAAATGTCATATTTTTTGTGCTACACCGGGATTCGAACCCACAACCTTCCATTTGCGAGTCAGAAGTGTTAACCACTAGGCAACGTACTGGTCACTATGTCACTTATTCAGTTTTTGGTCTATAAGGTATCGATATTTTACGTCAAATCTAATCAAAGCGAACTTCAATTTTCAATATGTGTGACCGAAATCAGTCTCAGTGCTGTTCCTACTTTGCAACTTAGATTATACACGTAACGTAGGTCATGCGCTTGATAGTTCATTCCATCAGAGTTGCAACGTTTTACGGCGGGAGCCGAAATTCTGTCGGTAAAATATAACATCGGATTCGTGCCCGGATTTTAAAAACTTTGCTCCCATATTAGTGTTTCGTAAAGCTGATACTAGACGAGTCCACATTTTCGTTCGTTACTATTGTTCACCAAAAGTGAAACATCCACATTGTTGTTACTTGCACTTGTATATAGCCACCACTCCTTGTTTAACTATAATAATAATAATAATACAATATTTTTATAGCGCCTTTTCATGACTCTTGGTCATCCCAAAGGCGCTTGCTCATATGAGCGCGCGAACAGGTGGGTCTTCAACCCCTTTCTAAACGTGCTCTCCAGATCCATTTCGCGCAGGTCATCTTGGAGGCTGTTCCATATCGTTGGAGCAGCCACCTTGAAGGCTCGATCTCCAAAAACGGTCTTCTTTTCCCTTCTTGGAAACTCCATCCGACTGCGACATGATGCTGCTGATCGCAGTGTTGCTGTTCTGCTGCTTGTGGTGGCTGGAGCTATCATATGTATTAAATATGTCAGAGCAGTCCCGTCTGTCTTTAAATCGTATCTAAAAGTGCTCGATTGGCGGTACACGGTGGAATACTTTTCCCCACCTTGATGTATGGAAGTGAGGCCTGGACAGTAAATGAAAGTGAAATTAGTAGGGTCCATACTGTTGAAATGGACTTTTTGAGAAGTATGATTGGGAAAAAACGGAGTGATAGGGTGAGGAATGATTTTGTAAGAGAAGAATGTGGTGCAAGAGAAAGTGTGAAATTAAAGATTAAAAGAAGTTTGTTAGGTTGGTTTGGGCATATGGAGAGAATGAATGAGGAAAGACTGACGAAGAAAGTATATGTTGGTAGAATAGATGGATGTCGTGGTAGAGGAAGACCGAGAAAGGTATGGATGGACCAAATATCCGAAATTGCGAACGAATGGAATATCCAGAGTCATAATAAAAGGAGAGCCTGTATGAAGAAGGTTATGACTCTGGAGGAAATGAAAGAAGTATTTTAGGACAGAAAAAAATAGTGGTTCATCTGTAATGTTGACGGCTAGGGTTTATTAAATTGGAATTTGTTTTTAGTTTTAGTTTTGATGTCCATACGTGTTGTTATTTATTGATTTAAAAAATGTAATTTGTCGTGTATGTTCGTTAACTTATAGGTTGGTATGCGGCTGACCACCCATGCTGTAAAAATGGTTCACTTTGCCAATGTCATCCCTGTCTCAGGGAAGGACGGCAAGAGTTGCAGGATTTGAGATTTGGTTAGCCACATACCAACCTATAAGTTACGAAAAATAAATACTAAATACTTCCGCTAGGGGTGCTGTTCAACTCTCGCCGACCTTTCCTGAAACAGGGGCTACATTGGTTAAGTGAAACATTTCTACAGTATGCGTGATCAGCCACATACCAACCTATCAGTTATGTAAAATATAAACTAAATACTGGCACCAGGCGTGTTATCAAAATTTTGGTTTATTCGTTAAAGTTTATTCAAAAGTGAACGAAGATTTAAACGTCTGCATTTTTACAGTATGGGTGGCCTACCAAATACCAACCCATAAGTTACGGAAAATAAATACTAAATACTGCAGCTAGAGGTGCTAAATAATCACAGTTTTTTTTCGTTTATAATAATAATAATAATCTATAATCTAAGTTGCAAGGATATATTCATTTAAAGCTCTCAGATGTATGCCCACAAATCAACAAGTGTAGTTCGCGCTTACAAATGCTGAATGTGTACTTACAAATAAAATCCAAACCTCAAATGAACATAAGCCCCACAACTTTTGCCGACCTTCCCTGAAACAGGGGTGACATTGGCAAAGTGAACCATTTTTTACAGTATGGGTGGTCAGCCTCATACCAACCTATAAGTCAAGGAATATGAATAATAAATTACATTTAAATATAAAAAAGAACAAAACCTTACAAAGAAATCTATACAAAAAAAGTCAAAAATTTCCTATGCAAAAAATGTAGCAAATGAATACACCAACATTAGAAATCAACATTGCAGATTAGCCGCCACTTATTTCTGTCCTTGCATACTTCTTTCATTTCATCCAGAGTCATAACCTTTTTCATACAAGTCCTCCTTTTATTATGACTCTGGATATCCCATTCATTCGCTATTTCAGAGATTTAGGTTCGTTCAAAAGTGAACGAAGACTGAATCGTCTGATATCGGCTTTACATTTTCCATTATCCTTAGGCACGTGGCTTACCGTAGCTTCCTTCTCATGCCTTAGTACATATAACCCATTCTACTAGGTAAAGCCTTATTCAAAGACAATGCTATGAGAAGTCACAACGCTAGGCATCGTTCCTAAACTTTAAAAAAAAACATTTTTTTAAATAGATTTGTGAAGAGCAATCAATTCAACCTATTTTGCCTGGCCAGTTGTCTTCATGCGAAAGCAGAAGCTTGTGTGCATGCAATGGCATCTTTTGAACCATGGTCGAAGTTATGGTCAATTGGACCAGGCGTGATTCGAACCAGCCTTATTCTGTCCCAAATACGGTTGTCAAGAATAGTGACTTGATCCTCGGCCATAACACCGACTGAAATTTCCAATTACTTGTCTGTATTCTTCTTTCAGTGCTTTGGCCAACCCTAGCGGAATGGCGACAGAGTTACAGTTACTTTCATCATCATGGCCAATTTTACTTTGTATGCTGCGGCTCCAAATAGCGACTTGGTGCTTTTGCCTAAACGCCGTCGTAGATGTTTCAGCCAAGGTGTTCCTTGACTTATAGGACAGTATGAGGCTGACCCCCCATACTGAAAAACATGGTTCACATTGCCTATGTCTGTTTAAGGGAAGTTCGAAAAGATTTATCAGGGCTTATGTTCAGTATTTATGCTGCAAGTCGAGATGCGGCATATTTAAGCGCAAACTGATACATGTCTGCTTATGGTAATGCATTTAATATAATAAATCTTAAATGTGATATATCTTTGCAACTTATATTATAGATTATTTATACACAATCTGAGCTAAGAAAAAAATGTAAAACACGATAATGTGAGAGTTGTTTTAAATATTTTCAAAATCAAAATTTCCAGCATTCACATATTGGTCCACTACACATGCAAATATTGTTCATATGAAATTACCTCTGTTGGAGATAAGACAAACAAGCACTAAGGTGACGAGATGACATTCTACATTTTATTTTGTCCTCCACCTGTTCTTGTATATAATATCTTCCTTTCCGTACGTTATTTCCACTTTTTTTTAGTATTCCTTGTATACAATATGGCGTCCGGAATTATAATTGGAAAGGCAGATTGCTTTCTTTTCTGTTTCAAGAAAACAAATAGTCCCACAGGGGTCATCAAACGCTCCTTCACCTTTTATTAAATAGAAAAATACATTTTGAAAATCCTACAGCTTACACATCTAAGCTTCACATATATTATGTAACTTTGCTGCGTTAGCCCCGAAGGGGTCGTATGTGGCGAGTTGAACCTTTTATTTTTACGGGTTAGGGGGCCTGCCATACGCCAAACACTTCAGTTGAAGTGGGGGTTTCCCAGTTCCTGAGGAGTCTGGTACTCGTTTCTCGTGAAGGCTGAGTATACCTTGCCAGTATTTTATTTTGGGGTTTGAAATAAACACCGATACGGCAAATCATTTCTGACACCCTTGCCTCAGTGGGATTCAAACCTGAGCTCACGGCATGGAATGCAAGCACTCTACCAACTAAGATATCGACCGGACAATTTTAATAAAAATGTTTTTGTTACCAAACCTTACACCCCTACACCGGCAATAGTCTATCGCTTATAACTACTAAAAGAAGATCATTGGTTCGATTTCCAAGGGAGTGCAAAACATAGGTAGACATCGTCTAATTTTGGCGTTAGTCATAGCAACGACCTAGCGTGAAGAAAGCTCTTGATGTGTGATTCACACATAACAGATCTGGTCTTGCTTTCAAAAACTGTTGTAAGTTGCCATATCACAAATATGAATTCCCACGGCAGTTTAAAGTGAGAAACATAATCTGAATTTATGACTGGCTTTTGTAATGGAGCTTTATTTTTGACAAATATATTTATTCCGAGTCTATAAATAAGACAAGTATAAAGATGTGCAGACAAAGCGACGTCTCATAAACTTGTCCCAACTGCCTGAAAATGCCGTAAGTTTAGTCGAAACGGGATCACGAGTTCAAAAAGTTCGGTGCTTTCAAGGTCAGTCTGACGGAGACAGTATTCAAGTTATTTAGATAGGCCGGTTAGTTGCAAGTGGTAAGTGGATCGTGGAAAACAGTGTCCATGCATTAAATTAAGTCAATAATTGTGTGTATATTTCCCCTAAATTAAAATTAACAGTCTTATTGCAGTTTTATTTAGAAAAAAAAAGATTTATAATTTATATTTAAGTAAAAAACTGTTAATTTTGTGAACTTATAATAGTTATTTATGCCACTGCCTAGTAATGATAGTCTTTGTAACACGAGTGCTAGTTTGTGCCATGAGGCGCAGCCGAATGGCACAATAGAAAGCACGAGTGTTACAAAGGCTAATTACGTGCAGTGGCATACAATACTTTTTCTACGACCATGAGAGAATTAACAAAATAGTGAATAATAGTCATTATAATGTACTCGTCCATTTGAAGTAATTAAAACCTTACCTTTGTCAAAACGTGTGATTTATCATTCCCTTCGATTATCTAATCTAACCTAAGTTTAAAAGATAAATTATATTTAAATTTCATATTGAATTCATGCCCACAAGCCGACACATATAAGGTTGCGCTTTTACATCCTGCATATAAGCTTAAACATTCAAACCCAAAACTCAAATAAACATATTATGCCCTGCAGTTGTATTGGCAGGTGAACCAAATTTGTACAGCATAGGTGATCAACCTCATACTCACCTATTAACCAAATAACTTTTTGAGTTTGTTTATTTTTTGCGGTGAAAATTTTTGTGTTGTTTTCCTTTCAAGCTTTTTGTTTTCCTTTGAAAAAAGGAAAGCTTTATTTGGAGCATTCCGATAAATAAATTCGATAAATTGTAGCACTATTAACAATTTGTATTTGACTCTACACATAAAATATATTTATTTTTATCTGAACAGGGCTGAAAGTCTCATCACCACGGTTATTCCTACCTACCGAATATCAGTAATATTGTATAAGGCCTAATCAGCTGATCGCTTGCGGCCATCTTGGATTGACAGGTCTTCATACCCTCATACAAGGTTGACATTTGAAATTAAAAAATGGTTCCAATTCTGACAATGCGCATGCGCACATCGTCATTTCAACACGGTTACCGGTTGCGTAATGTAACATTACGCAACGGGTGTAGAAATGTATGGCATTGTGATTGCGTTAGCCGTTTTGTAATTAGTAAATTACCAAATGGGAGTAGAAAAAGGTATTTTTACATTCAGGCGATTCATGACGGGGAGTTATACTCGTATAACAGGGTTTTAGTGAAGTTAATATTTTATTTTCTGAGAAAATATTATAAAATATACATTTTTTTCTACAAATTAGAAATTTATTTCACCTCAAGTACTTTCGACTTGCTTACGTTTCGGGAGCTGGGAAACTCTCACATCAACTGAAAGTGGTTTGCATAAGGCCGGACCCCTACGTGTAAAAATAAATAGGTTCCACTTGCCACATGCGAAACCTTTCGGCGATAACGCAGCAAGATGTTGCACTATATGTGTAGCTTGGATGCGTTGCGTGAAATCTCAGTTTACCTGCACTTGTATACTTAAAGGCCCGGTATTTTCAACAAAAGCAGAGTGATTTAAAACTAAATGAATAAGACGCAATCATGTCAATCGTTGGGTATTTTTTTATCAGTTTAAAGTCACATAAACTAACGTTGAAAATACTGGGCCTAAGGTACTTTCATTTAACTATTCTATGTTTTTTTACTGTCCTGGTTTGAACAAATAGGGGTAGTTAATACTTTGAGGGGATGGGGAGGAAGACGCTTCGATTTATGAAGGGATGTGCGTGTAATGGCAGATGTTAGTCTGGATTCGGGAAGTCAGATTTTTTTCTGAATCAGGTAAAGATTGTTGAAATGGGTTCCACAGTGACATAATAACACAGTGACCAAATGACTCATGAAATAACGACTCATGATAGAATGACGCATGACAAAATATCACAGGAAAGTACATCACAATGACAAAACATCACAAGACAATATCACTTGATAAAACATCACAAACCTAAAAAAGACCATACGATAAACGGCACATGAAAAAAATCACATATTCTGTTTTAGGTGTTTGATGGTTTGTCATGTTATTGATGTTTTGTCATGTGATGTACTGTCATTGTGATGCTGTGTCATGTGTTGATATGTCATGTGTCGTTCTGTCACGTTTCGTTATGTCATGTGTCGTTATGTCATGTGTCGTTATGTCATGTGTCGTTATGTCATGTGTCGTTATGTCATGTGTCGTTATGTCATGTGTCGTTATGTCATGTGTCGTTATGTCATGTGTCGTTATGTCATGTGTCGCTATGTCATGTGATGTTTTGTCTGTGTTGTTATGTCATGTGTCGTTATGTCATGTGTCGTTATGTCATGTGTCGTTATGTCATGTGCCGTTATGTCATGTGTCGCTATGTCATGTGATGTTTTGTCTGTGTTGTTATGTCATGTGTCGTTATGTCATGTGTCGTTATGTCATGTGTCGTTATGTCATGTGTCGCTATGTCATGTGATGTTTGTCTGTGTTGTTATGTCATGTGTCGTTATGTCATGTGTCGTTATGTCATGTGTCGTTATGTCATGTGTCGTTATGTCATGTGTCGTTATGTCATGTGTCGCTATGTCATGTGATGTTTTGTCTGTGTTGTTATGTCATGTGTCGTTATGTCATGTGTCGTTATGTCATGTGTCGTTATGTCATGTGTCGCTATGTCATGTGATGTTTTGTCTGTGTTGTTATGTCATGTGTCGTTATGTCATGTGTCGTTATGTCATGTGTCGTTATGTCATGTGTCGCTATGTCATGTGATGTTATGTCTGTGTTGTTATGTCATGTGTTGTTATGTCATGTGTCGTTATGTCATGTGTCGTTATGTCACTGTGCCGTTATGTCATGTGTCGTTATGTCATGTGTCGTTATGTCTCGTGTCGTTATGTCATGTGTCGTTATGTCATGTGTCGTTTTGTCACTGTGCCGTTATGTCATGTGTCGTTATGTCATGTGTCGCTATGTCTCGTGTCGTTATGTCACGTGATGTTAGGTCATGTGTCGTTATGTCACATGTCGTTATGTCACGTGTCGTTATGCCTGTTTTGTTATGTCATGTGTCATAATAATAATAATAATAATAATAATATTAGGATGATTTATTTGGTGAGCGCTGTTTTTGTGTGTATCACACCTCAAGAGCCCTCTGCGAGCTTGGTCGTCGCTGTAGAAAGCGTCAATTCTCAAGCAAGACCCAGTTGTTGTAAGGCTGGATGGACCTTTTGATGACCGGTCTTTGGTAAAGGTTCATGAATTTTTCAACTCAGCGAAGAGCACATTCGAAATATAAATGGTATATTTTTGTGCTCCGCCGGGATCCGAATCCACAACCTTCGTCCAAGATGCCAACGACACGCGGTGTACCTGAGCGGTAACCCATCCAAGTACTGTCAGCGCCCAATGTTGTATAACTTCGGTGATCTATGGGAACCGGTGCTTTCAACATGGTAACGTCGTTGACAAGTTATGTCTCGTGTCGTTATGTCACGTGTTGTTATGTCATGTGTCGTTATGTCAGTGTTGTTAAGTCATATGTTGTTATATCATGTGTCGTTTTGTCACTGTGCCGTTCTACCCTGTCACCGTAGAAATGCGGATGTTCGGCAAGGAGCAGCAAAAAATGTAAAAATATGTTTTTGTCTGTCATTATATCGTCCCCCTCAGTCCTTGTTTGACTTATCTACGATTGGATGAAAAAATACTTTTCAATAAAATTGCCTTAAGATTCACATTCTACATAATCCGATCTAAGAAAAGAAAAAGTAAAACACGATAGTGTGAGAGTTATTTTGAATTATTTTAAAAACAATTTCTAGTTTTGTCCAGTATCTCACGTGAAATTACCTCTGATAGAGATAAGACAAGCGCTAACGGGACGATATGAAAAAACTAAATGTACTCTTTCTTGGAAAGAAAAAAAGGAAGTCAACGAATAGGTAACTAATGCTCCAAGTTAATGGCTTTTTCGATGACAAGGTAAATTTTTAGCGAAGAGATTTGGAAACTGTTTTTTTGTATAAAATCCTTGTTACTTTACATCTATCAAATTCTACAGTCCTTTTGGGTTCATTTGATCAAGACTTTTTTTTTGTATAAATCCCTTATCTTTATAAAAATGAACGGCCTCCCCATACAAAATAATTGTGCGTTAATGGCATTCAAACTGAAGAACTCCTGAACAGATGCACGTCATATTCACAACAAATATTGTTCAGGACTTGGGATGTGCTTCCTCATCATTAGTAGATTTTAAATTGTTGTTTTTTAAATAAATAAACATGATCAATCACAACACCTTTTTATGTAAAACCTATGCGAGAAACAAAACTCATTTTGACATTCGAATTTCAAATAAATTGCCCGCACTTCAACATAGGCTTCAAAGTTGCCATCGTTGCCATTGCCAAGTCGATTCTTTTTCGGTTGAATTCCGTTGAGTACCTACCTACCTATATTTTTTATTCATTTCAAAATTATACTTCAACCAGCTGTTATAACATGTATTTTTTAGAAATAATGACGATCGATTAGGTCAACTTTTTATATGAAACCATACTTATTGCGGCATTTAATTTTTTTAAGTATAATTATAATATACAATCTAAGTTGCATAGACGCATTAACATTTATAATTCATATTCAATGCACTCCTGCACGGAGACACGAGTGAGTTTGCGCTTACAAATGCTGCATGTGTATTTACAAATAAAAATTTCAGCCTCTCATGACCATAAGCCCTGCAACTTTTGCTGACCTTTTCAGAAACAGGGGACACATTTGTTAAGTGAACCCATTTATGCGATATGGGTGGTAAGCCTCATACTAACCCTTAAGTCAAGGAATTTGAGTTTGAAAAATCCTTAAACAACGGTAATCTTAATTTATAATCTAAAGTTGCAAAAAAAGTTATTTAATAATAATAATAATAATCTAAGTTGCAAGGATATATTCATTCAAAGCTCTCAGATGTATGCCCACAAACAAACACATGTAGTTCGCGCTTACAAATGCTGATTGTGTACTTACAAATAAAATTCAAACCTCAAATGAACATAAGCCCTACAACTTTTGCCGACCTTCCCTGAAACAGGGGTGACACTGGCAAAGTGAACCATTTTTTACAGTATGGGTGGTCAGCCTCATACCAACCTATAAGTCAAGGAATATGAATAATAAATTACATTTTAATATAAAAAATAACAAAACCTTAAAAATTTGATGATTCAAATTGAATGCACGCCCACAAACTGGCAAATGTCATTTCACGCTAACATATAGTTGTGGCGCTTGATTTTTTTTAAATATTAGAATATATAATCTAAGTTGCACAGATACAATAACTTTTATAATTCATATTCAATGCATGCCCCCCTGGAGACATGAGTGGGTTCGCGCTTATAAATGCTGCATGTTAACTTAAAAATTAAAATTAAGGCCTATAATGAACATAAGCCCTGCAACTTTTGCCAACCTTTTCAAAAACAGGGGAAACATTTTTCAAGTGAACCATTTTTTGCGATATGGATATACAGGCTCACACTAACATATAAGTCAAGGAATTTGAGTTTGAAAAATCCTTCAACAACGTTAAATTTAATTTATAATCTAAAGTTGCAAAAAAAGTTATTTGATGATTCAAATTGAATGCACGCCCACAAACTGGCAAATGTCATTTCACGCTAACATATAGTTGTGGCGCTTGATTTTTTTTAAATATTATTAGAATATATAATCTAAGTTGCACAGATACAATAACTTTTATAATTCATATTCAATGCATGCCCCCCTGGAGACACGAGTGGATTCGCGCTTATAAATGCTGTATGTGAACTTACAAATTCAAATTAAGGCCTGTAATGAACATGAGCCCTGCAACTTTTGCCACCCTTTTCAAAAACAGGGGAAACATTTTTCAAATGAACCATTTTTTGCGATATGGGTATTCAGGCTCATACTAACCCATAAGTCAAGGAATTTCTAATTTAATCTAAGCTGCAAGGATATATATCATTTAAGATTTATATTCAATGCATTCCCACAAGCAGACATGTATGATTTCGCGCTGGCACATGCCGCATGTGGACCTACATTATAAAACCCAATCTCAAATAAACATAAGCCCTGCAACTCTTGCCATCCTTCCCTGAAACAGGGGTGACATTAACAAAGTGAACCATTTTTCACAGTATGGGTGGTCAGCCGCATACCAACCTATCAGTCAAGGTTTTGAGTTTGAAAAATCCTTAAACAACGTTAATCTTAATTAATAATCTAAAGTTGCCAAAAAACTTATTTGATGATTAAAATTAAATGCACACCCATAAGCTGGCAAATGTCATTTCACGCTAACATATAATTGTGGCACTTGATGTTTTTAATATTAGAATATTAATCTAAGTTGCATAGATACATTTTATAATTCATATTCAATGCAAATCAATTCAAATATAATTCACACGCTCAGGCTGGCAAATGTTTGTTCACGCTAACATATAATTGTGGCACTTGATGTTTTTAATTTTAGAATATAAATCTAAGTTGCATACATACATTTTATAATTCATATTGAATGCATGCCCCCAAGCAGACATGAGTGAGTTTGCGCTTACAAACGCTGCATGTGTAATTACAAATACAAATTTCAGCCTCTCTTGACCATAAGCCCTACAACTTTTGCCGGCCTTTTCAGAAACAGAGAAACATTCGTTCAGTGAACATTTTTTAAGGTACCTATGGGAGGTCAGACTCATACCTCATGCTTCATACAAGATACTCAGAACATGAAAGAACTAAATAACCCTTTTACCGCAATTTTTTTTCAAATTACTTCTTAAAGCATTTAATTACTATGAAGGAGGTGTGAGGAAAAATTATTGCGAAGCCAGACTTACACTGCCCGAAGGGCCTAGCACACAGCCGTGCGCAGCATGGTCAGTCTGCTAGTTAACATTATAATAAATATATTTTTTTTGTTTGGGACCCCCGACCTTAAGAAGTTGAACGAGTTAATGCATAATGTTTGTTTTATAAAAATGTATGCAATCCATCTCCAGATGCAACATTTCTCAAGATTCTGTCAAACAAATAAGAATTGAAAATTTTCTGCATCTCAAGCCGCCTTTGTTTCAAACTAGACATCCGTGGATCGAAGCTTTAAGTTTCTCTGTGTTATAAACGTAAACAGCGCCTCCATTTACTTTCTATGCTTTCTCGGTAAGTAAAACGTATTGAGTTATCATATTGGTGGAACCGAAACAAACTTACGGTATTGTAACATACTATGAGTCTAACAAACCCAATCGCTCTGTATGGTATGGAGGGATGGACTCTCACGCAGGCACTGGAGAGACGAATTGAAGCATTCGAGATGTGTGTCTGCCGAAAAATGCTTCGGATCTCTTGGCGTGATCGAGTCACCAATGAAGAAGTCCTTCAACGAATGCGCACTACAAAGGCAGCAAGACTCATATTCGGGATACCCAAATTCGCTCACATCACTCCGCTGTTAAAAACACTACATTGGCTTCGTTTCCCGGAGAGGGTGGTCTACCGTGTTTGTGTGATCAAGACTTTTTTTGTATAAATTAACATTATAATAAATATATTTTTTTGTTGGGGACCCCCGACCATAAGAAGTTGAACGAGTTAATGCATAATGTTTGTTTTATAAAAATGGATGCAATCCATCTCCAGATGCAACAATTCTCAAGATTCTGTCAAACAAATAAGAATTGTACATTTTCTGCATCTCAAGCCGCCTTTGTTTCAAACAGACATCCGTGGATCGAAGCTTTAAGTTTCTCTGTGTAATAAACGTAAACAGCGCCTCCATTTACTTTCTATGCTTTCTCGGTAAGTAAAACGTATTGAGTTATCATATTGGTTGAACCGAAACAAACTTACGGTATTGTAACATACTATGAGTCTAACAAACCCAATCGCTCTGTATGGTATGGAGGGATGGACTCTCACGCAGGCACTGGAGAGACGAATTGAAGCATTCGAGATGTGTGTCTGCCGAAAAATGCTTCGGATCTCTTGGCGTGATCGAGTCACCAATGAAGAAGTCCTTCAACGAATGCGCACTACAAAGGCAGCAAGACTCATATTCGGGATACCCAAATTCGCTCACATCACTCCGCTGTTAAAAACACTACATTGGCTTCGTTTCCCGGAGAGGGTGGTCTACCGTGTTTGTGTGATGGTATATAAAGCCATCAATGGCTTGGCTCCACCTTATTTGACTGACATGATGTTGCCTGTTGAGATGGGTGTAAGGAGGCAGACACTCAGATCCGCGGCCGATGAAGTAGTCAATTTGGTTCAGCCACGCCGTCAGATTCGTACAAATTTCGGAGACCGCGCTTTCCGTGTTGCGGGTCCGGTGGAGTGGAACAGACTGCCACCCGGAGTGAAGAACTCCAAATCTATGGATGTATTTCGCGGAGCACTCAAGACACACCTATTTAGAAAGTCTTATCCATGATCGGAGAGGGCCCTTGAGGTGTGACACACACAAAAACGGCGCTCTCTTATCATTTGTAATTTAAAATAAATTAGCCTGATATTATTATTATTATTATTAAAGGGGCTCCTGCCTACCATTAAGCAGAGAAAGCTTATGTACTTCGGTCACATTATGAGAAATGAGAAGTACCGTCTCCTTCTAATCTAATCTAATCTAATCTAAGCTGCAAAGATATATATCATTTAGGATTCATATTAAATGCATTCCCACAAGCAGATATGTATAATTAACGCTAACACATGCCGCATGTGGACCTACAATATAAAAACCCATCTCAAATGAACATAAGCCTTGCAACTCTTGCCGTCCTTCCCTGAAACAGGGGTGACATTGGCAAAGTGAACCATTTTTTTTTACAGTATGGGTGGTCAGCCGCATAACAACCTATAAGTCAAGGAACCTTCATCTTATCATTCAGGATAAGATTGAGGGGAGAAGATCTCAGGGACGCCGAAGGACATCGTGGCTGAAGAACCTGTGACAGTGGTTTGGCAGAAGCACCAAGTCCCTGTTTCGAGCCGCAGCATCTAAAATCAAAGTAGCTATGATGATCGCCGATCTTCGTTAGAAGTGGCACAAAAAGAAGAAGAAGAAGAATGAGACTTACCTGTCAATTAAAGAACTGTCAAACACCTTTTATGATGCGACGTTTTTCGAACGTAATAATAATAATAATAATAAACACAGAATTTATATAGCGCCTTTTATGACAATGTGTCACTACAAAGGCGCTTGTCCATATGATTGGACGAAGAGGTGAGTCTTGAGACTTCTTTTAAATTGCGTCTCCAAATCCAGTTCCCTCAGTGTGTCAGGAAAAGCATTCCAGGTCATTGGAGCGGCTGCCTTGAATGCCATGTCTCCAAAAACAGTGTGGGGTCTTCTTGCTGGGACTTCCAGGCAGCTGCTTCTTGATGCAGCTGACCTCAGTGTTTGTAGTTCACAGGTACTCGTAGATTAGCGAACGATCATGTCCGGTAGCTGACAAATCGAGATTTGCATTCAAACGTTGACCGTCGTTGACTGTCGCCATACGATAGAGATTATCCAAGATGGCCGCAAGTGAACAGCTGATTAGACATTAACATACTTATAATGACCATTGACTTATGATATCTGTGGACTAGAAATTATTTTAACGAAAATAGATATTAAATTTTTTTTTTTCGACTACTTACAAAAATGGTCCTTTATAAGAAACAGAACAAAGAACTTCACAGGTACATTTCCATGTGTACAAAAAAAAGTCGGGTGAATTTTAAAATGTTCTTTGAAAGGTGGCAACATTACCGCGTGCGTGCTATGTCCGAACCAGTCCGAACATAGTACGCATGCGTTATAAATCTTATGATCGATAAAATTGACGAATTTTAACGGAAAAATACATTATTATGAGACATTATGGTAAGTGTTATAATCGGGTGTCAAAGAAAGCAAGAAAACATAGAATTTTACGCGTAAAAACATGTTTCGTAAAACTACTACTAAAAAAACTACTACTAGTAAGTTTGAGAAAGATGGAAGAATGACAGGTGAACTTGAAAGAAGAGTAATGAAGGGCAGGTGTGTACTGGGTGCCACAGCTTGTATCGCCAAAAATCAAAACATTTCTAAAAATGCTCGATTGGCGGTACGCAGTGGCATACTTTTACCCACCTTGATGTATGGAAGCGAGGCCTGGACGGTGAATGAAAGTGAAATTAGTAAAGTCCATACTGTTGAAATGGACTTTCTAAGAAGTATGATTGGGAAAAAACGGAGTGACAGGGTGAGGAATGATTTTGTAAGAAAAGAATGTGGTGCAAAAGAAAGTGTGAAAGTGAAGATTAAAAGAAGTTTGTTAAGATGGTTTGGGCATATGGAGAGAATGAATGAGGAAAGACTGACGAAGAAAGTATATGTTGGTAGAATAGATGGATGTCGTGGTAGAGGAAGACCGAGAAAGGTATGGATGGACCAAATATCCGAAATTGCGAATGAATGGAATATCCAGAGTCATAATAAAAGAAGAGCTTGTATGAAGAAGGTTATGACTCTGGAGGAAATGAAAGAAGTATGCAAGGATAGAAAGAAATGGCGGTTGATCTGTGATGTTGGCGGCTAGGGTTTGTTAAAGTGAATTTGGTTTTATGATTTAGTTTTTTATGTCCATGTATATATTGTTATTTTTATTCTTTGATTTTAAAAAATGTAATTTGTCATGTATGTTCCTTGACTTATAGGTTGTTATGCGGCTGACCACCCATAATATAAAAATTGGTTCACTTTGCCAATGTCACCCCTGTTTCAGGGAAGGACGGCAAGAGTTGCAAGGCTTATGTTCATTTGAGATTGGGTTTTTATATTGTAGGTCCACATGCGGCATGTGTTAGCGCGAAATTATACATATCTGCTTGTGGGAATGCATTTAGTATAAATCTTAAATGATATATATCTTTGCAGCTTAGATTAGATTAGATTAGATTAGACTACACAACTGCAACGTTTGACAGGACTGAGACAAATTTGGGCTATAGTATGTATCAATGCTGTAAGTTAGTTTCTGCTCCTCTATGTTCGCCATACAATAAAAATTATCCCAAGATGGCCGCAAGTTAACAGCTGATTAGACATTGACAGGTCTTCATACTGATATGAACGATATTCGGTAGGTAAGATCTACCGTGGTGACGAGACTTCCAGCCTTGAGTTTTACGTCGTGCTTTATACTTGGGCTTCTGTGTTCCAGGACAGTGGAAGTAATATTCCGGCATTGTGTTCTGTCACGTAGCTGGAGTAATGGTATGACATTTTTCCCGCGCTGGTAAAACAGGGAATCCCCGAGAAAAGGACAGTGGGAGGACGCTTTACTTGCAAACCCGAAGGTAGAAATAACATTTCTAAATGAGGTCGGAACACTGAAAAGTGTGCGAAAATTAATCACGTCATTCGGCCGCAATCTGACTGCTAGAAGCTTTTTTTATCTGTCAAATATTTTTGAGGTTAAATCTTGAACGCACTTATTAAGTGTTGTTGTTTTTATACAAAATAAGATAATAAACCTACTGAATTGTTTGAATCTTTAATTCGAAGATTTGTTATGTTTAAATTGAGAGGTAGGTACCTCCAGGATGTACTTATCATACTTACTTCCGGCTAGCCATCATCATCATCATCACTCAGGGCGTGGGAATTCTTTCTAGTGGTATTGCTTATTCTACTTTGGAAAGGTTGATTTGATCTAAACAAAAAAGGGGTTTGTTAAGTTAATATTGAAAAAGGAAAGGGGGGGGGGGGTGTCCGGTCGATAGCTCAGTTAGTAGAGTGCTTGCATTCCATGCCGTGAGCTCGGGTTCGAATCCCGCCGAGGGTGTCAGATATGATTTCCCGTTTCGGTGTTTATTTCAAAACCCAAAATAAAATACCGGCAAGGTTTACTCAGCCTTCACAAGAAATGAGAACCAGCCCCCCGGTAGCTGGAAAACCCCCACTTCAACTGAAGCGGTTGGAGTAAGGCCTTACCTGTAAAAATAAATAGATTCAACTCGCCATATGCGACCCCTTCGGAGATAACGCGGCAAGAAGTTACACTATATATGTAGCTTAGTTGCGTTTTTTTTTTTTGCGAAAGAAGAAAATGGCCAGACCTGCACTTTAGCACTAACAAGCACTTATTACTGTTGCGTCCCCGAAAGCGGCAGTACACGAGGCTAATGCCTCTACAGGAAGAGCTCCAGGGCTGGAAGTCTCATCACCACGGTAACGCTTACCTACAGAATATCGGTAATGTTTGTATGAAGACCTGTCAATCCAAGATGGCCATAAGTCAACAGCTGATTAGTCTTCATACAAATATTACCGATATTCGGTAGGTAAATTACCGTGATGATGTGACTTCCAGCCCTGGGTGGAAAATCCTCTGCACCAGGCGCATGCCACGTTTATATTCCTGCCAACTTGGCTTACCGCGCAGCACTGTGGAGCACGTCTGCTCTCCGTCACCTCTCTATCAAGACTGCCCGTGTCGATCAGGCAGCATGCAGATTCGGGTGACTTCGGGTTGTGCCGAAGGAACACGACTGTTTCCGTAGTCCTTGGGCTAACGACCGCGCCAAAAATAATAATAAGACAAAATTTGTACAGCGCCTTTTATGACAGTTTGTCACTACAAAAGCGCTTGTTCTTATGATTGGACGAAGAGGTTAGTCTTGAGACTTCTTTTAAATGGTCTCTCCAAATCCAGTTTCCTCAGTGAGGCGGGAATAGCATTCCAAGTCATTGGAGCGTCTGCCTTGAATGTCTCCAAAAACAGTGCGGGGCCTTCTTGCAGGGATGTCCAGGCAGCTGCTTCTTGATGCAGCTGACCTCAGTGTTTGTCCGCGCGAGGTTGTAGTTCCATCAGGTACCCCGTAGCAACGGCAATGTCTTTTTAATTCTTTAAGTCTTCATAATAACATAACAGAGTATACATTTTGATTGGTTTAATAAAAACAAAACGAGTTTAATAATTCTTTAAATGAATGGTCCTCTCTCTGTAGCTTTACTTTGGATGGGAAACGAATACCAGTTCCGTGGTTGGTCTTCCATTATAGCTGCAACCAGAGAAAATGAGTTTCAGGGTAAACCACTAGAGGGAATGTACTCAAACATACTGTATAGCCAAATGACGCAGGGGGGAGACGAGAAATGCTGAGAATATATTTCCTGTTCCGACTCCAAGCACGATATTTAAAAAATACTCGACTTATAGGTTGGTATGAGGCTGACTACCCATACTGTAAAAAAAAACCTTCACTTTGCCAATGTGTTTCAGGGAAGGTCGGCAAGAGTTACAGGGCTTATGTTCATTTGAAATTTTGGTTTTTATATTGTATGTCCACATGCGGCATGTGTAAGCGCGAACTTTTACATGTCTGTTTGTGGGAATGCATTTAATATGAATCTTAAATTTATGCAGGTAGGTATAAATTTAAATACGTGTCAACTAAATTTCTCACAATAATACAGCCAAAAAACATGTGTTTCGTTCGAAATTCGAATTTACCAATCGAACGCATCGGTATTCAAGGTCATTATTGCCAGCATGGAAAATATTTCAAAAAGTATGCAGGTAGGTATATATTGAAATATGTGTCAACTATATTTCTCACAATCTTACAGCCAAAAAACATGTGATTCGTTGCGAATTCAAATTAAACAATCAAACGCAGCGGGGTTCAAGGTCAGTATTGCCAGCATGGAAAATATTTTTTCATAATAAATACACGTAAGCAGTTAGGTATTAATTAAATGGATCAGCGATGAATTTGATTTAGTTCAGCTATTAACATGAAGCACCAGTCAAAATATTTGTGAAAATAAGTAAAAACCAAATAAATACGAGCATTTAATATCGCGACACATATTTTAATTTTAATGATAAAATGATCCGGCTACCTCAGGTTAAGTACTGGCTTCTCTGTGAGTTGGGTCAGACATGAGCAAGATTGATTTATGCAACTTTAATTACAATCCAGGAGCCACTCCGGCTAGGTTTTACTCCAGACTGTGTACGAGAGAGCTTTATGATGTATTAAATTTATGTATACATGTGTCATAAATCTACTAGGTACCTACTTTATCCAAGCTAATGACACTTTTTAAGAGCGCTGTATACCCAAAACATGCCGTTTTTTTTTCTTGAACTTTATGGTCTTAGTAAAAGAGTGACAGTAATGAAAAGAAATCAAGTGTGTTTACTGATTATCTATCTAATTTCTGTTTTTAAGAAATTTAATGAATTAAGTCGTTTCATTTTTTCACGTTTTCCAGGTCAGCTTCTTGCGAGACTTAATAGTGTGTAATTCTGTATTTAAAAAGAAAAAAACAACAACATATAACACAAAAAAAAAAACGTGTTTGAAATATTTTGTTGTGGTGTAAATTTTTTAGTTGTGTACTTTTTAAACCTTAATTAAGATAGTTAATTATTTTAAATTCTCCTGATTGTTTTCATATATAAAGTTTAAGAAACCAAAACGACAGTTTTAGGGTATAAACCGCTCTCAAGAACATTTTTGTATTAACATCCTGTAAGGGGCTGTCCATATATTACGTCTATAATATATAATCTATAATCTAAGTTGCAAGGATATATTCACTCAAAGTTCTCAGATGTATGCCCACAAACAAACATCAAACAAACGTCATTCGCATTAAAGGAGGGGGGGGGAGTCTGGTCTGCGGATAATGGTAAATGATGTACGAGTAAAAAAGTGACGTCGTTCTTGTAAATACCAATTTCTACAAAATATACAAAATATTATGTAAGTGATAAAACGTTATTAACTATTAAGCTCATCCATTATTACAGCGAGAGGGGGGGGGGTCATTAGATAATGACTATAGGATGGTTGTAAGGGGGGGGGGGGTCGAAAATCGGCCAAAATCGATGACGTAATTTATGGACGGCCCCTAAGTGCTTGTTTGGCTTAACTACATTTTTTTTCAGAGATGACCTTTAAAAGGAGTTTACTTCAGCATAAAATTCTAAACAATCTGAGCCAAGAAAACCACGTAACACACGTTAATGTAAGAGTTTTAAAAATATATTTTCAAAATCAATTTCCAGTTTGCATAAGACACATTGGTCCAGTACACGTACAAACATTTCTCATGTGAAATTACCTCTGTTGGAGATAAGGCAAACAAGCAATTAAGAGACGAGAGGGCTATTAATTTTACTTTAATGTATTTTTAATTTAATTTATGTTTTCTTTATGTTAGCTCCTAGTCCACTCATTATATTTATTGTTCCTTGACTAATAGGTTAATATGAAACTGACCCCCATGCTGTAAAAACTTGGTTCACTTTTACCAATGCCACTCCGATTCCTGAAAACGCGGTAAGAGCTGCAAGGTTTATGCGAGATTTATTTATTGTAAGTACACATGCAGCATATGTAAACGCAAACTTACACGTATCTACCTGTAGGCGTGAAATGTCAATATATCTTTGCAACTTAGATTATAGATTGCCTAGGACCGTAGTCATATAGATGTGTGTTATTTGCCCGCCCATAATTAACTTTTCTCTTAAACTATTTTCAATTTTGTGCTGAGGTCATTTTGAAATATTCAAAATTAAAACATTGCTTTTTTTCGATGACAAATGATAAATATTGTCTCCTTTATCTTGACTTTAAAGAATTGAGGGACAACGAGCTCCAGGTCGAAGGATAACATATTGGTTGAAGAACCTGAAACAGTGGTTTTGGCAGAAGCACAAGATACCTCTTTCATGCAGCAGTATTGAAGTTGCAAATTGCCGTGATGGTTGCAAATTAAATAACAAGAAGAATGGACCGAACCCACTGCTTTTCAATTACAGGTCTGAAGCTTTAACCGGTCTGAAAAAAGTCCAACATCCCGTTCAATCTGACTGCTACAATACCCAGACTGTATAAAATGAAAGAATGGGTACTAGCCAGTATTTGCTCATAATGCAATGTTCTGTCTGGGGTAGAACCAGGCCTGGATTAACCCCTCTGGGAGCCCTGGTGCGGAGAAAAGCTCGGGGGCCCCCAATATCTTCCCCTCCCCCCATACAGAAACCAACTCTTTTTCACAACACAAAATATACACATTAAGGCAATATTAGTTGAATGGTTGACTAAAAAAACACTTAATAGGTAAGAAGTTGCACATACAGTACTACTGTACGCTTGAAAGTTTTGGGCTCCATTCAGGTTTACTGTAAGAAACGTTCTTAACTAACGGTGTATTTGCCTGTACAAAATGTGTCATTTCGAGCCAAAAGTTATCAAAATTAGTCTATATCGATACCTTAAAGGTAAAATGAATTAGTGACTTATTAAGCTAATATGTTTTTTTCAGAAAAATGCACCTTTTTCTTGTTATCTACGAGAAAAAACACAAAAGAAAAAGTGAAAACCCTGAAGTTTAGAACACTTTCATGAACACTGCCTCATAAGTAGTTCACTTACTATAAGAAGTTACTCATTCGAAGATTTCTCAAATCAGTGAATCAGTTTTACCTTGTTTATTTATTGTCTATGTTTCTAACCGTATAGGTTGGTATGTGGCTGACCACCCATGCTGTAGAAAATGGTTCACTTTGCCAATGCTACCCCTGTGTCAGGGAAGGTCGGCAAGAAATGCATGGTGTATGTTAATTTAAGGTTCACATGCGGCATGTGTAAGCGCGAACTTATACGTGTCTGCTTATGAGAATGCATATAATTTGATTCTCCAATGTTACATATCTTTTCAACTTAGATTAGATTAGACCTGTTGGCGATATTATGATCATTTGTAAATTTTTTGGGGGCATGTCTTTTGGGGCCCCATAGGCGCTGGGGCCCTGGGCTGGAAGTCTCATCCCCACGGTAATACTTACCTACCGAATATCGGTAATATTTTTATGAAGACCTGTCAATCCAAGATGACCGCAAGTGAACAGCTGATTAGTCTTCATACAAATATAACCGATATTCGGTAGGTAAGAATTACTGTGGGGATGAGACTTTCAGCCCTGGGTGGAAGATCCTCTGCACCAGGCGCGTGCCACGTTTATATTCCTGCCAACTTGGCTTACCGCGCAGCACTGTAGAGAACGTCTGCTCTCCGTCACCTCTCTATCAAGACTGCCCGTTTACAAGTTCAGGCAGCGTGCAGCTCGGGAGACTTCGGGTTGTGCCGAAGGAACACGACTGACGACACGATTCGGTAGCACCACTTGAACCACCCTTAATCCGCGCCTGGGTACATTGTTCTGCCTGTGGTACAAAACTGCACACTGGGATTACATTGGTTGCTCCCGTATTTGCTAGGACACTTGGGACAGGACACAATGTGGGTAGGGACTGCAAGTCTGAACATGTGTTTTTATGTTAACATTAAAACTGCTACCAGACGGTTTATTTTTAATTCATTTATAATTGGTTTTTAATAGCTTAATGTGTTAAATATGGTTTGGACATATTCTAATCTTATCTAATCTAATCTAAGTAGCAAAGATATGTTACATTGGAGATTCACATAACATGCATTCTCACAAGCAGACACGTACAAGTTCGCGCTTGCACATGCCGCATGTGAACCTACAACACAAAAACCAAATCTCAAATGGACATACACCCTGCAACTCTTGCCATACTTCCCTGAAACAGGGGTGACATTGGCAAAGTGAACCATTTTTTTCAGCATGGTTGGTCAGCCGCATACCAACCTATAAGTCAAGGAATATACACAACAAATTACATTTTGTAAATAAACAAATAATAGGTACCATGCATAAAAATTAAGAACAAGTAGGTATAAAATATAAAATTATTATTATAATATTATCATTAATTGATGAGGTATTCACTTTGTAACCTTTCATTTAAAAAAAATTATAATTAAAAATAAACAACAAATTGTATAAGGTTACGGGGCGTGTAAAATTTAATAATGTACGACCGGTTTCTGAAACAATGTTTCCATCGTTATTTTTTATATTTTGTACCTGACGATGGAAACATTGTTTCCGAAACCGGTCGTACATTATTAAAACGATGGAAACATTGTTTCCGAAACCGGTCGTACATTATTAAATTTTGCTCGCCCCGTAACCTTATACAATTTGTTTTTTATTTTTTATTTTAATTTCTTATTATAAATTTAAATGAATTAGAAAAATCCTAGCCCTAGCCGCCAACATTACAGATCAACCGCCATTTCTTTCTGTCTTTACATACTTCTTTCATTTTATCCAGAGTCATAACCTTCTTCTTAAAAGCTCTCCTTTTATTATAACTCTGGATATTCCATTCATTCACTATTTCAGATATTTGGTGGGAAGAATCCCAAAATGTCTCTTTCTTGATGACCAAACCTCATTGAAGAGACAAAAGTAGTATTATGATTCATTGTAGGTTTTCGTCTCAGTGATGACGATGTTGGATACAAAAAACGAATTGGAATAAATACGTAATTGAGTTTTACTTTTAAAAGGAGCGTATATAATCGACTGAAATGAGTGCGTCGGAAGATTAGAACGATTACAATTAAGAGGGGATTTATGGGCCGGGAATTAACGGGCCTAAGCCGGGGCCGTTAGGGGCCGCAGAAACAGCGGGCCGCATTTAAAATCGAGAGAACAAATGGCCCCTTTTACTGCCAAAAAAATAGTCTCTTTCCAGCGTCCGTTGGCAGAGTATTTTAATTTTAAAACCCAACTGCAACACGTCGGGAATACGTAATTTTTCCAATACAAAAAAAAACTGAAAAAAGAAGAACTGTAATGCGATAAAAGCATTGGTAGGTATTTAAATAAATACCTACAAGAGTAATTTGAAATATTTTATTTATTATGCTGGCAATAATATGACCTTGATTCCCGAAGAGCTCAATTGGTTGATTTGAATTTGGAACGAATCATATGCTTGTACATTTATGGCTGTATGATTATGATTAAATAATATCTTAGCAATTAATTTTGTACCTACCTCAAATTTTACACTTTTAAGAGACACAAATATTTACTTATACTAAAATATTTGACGTCACATGGCTCAGTTGCTAGAGCGAAGGTTAACTTATATTTTATAAAAGGTTACTGAGGATCCTATTTAAGTAAAACGTGAGATGTTCACCCGCCGGGAAGATTTCAAATTTAGAAAATCCGTGCCGAAAATAATCCAAATCCATTACATATGTAATATGATTTTAATGAGAATAAGTTCCACACATTCTTTAATCTATAATCAAAGTAGCAAAGATAAACTGGTCTACAAAGCTCATATTATTTAATGCACGCGCACAGCAGGCGCATTTAAGTTTGCGCATACACATGCTGCGTGTGTACATACAAAATAAACCAAATCTCACATGATCATAAACTTTACAACTTCTGCCGCCTTTCCCTGAAACAGGGTGGCATTTACAAAAGTGAACCAAGTTTTTACAACATGGGGGGTCAGCCTTATACCGACCTATCAGGAGCACACAAATTTCTTGGGAAAAGGAAAACAAATATTATGTTGTTGGTTGCAAAGGATGGCAGACCGTCGTCCCATAAAGTGTGACATTTACCCGCTGAGAAAAAAAAAGTACATTCTAATTTGTGCATCATTGGACAATTGCAATACAAATGCAATTCCATGACTTGTAAAATATGGTTCACTTTGCCAATGCCACCCCTGTTTCAAGGAAGGTCGGCAAGAGTTACAGGGCTTATGTTCATTTGAGATTGGGTTTTTATATTGTAGGTCCACATGCGACATGTGAACTCATACGTGTCTGCTTCTGGGAATGCATTTAAAATGAATCTCCAATGTAAAATATCTTTCCAACTTAGATTAGATTAGATTAGATTAAATTAGACATGCGACATGTGCTAGCGCGAAATTGTATGATATCTATCTTTGCAACTTAGATTTAGATTTAGATTGTACGAATAAATGGATGTCTAGTTGTAGAGAAGTTCCCAAACAGTTTTGAGTTTTGATTTCCATGCTAATTGCGAAACTGAATTTTGCACATCCGTACAAATTAGCATCACAGTGGACGGCGAGCTTTAATATTATAATCTGGGGCCGCTAACAATGTTTGCTTCGGTCAGGTGTGTCTACAGACTTCTAGCAAGTGCCCACCTTCAACGACTAGTAGGCACTTTCAAATAAAAGTAGATGTCACTGTCAAGCTTTTCCATTAGGGGCGGCCATAAAAAAATACGGCTATTTTAAAAGGAAGACCATGTTTTTAGAAGAAACCAAAAAGTTTTTTGATTTAGATTAATACATTTTTGATTAGACTAATCTAATCTATATTTTTATGGTTTGTGTATTAACACTGTGATTGATTTTTTATGCAACTAAAAACGCAACTAAGCTACACATGTAACTTTTTGCCTGCGTTATCCCCGAAGGGGTTGCATGTGGCGCTTCGGGGCCTATTTATTTTTACAGGTAAGGGGGCCGGCCTCACACCAATCACTCAGTTGAAATGGGGGTTTCCCAGCTCCCGGGGGAGCTGGTTCTCATTTCTTGTGAAGGCTGAGTAAACCTTTGAGATCGAACCCTTGCTCTCGACATGGAATGCAAGCATTCTACCAATTGAGCTATCGACCTTTTTACGAGCTTGATCGTCGTCGCTACAAAGCGCCAATTCTCAAGCAAGACCCAGTTGCTGTAAGGCTGGATGGACCTTTGATGACCGGTCATTGGTAAAGGTTTTATGAATTTTTCAACCCAGCAGAGACAATTTGAAAATATAAATGGTGTATTTTTTGTGCTCCGTCGGGAATCGAACCTACAACCTTCCCATTCAGAGTCCGAAGTGTTACCACTGAACTACGGACCGGTCCGTATGTTTTTTAAAAAAAAACTAAATTTTATTTAAACACTTTCTTTTCACGTACAGGTATATCGATTTACTTAAATTATAAATTCCGAACGTTTCCGACCCTTTAGGATAATTGATTGTATTCTTACCTGATGATGGACCTATAGGGTCGAAAACGTTCGTAATTTATCATTTAAATAAATCGATATATGTGCATACGGAGTGAATGGGGCTCTCCTAGGTGCGGTACATGCAAACTATGAAAATAGTAATGTGTCCGTATTGATGGTGAGTATAGTGAGTGGTTTGAAGTGTATAAGGGTGTGAGGCAAGGATGTGTGATGAGTCCATGGCTATTTAACATAGTCATGGACAAGTGTGTCAGAGATGCTAGACTTAATGATTGTGGATTGATGATAGGAGAGAGCAAAGTGAGTGTTCTACTGTATGCAGATGATGCAGTTCTTGTATCTGATTCTGCAGTAGAATTGCAAACAATGCTCTCTAGATTGAATGAAGCTTTGTTAGGTAACCATTTGAAGTTGAATGCAAGTAAGACGAAAGTATTGATTTTTGAAAGAGATGATGAAAATATGAATTATGAGTTTAAAATTAATGGAATGAATGTTGATGTCGTAAATGAGTTTGTATACCTGGGAAGTAAGTTTGAAAAAGATGGAAGAATGACAGTGAATTTGAAAGAAGAATAATGAAAGGCAGGTGCGTACTGGGTGCTACCGCTAGCATCGCCAAGAACCAGAATCTTTCAAAAAATGTTCGACTGGCGGTGCACGGTGGTATACTAGTGCCCACTCTGATGTATGGAAGTGAAGCCTGGACGGTGAGTGAAAGTGAGATTAGTAAAGTCCATACAGTGGAAATGGACTACTTAAGAAGTATGATTGGAAAAAGACGGAGTGATAGGGTGAGGAATGATTTTGTTAGAGAGGAATGCGGTGTAAGAGAAAGTGTGAAAGTAAAGATTAAAAGAAGTATAGGTACTTAGATGATTTGGACATTTAGAGAGAATGAATGAGGAAAGACTGACGAAGAAAGTGTATGCTGCACGAATTGATGGATGTCGTGGAAGAGGAAGACCGAGAAAGGTATGGATGGACCAAATTTTCGAAATAGCGAGTGAATGGGATATCCAGAGTCATAATAAGAGGAGAACTTGTATGAAAAAGGTTATGACTCTGGATGAAATGAAAGAAGTATGCAAGGACAGGAAGAAGTGGCGGCTAATCTGCAATGCTGATTTGTAATGTTGGTTTATTAGTTTGCTACATTTTTTGCATAATAAATTTTTGACTTTTTTTGTATAGATTTATTTTTAAGATTTTGTTGTTTTTTTTTTATACTTAAATGTTATTTATTACTCGTATTCCTTGACTTATAGGTTGGTATGAGGCTAACCACCCATACTGTAAAAAATGGTTCACTTTGCCAATGTCACCCCTGTTTCAGGGAATGTCGCCAAGAGTTGCAGGGCTTATGTTCATTTGAGGTTTGGATTTTATTTGTAAGTACACAATCAGCATTTGTAAGCGCGAACTATACGTGTTTGTTTGTGGGCATACATCTGAGAGCTTTGAATGAATATATCCTTGCAACTTAGATTATAGATTATTATAGATTTATGTGAAAAGAAACAGAGTTTAATTAAAATTGGTTTTATAAAAAAAAACAAATAATAATCTAATCTAAGTTGCAGAGATATGTAACATTAGGGATTCATATTATGTGCATTCCACAAGCAGACACGTATAAGTTCGCGCTCGCATATACCGCATGCGAACCTACGACATAAAAAACCCAAATCTCACCCTGGACGGTGCAACTCTTGCCGACCTTCCCTCATACAAGAGTGACAATGGAAAAGTGAACCAATTTCTATTGCATGGGTGGTCAGCCGCAAAACCAACCTATAAGTTAAGGATTTTTTTTTGATAACTGCAGTTATAATCTATAATCTAAGCGGCAAAGGTATGACAACATCTAAGATTCATAATAAATACATGCTTACAAGCAGAAACGTGTAAGTTCACGCTCACACATGTGCAGCATTGAAGACATTTCAAACAATCACAATTCAAAAAGCGTTTTGTTTGTAAAACACGTTGGTATCGTCTTTTCTGTACCAAAAAAAGACTTAAAATTCCCAAATTGTTACTAAATTGGACTGAAAGATCTTTCTTTTACGATCTTTTCCTATTTATTTTCACAGTAAAAAGAATCAGAGCACTTTTTTTTCAGGAGTTTCTCTCTTTTTTCCTGAATCCTTTGTACTCCTTTTTCACCATTCTAAGGATAACAGACTTAACATTAATACGACTTGATGGGGTCTTTTTAAATCCCCTTTTCATCCTTCAATGTACCTACAATGATTCTTCACACTTTTCCAAAAGCTAGAAGATTTTTTTCAGATGTTTGTAAGAAAGAACATATTACAGTACATATTATATTGGGTTGAAGTTACGCCTGCTACTCCTCAGGCCCGGTTTTTTCAACTATTGTATTTTTTATTATATTTTTTATGGTTTGTGAATTAACACTGTGAAAATTCATATTGATTGATTCTTTATATATTTTAGAAACAAAATTCTATTGAAACACTGTTTCTTTTCACATTTATTGATTTATAATAATCATAAATTACGAACGGTTTTGACCTTATATATCATCATGTCATCATCAGGTAGGAATACAATAAAAGTTGACAAATTTAATGACAATTTTTTTTAAACTTTTATTCTATTCATACCTGATTATGACCTATAAGGTCGAAAACGTTTGTAATTTAAAATTAAAATTAATCAATATATGTAGATTTTTTTTTTCTAAAATAAATAGCATAAGGACTTTATACTGAATGAATAGGACGCACTTATTTCAAACGTGCGGTTAGTTTTTTTTATCAGTTTAAGTTACGACTTCATTATATAATTAGTTTTAATTATAAGTTATTGTTATGATCTTACTTGGGGCTACTTTTAATTAAATTACTATTTAAAGTAATTTTACAAGATTAATTTTTCCCAAAATCGGTTACAATATACTGTACACTCTTCACTCTCTGCTTACAGGTCTCCGCGTCACAGTGGTCAAAGAGACTCTCTGTCCCGCGGAATCTTTGCTCGTATTTATATGTGCGGCAGAGACGATTCTTGCATGTTGTTGTAAATACCTCCTAGTGGATGGTACTACAGCATTTTATTATTATTTATTTAATCATTATACCAGCAATGTGCCTAGGTACACGTCCACACGAACCCCATACATTCGTAGCATTATGTTCAGAGAAAATAGAATCCAGCGAAAACTCTCTGATCGCAGCAATCAGAGGCCTGAAATGGGAATTGGGCATATGGCGTCATTGAGCAGAGAACCTTAATAGGCTTACCTAGCCTTTTCTTTCCTGTCAATTTTCCTTAAGGCTTACTCCCCATGCTGCAAAACTTGGTTCACTTTTGCCAATACCACCCTAGCTTCAAAGAAAGGTGACAGGAGTTACAAGGCTTATCTTAATGCTGAGGCTTACAATGATATACTACTGAGACTGAGATGCTGCAGCTCACAACAAGGATTTGATGCTTTTTGTTAAACCGTTAGCATAGGTTTTTCCGACACAATGCATTCTTCATCTGTTAATATTTTCTATTTTCTTATATGTTTCTTTCGATCAATGTTTATTTTCTTTCAATGTAATTTTCTTCTCTGTTTACATTTTCTTTCTCTGTTTCTATTTTTCCTACATGTGTTTTTCGATCAATGTATTTCTTTTTTATATGGCTGGTCACGCATTGCACCCTCCGCGTGACCGGGCTGGAATAAATACTTTATTATTATGATGATGATGATGATGAGTTGATGATTTCTTTATAGCGCCGTTTCGTGATGTAATCACTCCAAGGGCGCTTGTGCAAACTATGCCAGAAATTTGCTTGTCTTCAGTGCATTCCGGCACTTTCCATGGTCCTCTAGCTCTCTCACATGATGTGGCAGGTGGTTCCAGGCCAGAGGACCAGCAAGTGCAAATGCATGCTCTCCAAACATTGTGTTAACTCTTCTTATAGGTTCTTCAATCCTTGATTTGGCTCCAGTTTCAGCCGAGCGCAGTGTTTGGCTTTTTTTGCCGAGGGCGACTGGTTTGATCAAATCAGCGAGATATTATTTATGTATTCATTCACTCGATAAAAACTTCCTTTGAATTTTATCTCTACATCTCTTGGTTGCTTAAGAGTAGTTAGTACCTAGTTACTAACTAAACAAAGTATAAGCAAGTAGGTAGGTATATATAATAATATAGTCATTTTAATTGCCAGTTTGTCGGATCCTGACATTTGTACATCTACTCTTTCATTGGCTTCTTGAACCTATTCCATTACCCAGAGTAAGTCGTTGACGAAATTAATTTCTTTATTTGAATCTTAATCCGATTTGTTTTCTATTTTTTGTGATAAATTAATTATTAGTGACACAATTAAGTAGCGCGCCGTTTTATTTTCTGGATTTTTTCTTTAGCAATTAAATTCCGAGTTAAGCTCTATTCAATATGAAAGACATCTTTAATCATTTACTGACTCTGAATAAGGCTAACCGTTTTTAAGTATCAATGATAAAGTTGCCAGATGTATGAAAACTATTTTGAAAAATTCTGTGTCTTTTTTTTTTTTTAATATTATCGTACGAATGAGGTCCGCACATAAATTAAAGACCCTGTTGTGACATCAACCGGATGGGTCGCTAGGGAAAAACTTAACTATTTTTTTAAGCTAAGGATCTGACCTGTTACGTTTGTCGGACGAGGAAAATCTATTTTTTTTTTGCTAAGTCCATTTCTAATTTGTGGTAGGTATAAAATTATGAACCTTTATAATCACAAAATTATAATCATACAGCCATAAAAAAATGTGAGCATGTGATTCGTTCGAAATTCAAATCAACCAGTGGAACACGTCTGAAGGAATCAAGGTCATATTATTGCCAGCATCCAAAATATTCCCTTTTCTTAAATAGTTACGCTGGTAGGTAGAGATTTTAATATTTTTAGATGCGTTGTTTTTTTAACAAAAATGTAAATGAACAAGAATTACTTTTATACTAACCAAGTTTTGACAGCTGTTTGTGTTCCAAGATACAAAAAGTTTCGCCCCTCTGACGATAGATGTATAGAATTGGCGGTATATTAAAAATCATTAAAAAATTGGAGCTTTGTTTTTTTTACCGTAAACGTGGGTAAATTTTCGGTCGATTACACTTTTGAGATCGATTAGTTTTCCAAAAAAAAAATGGAGTTTACTCAAGATTCAAAGTTTCTGTTAGAAGTTTACTTCTTAGCTGAAGTTAAGATAAGTTTTCACTAACAAGAAACTATATTGGTTTAACGTCGGAAATGTGTACTTCGAGAGTAGTTGAAATTAATGAGCTTAAAACTGTTCTTAGTATATAACCATAAAATATACTTACATAATACAAGTTGAAATTTATATATATTAACATTTAAATGCATGCCCACAAGCAGACACGTGTAAACATGCTGCATGTGTGCTCACAAAACACAAACAAAAATACTGTCATTATTTTATTGGGTTTCTTTTGCGACTTATTTATTTAACAAGATTTATTTTGCACAATATACGGTTACACAGTACTTCTCAAGCTCTATCAACTTCTCGTCACAATGATTTAAGCGTCTTCTCCCTCCGCACCATTGCGGCTCGTATATATAGGTACGAAAGAGACGATTCTTGCATGTTCTAGATTATTCCACATACTTCTAAAATAGATTTTTCGAAACACTTCCGGATTGTTCGACACATTACACACACACACTTGGGCGCACGTACCTACATAGATACCTACATGTACACACGAACTCATAGTTCGTAACAATACAATAGGAAGTCAAAATAAAATAACATTTAACTGACCATAAGCATAAAATAGATGGAACAAGTTGATTAGTAAAATACCGCAACTAAAAAAAATAATTCCAAAAACGATTTTTTTTACAATCGATTCCTTAACTCATATGTTGGTATGAGGCTGACTTCCTATACTCGAAGAAATAAACACGTATAAAACTCTCAATTAACAGTCGTCAAAACACTCCTAGCCTCTCAACAAAAAAATGTGATGTCTTTTGGCCGGGTGAGAGGCACGACAAAAAGTCATAACTACAATACAATATTATACAGGCAGTTTAAGAAGATACTTAAGCGCTGCGTAATGCATTTAGCACAACTGTCAACCGCATAATATGTTTAAAAATATTGTGGGACAGAAAAAATCCTGATTATAGACGTATAATTCCTTGATTTGTAGGTTGGTATGAAACTGACAACCCATATTGTAAAAAATGGTTCACTATCCCAATGTCCCCCCTGTTTCAGGGCCTGTCGGCAAGAGTTGCAGGGATTATGTTCATTTGAGATTGGGTTTTATATTGTAGGCTCACATGCGGCATGTTTAAGCGCGAACTTTTGTGAGCATGCATTTGATATGAGTTTTGAATGTTAATATATCTTTGCAACTTAGATTATAGATTTATAGTCAACTGCATATGTTTCAAAATGCAGAAAAATCCCTGATTATTATAGGCAATCCATTTTTATTCATCTACGTCACATAAACGAGGTATTTTTTTTTATGTGCCGAGTCCTTTAGGGAAAGCAGTTACATAAATAAGTCTTAGTTTAGTCGGCGACAGAAAAATACAATCGATATTGACTTTCTCTTCTTCGAAAGAATCTATTTTCGACTCTCCTGGCAGCACCGACCCGACACATAAAATCTAGTTTTAGTGGCAAGCCAGTTGACATCCGAGATCGGGTCGCGCTCCGCCCATGTGTCTCTGCTTTCCTGTTACTTTTGCCACCCAACACCCTTCAATGGAGTGACAATCATAGACACAAATGGAAATTATATACCGTGCTATAAAAATCGGTTCACTTTTGCCAATGCCACCCTGTTTCAGGGAAAAGCGGCAATAATTGCAAGGTTTATGTTCATCTGAGGTTTTTTTATTTGTATGCACGCATGCAGGATGTGTAGGCGCGAACCTACATGTGCCTGTCTGTGGGCATGCATTTAATATGAGCCTTAAATGTTAACATATCTTTGCAGCTTAGATTATAGATTTACAAATCTCCATAAAAAAATATAAAAGTGTATGTTTAGACCCTTCGGGGATAACGCGGTATGTGTAGTATATTTGTAGCTTAGTTGCGTTATACTAAACCATTGTGGTAAGCAAAAAGTGCAGTTAGGGAAAAAGGGATTTAGAAATTAAACATACATTTTTGTGAAAGCCAGAGGCGACTTAAAATGGAGTTTTTCAGTTGGGTGCGAGTATTAATTATGTGAAGAAAAAAAACAAGGATATTTGAAAATGGTGGAATACCTACTGTGTTTCGTTAATTTCACATGAGCAATGTTTTTATGTGTACTAAACCAAAGTGTCTTAAAAAAACTGGACATTGATTTTGAAAATATTTAAAACAACTCTCCCATTATCGTGTTTTTTTCTTAGCTCAGATTATGTAGAGTGTGATTCTTAAGACAATTTCATTCAAAGGTAATCTTTGAATCATTTGCTGTGCTGTTACTGTATCCTGCCGCCGTTACACTAGGGGTGGCCGGTACCTCCGCAGATACGTCTTCATTGTTTTCTGTCCTTGCATATCTCTTTCATCTCTTCAACATTAATCACTTTCCTCATACATACTCTTTTCTTATTCTCACTCTGTAGGCTCATCTTTTAATTAAATGGTAGATAAACCAAGCAAGCATTGAGGGGACTATTTGTCTATGTGAATCCACGTGCCGAATTCATTTTTAGTTCTTGGTTTCGGGCAAAACAATTATTGTAGCAAGTTGTCGTTTTGTCGGTGTTTTCTTGCAACGCTTGATACTGTAATGCAATTATAACATTCTGATATAAACCAGATGCTAAGTCCATTACAGTACAATATAATTGTACGAATAATAATATCTAATAATTATGCAAATAATAATAATAATTATATAGACAGTAAAAATTTCTTGCTGGTTGGATAATTAAAGATAGAGGTGGATTAAGCTTTGGTTTTTTTTTCACGTAGAAAATTGCAAGATAAAACAGATTTCGAGTTAAAGGGTAGATCAAATGGCCAACAAGATTGTTAACAATAACAATGAGGTTCGAAAGTTCAAAATATCCCTCGGCTATGTGACGTCAGCAATAGTAAATTCCCGATAATCTGGGAAATTTTGCTAGATCACAGCATTTCGTGGGTCAAAGATGGCATTAACTATTTTCCTAGATTAAGTGAATTCTTGATGTTAAACATATATAAAATAGTACCCATTGTATACATTTTTTTGAAATAGTGTTAATACTTTTTAACTCTGTAAGTAGTTTGTTTCATACGAACAAAATATTTTATAATTATATATATTTTGTAAAAAGCCGATGTCGTGTTTTTAAAAAACAAATAAATAACCATATGTTTGCAGCTCAAATATAGATTATGTAGACTAATAATTAATATCCTATTGACAGAGTAATGTAGATTTTACTGAGAATGAGCTCTAGACTTTTCTCAAAACATATGTAGCTGCCATTGACTGGCGGCTGCACTTTGCTCACAGAGTTATAACCCCAGTTGTTCTGCTTCCCAATATGCTGTGTACGCAAAGCCGTCACTGCCGAATGCATTAATCCTGAATACTTCCTACCATGTACTGGTAGTTACTCTAGTCCTGGAAGCTCGCTCACGTCAGGCTACTGGGAAGTGATGCAACCGTTAAGTGACTCAAATATAAACTGTGACTATTCACCAATCCTGCTAGCACTTCACTTATGGTGAAATAGCGCTCATATTGGTTCCACGGCAAGATGTCCAACGACACAATGTACATTGACAAAATGTCCTCCCGATAAAATGTCGACCGACAGAATGTCCACCGACAAAACCTCCACCGACCAAATGTCCAGCGACATAATGTCCACCGACAAAACCTCCACCGACAAAACCTCCACCGATAAAATGTCCACCGACAAACTGTCCACCGACAAAATCTCCACCGACAAAACCTCCACCGATAAAATGTCCACCGACATAATGTCCACCCTACAAAATGTCCACCGACAAACAGTCCACCGACAAACTGTCCACCGACAAAATGTCCACCGACAAAACCTCCACCAACAAAATGTCCACCGACAAAACCTCCACCGACAAAATGTCCACCGACATAATGTCCACGCGACAAAATGTCCACCGACAAAATGTCCACCGACAAAACCTCCACCGACAAAACCTCCACCGATAAAATGTCCACCGACATAATGTCCACCTGACAAAATGTCCACCGACAAACTGTCCACCGACAAAATGTCCACCGACAAAATGTCCACCGACAAAACCTCCACCGACAAAACCTCCACCGACAAAATGTCCACCGACAAAACCTCCACCGACAAAATGTCCAACGACAAAATGTCCACGCGACAAAATGTCCACCGACAAAACCTCCACCGACAAAATGTCCACCGACAAAATGTCCACCGACAAAGCATTCATCGACATAATGTACACTGATAAAATATCCATCGTCATAATGTCCACGCGAAAAATTGTCTATTGACAAAATTTTATCCTCAGAACTATTTAGTAATTATTTAGCTACCTGAGCATGCAAACGGTTTGTTTGGTAAACGGGTCGTGGAACTTAATATACTCGCCGTAATAAAAAAAAACAAGGTTGTCTTATTATTTTGTCTTTTAAGATCGCCACCTTAACATTTAAACTGAATTATTTATATGCATGGATTTGAGAAATCGAGGATAAAACATTATATTGTTTGTAATTTCTCATAGTAGGTAAGTGAATTAGTGATAAACAAGTATTCATGAAAAACTTCTACACTACAAGTTTTTCACTCTCCTTTAGTGTTTTCTCTCGGCAGAAAGTAAAAAAAAAATGTATTTGTTCGAAAAACCCACCATAGCTTTATATGTCACTAATTCAGTTTTATTTTTAAGGTATCAAAATGAATGATTACAGAATACCTCAACAATCAATAAAATAACTTTAATTTTTAAATATTTCTGTTGCTTCCTAGTTGCGTCACTGCCTAGTCGCCCGGTTGTAGGCTACACCCTCAAATACCACATAATATAATAGTTATTTATGCCACTGCCTAGTAATGATAGTCTTTGTAACACGAGTGCTAGTTTGTGGCATTAGGCGCAGCCGAATGGCACAATAGAAAGCACGAGTGTTACAAAGGCTTATTACGTGCAGTGGCATACAATACTTTTTCTACGACCATGAGAGAATTAACAAAATAGTGAATAATAGTCATTATAATGTACTCGTCCATTTGAAGTAATTAAAACCTTATCTTTGTCAAAACACGTGATTTATCATTCCCTTCGATTATCGAATCTAACCTAAGTTGTAAAGATAAATTATATTTAGGTTTCATATTGAATTCATGCCCACAAGCCGACACATATAAGGTCGCGCTTTTACATCCTGCATATAAGCTTAAACATTCAAACCCAAAACTCAAATAAACATATTATGCCCTGCAGTTGTATTGGCACGTGAACTAAGTTTGTACAGCATAGGTGATCAACCTCATACCCACCTATTAACCAAGTAACTTTTTGAGTTTGTTTATTTTTTGCGGTGAAAATTTTTGTATTGTTTTCCTTTCAAGCCTTTTATTTTCCTTTGAAAAAAGGAAAGCTTTATTTGGAGCATTCCGATAAATAAATTCGATAAATTTTAGCACTATTAACAATTTTTATTTGACTCCACACATAAAATATATTCATTTTCATCTGAACAGGGCTGGAAGTCTCATCACCACGGTAATTCCTACCTACCGAATATCAGTAATATTGTATGAAGCCTAATCAGCTGATCGCTTGCGGCCATCTTGGATTGACAGGGCTTCATACCCCCATACAAGGTTGACATTTGAAATTAAAAAATGGTTCCAATTCTGACAATGCGCATGCGCACATTTTCATTTCAACACGTTTACCCGTTGCGTAATGTTACATTACGCAACGGGTGTAGAAATGTATGTCATTGTGATTGCGTTAGCCGTTTTGTAATTAGTAAATTACCACAAATGGGAGTAGAAAAAATAGGTTTCCTCAACAATCAATAAAATAACTTTAATTTTTAAATATTTCTGTTGCTTCCTAGTTGCGTCACTGCCTAGTCGCCCGGTTGTAGGCTACACCCTCAAATACCACATAATATAAAATAGGTTTCCTCAACAATCAATAATGTAACTTTAATTTTTAAATATTTCAGTTGCTTTCTAGTTGCGTCACCTACTAGTTTCCTAGTTGTTTAGGCTACACCCTCAAATACCACATAATATAAAATAGGTTTCGGTGGCGTTGAATTATTACTGTTCTGTTTCATCCCTCAGTGTTTGTTCACCGCTTCTCCCACTTCACCCCTTGCATATTTCACGTTTTTCGCAGTTCACCACCGTCGAGGGGTTTTACAGGAAAATCACTCGACTGTTGAAATATTCTGAAATGTGTTAAAATGTCGCTGGAGCGTTGCTTCGTGTGCTTCAGGTCACATTGTATACGAATGAAATTTAAATGAATTTCAAATGCGATTAGGCTGCACATAAGTTGCAACTTCTTGCAGCATCTGGATCACTTTTATTTAACACTTAAAGGGGTCGGCCATATCGTTGTAATAAAAATATAGGATGATTTATTTGGTGAGCGCTGTTTTTGTGTGTATCACACCCCAAGAGCCCTCTGCGAGTTTGGTCGTCGCTGTTTTCTACAAGCCAATTCTCAAGCAAAACCCAGTTGCTGTAAGGCTGGATGGGCCTTTAGTGGCTGGTCTCTGGTAAAGGTATACGTAAATTTTCACCCAGCAAAAAGCATATTTGAATTTTTTTTGTGCTCCGCCGGAATTCGAACCCACAACCTTCCATTTACGAGTGAGAAGTGATATCCACTAGATACGAACCGGTCGTTACCTTAGTTCTTGTTTATCGTATCTCCAACAGAGGTTATTTCACATGATAATGCTTTAAATTTATTTTGAAAATATTATAAAACATACCAAAGCATATTTTCAAGTATGCTTTTCGCTTGGTTGAAAAAATCTTTACCAAAGACCGGTCACCAAAGGTTCATCCAGCCTTACAGCAGCTGGATCTTGTTTGAGTATTTGCGTTTTGTAGCGACGACGAATCTCGTAAACAACACCTCTGCGGCACTATAACAAGTGTCATAGACCCGTAGAGTCTCTGAAATCACAGAATTTCTTAAATAAATATATATTCTTTATTATTATTAAAAGCTAATGCATAACCGGGTTAGTATTTAACTAATACGGATTGCAGAGAGCTTTAACTATTGAAGGCAATTAGAACAATTTTGTTAGTAGAGTAGAATTTAAGTATTGGTACAGGGAGTATATAGAATACTCGTTAAACGTGGGCAATTTAAACTACCTGATGTCATTAAAGCGTACCACCCCTTCTCCACATCATAAATAGGAAACGATAGTAGCACGATACATAAAGAGTTGTTAACTATTTCAATTGCAACCCTCGCAGACTTTTTTTTAATAGTTGGTATCAGGCTGACCATCCATGCTGTAGAAAATGGTTCACTTTGCCTATGTCGCCCCTGTTTCAGGAGAGTTCGGCAAGAGTTGCAGAGTGTATTTAGGTTCGTTCACACGCGGCATGTGAAAGCGCGAACTTGTACGTGTCTGCTTATGAGAATACAGTATTTAATGTAAATCCCCAAGGTTCAACTGAAAGTGGTTGGTGTGAGGCCGGCCCCCTTACCTGTAAAAATAAATAGGTCCCGAAGCGCCACATGCGACGCCTTCGTGGAAACGCAGGCAAGAAGTTACATTATATGTGTAGCTTAGTTGCGTTTACATATATTTTCTACTTCGATTAGATTAGATTAGAATAGACTTGTTGAAGAAGAATTCTTTCACCAACCTATTTAGCCAGGCCAAAAGCAAGTACTACATTTCGTTCGAGGACATTTCGTCGGTTAACACCTCGTTGGTTGACATTTTGTCGATGGACATTATGTCGGTGGACGTTTTGTCGGGTTGGCATTTATTCAGGTGGACATTTTGTCGGCGGACATTTTGTTAAAGGTAATTTTTTCGGTTGATATTTTGTCAATGGATATTGTATCGGTGGACGTATTGTCACGTGGACACTATATCGGTGAATATTATACCTGTAGACTTTGCACATTTGATGATTGCGTTCCCACCTGCAAATATCAAAGGCTCAAAAGCTCTCTAGGTGTGACACACACACTTCCATCTCTTTCTGCGTTTCATCCCTTTGTATTTTTAATTAATTCATTCATACCACCGACTATGCGAGGCCTTTGAACAATCATTCTTTAGTTAACGAATGAATGATGTACCCAGTGGCGGCTCCAGGTAAGTGCATCGGTGCATTGCACCCCCAGTAATAATGCCACGATGCAATACTTACAAATTATTAGGGTTAGGGGGGTAATCAATGACGGCTAGTATAAAAATGCACTGCTCGATGAAAAATCGACGAGCCGTCACTGGATGTACCTTCAAGTAAACTCAATCGCATATTCTCAAAACGGTTCCTTTCGGTTCGGTTTGAATATTATGTATTTAACAGTAATATTGAATCAGCGAAGCTCCTTTAGCAGATCTTTTTTTTTAAATTATGAAAATACAATGCCAGTTTTATTCAACGAAATATACAAACACTGAAATTTTTTGCAAGTACCGCTACGTTAAACATGAATAAGATACTATTGAAATTATAATGATCTTGGCACAGATTCCGTAGACAACAAAATTGTGACGTTACACCACCGGGTTTCTAGGGAAAAGACAAACATTTTTTTTGTTATTGGTTGCCAAGGTCCTTAGTCGTATCAATGAGTGAACTGTTAAGTTTGCACGCTGAAAAAAAATGTATGCACAAATTACTTTATCAATTCTCTTTTATATGAAAAACGCAACTAAGCTTCACATACAGCGTAACTTGTATTATTAAGATTTTGAACCTATTTATTTTTACAAGGAATGGGCCAGACTTACTCCTACCACTTCAGTTGAAGTTGGAGTTTCCCAGCTAGTTTCTTTGTGAAGGCCGAAAAAACTTTGCCGGTACTTTTTACTTTGAAAACACCGAAAAGGGAAATCATTTCTTACACCCTCGCCTCGGTGGGATTCAAACCGAGCTTTCGTGGTAGGAGCTTACGTGAAATATTAATCTTTAATTTATTCCAACTTTCAAATTTCTAAATTTCCGAAATTTCCAACAGTTTTCAGTTTCTGCATAGAAAAAAGTAGATATGATGAAAAGTTAGTGAAATTTCATTTTAATACATTGTGAAAAAGGAGTTCAAACATTTGATACACTACCTACATAAAAATAAAATGAAAGTCACACGACAATAAATAATAAAGAGCTATGGAGTGCATCAGGAAGGCTTCCGGTGACAGCGGGAATGAATCATCCGAGAAGACCGGCTTCTTCCATCTCCCTTGGGGTCGTCGCTCTTCCCTCCCCCCTCCCCTCCCCCCCAAGCCCTCCGCTCCACCCCACCTCCCCCCGCAGATCCCCTACTACCACCTCCCAACCACCTGGTACGACCCCCGACGGGAACAAGTCTTCCAGAGAACTTCTTTCAAAGATCCAAACGCTTCACCGACAGAGAACTTCAAATTTGTGATGAATTCAACGCCAGAATTTTGGCCAATTTCGTACCCTATATTGATGAAGAATACTGGATTTCCGACTCATTCTAACGTGGATTCTAATCAATCGGCTGACATAAATGGTCCAAATGGTTCAACAACTGTAAATAACAGATTTGTAATGAATTCAACACCAGAATTTTGGCCAATTTCGTACCCTACATTGAAGAAGAATACTGGATTTCCGACTCATTCTTACGTGGATTCTAATCAATTGGCTGAAATTAATGGCCTAAGTGGTTCAACAGATGAAAATAACAAATTTGTAATGAATTCAACACCAGAATTTTGGCCAATTTCGTACCCTACATTGAAGAAGACTACTGGATTTCCGGCTCATTCTAACGTGGATTCTAATCAATCGGCTGATATTAATGATTCAAGTGGTTCAACAACTGTAAATAACAATTTTGTAATGAATTTAACACAGGAATTCTATCCAATTATGCACCTTCCATTGAGAAAGAAAGATGGATTGTTGGCATCATTAAATGTGGATTCGAATCATTTGACTGTTTTGAGTGATGCGATTGGTTCGACAGATGGAAGTAACAAATTTGTGATTAACAATTCCTGCTTTCCATCAAGTGAAATGGAACATAATATTGTGGTTGAATCTTTTTCTGCACCCAATGTGGATAAGAGGAGAAAGAATTCGCTTGGGGTTCAAGTTGAAAGAACTGAATCTTTGAGGAATTCTTCAGCACGAGGTAAAAATTGGCCAATTGAAGATTGGACTGGGAAGGAACAATTCATAAGCAAATCTTTAACCTCACCTAATACGGGATCTAGACAAATAAATTCCGACTGTAAAGAAAGTGATCATAAGGTAATTTTGCAAACCAGAAGTTGCTATCTGCCATTAAAAGAGAAGCAACATTTAGTGGGGAAAATTCCAACTCCATTTCATGTGGATTCGAGACAAAAAACTTACATTTGTAAACAGAATGAAAGCTTAAAAGTTGGAACTACCCGTTTACAAAAAGACGATGATTGGTCAATTTTACAATCCAGGAGTAACAGCGACTCAATGAAAAGACAGGAATGTTTAATAGGTAAAATCCCTACTAGATCTCGCGTAGACTTAAGGGAGATGGATTCTAATAGTTTCCTTGATGGAAGTTGTAAATTTACAATGAGCCATTTGCAACAAGACGGAGATCCAGTTTTGAAGACCGAATGTAAAAATCTTCCAATGAAAGGAAATGAACTTTCAATGGGTAAAACACCACGTGTATTTAATGTTAACTCCAGAAAATTGAATTCTTATAATGGCCCAAATGAAAACAACAAGCTTATGAAAGTGTATTCACCAAAAAATGAAGCTTGTCCCTATTCACAATACAGAAGCAATAACCTTTCTATGAAAGAACAGGAACATCTAATGTGTAAAATACCACCTTCCGTTCAACAGAGTTTCTTTGGTGACCGAGATGACATCAATTTGGACTATTTGTCACAAGATAAAGATAGGCCAAATCCACAAGATGAAGATGGGTCAAATCCACAATCCAGAAACAGTTATCTTCCTTTGAAGAAACAGGAACACTTTGTTAATAAAATCCGGACTCCCGATCAACAGAGTCTCTTTGGTGACCCAGATCAAATGAATTTGGACTATTTGTCAGGGTCAAATCCACAATCCAGAAACAGTTATCTTCCTTTAAAAGATGAGGAACATTTTGTTGGTAAACCACCGACTCCTCAAGATATGGACTGCAGACAAAGACGAGCCTCTCTTCCAAGCATCACCTACTATTCTCAGTGCAACAGTCCACTTGTGATTTGTGTTCAAGCACCTAATGAAGACATATGGCACCAGCAACAGTACCTTATGAGAAGGAAGAGGATCTTGAATGCGGTTCGTTGAATAACCTATTTGTTTTTACTAACTAATTCACTAGCCAGTGTTCTAATACTTACTTACCATTTTGTGTGCTAAAATAATGCCACTGACCAAATGATGGAAACAGCACAAATTTGAAATTGGAATATTTTTTTACCGGACAAACGTTACACTTTTATGAGACTACGCTACGCTACTAAGCTGCACATTTAAAGCAACTTCTTGCCACACAACACAATTTAATATTGTCCCATTCGAAACCAATATCAATCACCACTTCCTTTCAGTGTATCAAAACAAAGCCAACACAACTCAATACTACGCAGCTAAAAGCCCTGCTACAAAGGATCACGACATTAAGCGGCACATCACCAACACTTCTGCGGCACTAAAACACGTGTCATAGACTCCTAAAGTCTCGAAATCTAAGGGAGTCTCCCGCACAGGATTCCTAAAAAGATCTATTCTTTAGATACTTAATACATTTAAAAAAAAAGGATTTTTATCGTTTTTTATGATTTGTGTATTAATACTGTTAAAATTCATATTGATTGATCTTTACTAAATTTTGTAGAACTAAAACAATTCTATTAAAACACTTTTATTTTTACATAATGATTTTCTAAAACGTTTTCGATCACTCACGGTCATCGTCAGGTACAAAAAAAATCATCCATTTCTTTGATGTTCGAATCAAATGTAAGGTTTGCAATTGATTTTTTTCTTGTATGGGGTTTGTACGTATTTAAACGTTTTTGTAAAAAGATGAAACCCCCGAGGGTTTTTCTTGTATAATCTGACAATATGTTGAAAAGCTAAGGGCTGAAGGTATATTATATGGAGGGGCTTTACAATGGCTGCGGTCCCTTCAGGAAATCCTCTTTTTCAAAAGTATCTCTATAATCTAAGTTGCAAAGATAAATTAACATTTAAAATTAATATTAAATGCATTCCCACAAACAGACACGTGTTATATCGCGCTTACAAATACCGCATGTGAACTTACAATGTAAAAACCCTATGTCTGGGAAGGTTGTGGGTTCGAATCCCGGCGGAGCACAAAAAAATACCATTTATATTTTCAAATTTGCTCTTCGCTGGGTTGAAAAATTCATAAACCTTTACCAATGACCGGTCACCAAAGGTCCATCCAGCCTTACAGCAACTGGGTCTTGCTTGAGTATTCGCGCTTTGTAGCGACGACCAAGCTCGTACACCTCTGCGGCACTACAACAAGTATCATAGACCCCTAGAGTCTCTAGAATCTAGGGAGTCTCCCGCACAAGATTTCTTAAAAAAAAAATGTCAAATGAACCCTGCATTGGCCGACCTTCTCTGAAACAGGGGTGACATTAGCAAAGTGAACCATTTTTTACTGTATCATACCAACCTATAAGTCAAGGAAAGTATCCATAGTGTTTATTTTTTATGGACCTGATTAATTAAATTTTATTTTTTTTAAATGTGAAGAGGAATGCAATTCACCAACCTATTTTGCATGACCAGAAACAGGTATTAACGTTATCAATTAATAATTCTTTATTATTAACTACCCAATTTCATCTGTTGAACCAGGGTCGAAGCTATTGTCGATAGACATGACGCAGATGGGCTTCGAACCAGCGCTAATGTCAACGAAAATTCGAGCACCAACGCCTTATTAAGATACAATGTACGCGACGTTGCGGCGCTTAAACGCTGACACCTTGACGCGCGTTAAAAACGTTTCCCTTTTGACGAAGCCTTAATAGGGTATTTTCACAAAAAAAAATATTTCATAAAATGATATACTACATTTTTAAAAATGCATCTGCCTTTTTAAAAAAAAAATATCTGGCTTAGTTTTTGAATTACAGCTCTTTAAAATTCGCGCATTTTCGATTTCCGGTAAAACAGGTATTTTTTTTATTTAGGCGGACGTGACATCGATGGATCTTCGGATCTATGGAGTGTACCGTTAGGCCGTGGAAGACTGTCGGATCCATCTACGTCATTTTGACGTCACAGCGTGGCTAGTCGGCCGCGCTGCGTTTTGGCGGGATTCAAATTCTTGGCGTTTTATTTTTTTAAATTATCAATGATATCTTTATTTTTACTACTTAAAAAATATATGGTTGTGATCCTTGAAATGTACTCTACACAACCATAGTATTTTAAACCATTTTCCCCACTACTGCAACTACCCTATTCTGGGACATGGAGTGATTTAACGTCACCCAGCCGGGTAATCTATATCCCCCGTAATTTATATTGAATTATTGGAATTTCGCTTCGATGAACAATTTTGTAATTAGTTGCATAGGCCGTACCAACTCACATGATGTATTTTGTATCTAACAAATATGTTGTTTAAAAGATAGGCAAATGCAACGCAAACGCAACTGAGCTGCATCAATATGTAAGTTCGTAACAATTTACTAGTAACATCTGTGGACTAGAAATTATCTTAACGAAAATAGACATATATGGCTGAAATATGAGCCAAAAATGGAGACAACCCTTAGCAATCAATATTTCGTGTTTAAATAAGTAAATATTATTGTGGCTAGTACAGAAAATGAAAGATACGTTACTAAGATATATGCAAAAATACTCAACTTTAAAAACGTTTGACTATTTTGATCGTATCATGCCATCAAAGGGTCAAAAACGGGTTGCGGACATGTAAAATTTGTATGGGAATGGAAAAAAGGCGTTTTTGTTTTATTTTTTAATTACATCGCCACTTAATGCTTTTTGCAGTTTTTTTTTGTATTTCAATACGCTTTTTATTTACTTTACTCTGATAATTTTAGAATTCAGTAGAGATCACCAGTTTTTATGAAAAAGCTGAAAATCATTAGGGGACACACGCACAAGACAAAAGGTACAAATTTCGACGGCGATACCCATATATCTGTTTCAACTTGCTTACGAAAATGGTCATTAGTAAGAAAGAGAAGGAAAAACTTCACAGTTGCATTTTCATAATATGTACAAAAAACTCGGCAGAACGACAAAAAAAAACTTGAATGTTGGTACCAATGGCTGCCGACTTGACCGGAAATAGCAAGAGTTGACAGATAACACGCGTTATAAATAATGTGATTGCTAAAATTGGTGTCAATATTTCATATTTTCAAGGTGTATATTCATATTTAAATTTTATTACTCATCTCATTAGCGTTTGACAGGAAAGAAACGAAAGTGGTAGCAAGTATGTATCAATTCAGTATGTTAGTTTCCGCTCCCCTATGTTATTACTCAATGTTCGTAAAAATGTACGAACTTTGAGTACCTACGTGCGACTGTATATTGTTACGATTTTAGGGTTCCAAAAGTCTTTCAATTAAAAATACTGGTCTTCTCATACAGTTGTTTATTTTACACTTTTAATAATTTATTTTCTCAAAGATAGTCTCGACTATTCCATTACACTTGGTTTCTGTTCACTGGTTTTGGTTCAATGTAGTTGTAAAGCTCGTAGGATACTGGCTCTGCAAGCAACTTGCACCCTTTTTATACTCTTCAAAACAGTACAATCTAGATCTATATTCGCTAGACAGTTCCAGAAAGGCGTAGTAATCATTATTTCTCGATGCTTCAAGTATTTTATTAAATTATTCCTACCCACACAATACAATACAGAATTTCTATAACTATAACTAATACCTACTTATTTTAAATATTTATATTTCATATTTACATAACAATATGCATACATAGAACTGGCACTAGTATGATGATGGTAGTGTTACGATCTACGAACTTCGAAGTACCTACGCGCGCCTGTACAGGTACAATAGTGTGAGTAGAACAGGCCAGTATGATCCATGGTAGTATTAGTGCATACGTGATCCTTATCATGCTGCTAGAACAACGCACTGGTATTGGAATCATCCACTATATTCGAGAAATGTCCGTATGAACGAGTATAAATGAAGCTGAAATCGTGTGCAGGGAGAGTGTCGATACGTAGTATTATAGTATACTTATCTATTTTTTTTATTTTTTTTATGTGCCACTTCTAACGAAGATCGGCGATCATCATAGCTATTTTGATTTTAGATGCTGCGGCTCGAAACAGGGACTTGGTGCTTCTGCCGAACCACTGTCGCAGGTTCTTCAGCCACGATGTCCTTCGGCGTCCCTGAGATCTTCTCCCCTCAATCTTACCCTGTATGATGAGATGAAGGAGACAGTACTTCTCATTTCTCATAATGTGACCGAAGTACATAAGCTTTCTCTGCTTAATGGTAGGCAGGAGCTTCTTTGTAGTGCGCATTTGTTGAAGAACTTCTTCATTGGTGACTCGATCACGCCAAGATATCCGAAGCATTTTTCGGTATATACTTATCTATGATGTCGATTAAACATTTAGCCGTAAAGTCCAAAGCAAGAGTTAAAAATCAGTGATTGTCAATTGTTGTAAATTATGAACCAAACTGTGAAAAATAACTAATTGCAGTTTAATGAATAGAGAACCCCAGTTAGAATCATAACAATATGTAGTGCCACTCCTTGCCGCGTCAATAATTTCGCAGATTTAACTAATTTGGTAGGTGTTTTTTATCTTATTTCGCATTAAAACGACGTGCAAAGACAGTTTTGAATTATAACCTCAAAAAAATTTGACAGATCAAATAACTATTGTAACGAAAGGATCATAAGTATGTAGGGAAGATAGGAAAATTTGAATATGGTATTGAAAAAATAAAAAAAGGATCAACCCTGAGAAAAAAAGGAGATCAGCTCACCTGGTTGGCAACCACAGGCTGATGAATTTTGTTGCGATATATATTGACCGGTCCGTAGTCAAGTGGTTAACACTTCTGACTCGTAAATGGAAGGTTGTGGGTTCGAATCCCGGCGGAGCACAAAAAAATACGCTCTTCGCTGGGTGAAAAATTCATCTTCCTTTACGAAAGACCGATCACTTAAGGTCCATCCAGCCTTACAGCAACTGGGTTTTGCTTGATAATTGGCGCTTTCTGTGCGGAGCACAGTCTTTTTGCATCGAATACTTGGTTTCGGCATAAGGATGTGCATCTGTACACGAGGCAGATTGTGGGAAGTCGCACAATCATTGACTACATCTGTGTGGATGAAAGACTGAGAGGAGCCGTAAGAGATAGCCGTGTCTATCGCGGGCCTGAAATAGGCAGTGACCACTATCTCTTATGTGCTAAAATAATGCTTGGTGAATTAAGAAAAAAGAACCGAAAGAAACAAGTAAGAATGCCTAGAATAAAAGTAGAAAGGCTGAATGATGAAAATGTGAAAGAAAAGTATGTATCAGAGTCAGACAACACAAAATTTTAAGTGTGAATGAACTTGAAAAGAATGTGTGCGGAAAAGATATTGAAAGTATGTGGAAAGATCTGAAAGAACGAATGATTGAATACGTGCTAAAAAAAGTATGTGGGTAAACGAAAGGTGGAATGTCTCTACCTACAAAATGGCAGATAGTCTACGAACAAAATGGCACATTGTACTGTAATTAAATGTTTATTAACTTTGAAAAAAAATGACCTGAATTTTTATATAAAATGCGAAGAAACTTTTTCCCCGGCCTAATATTATACAAGAAAAATTACGTATGAAGTAAGCAATACTTTTTTAACTTTACTTTTTACTTTCTTCGGCTCATAAGCCTTGAAGGCTCAGGGCCTCCCGCACCACAATCCTCCAGGACTCTCTGTCTTGTGCTGCTTCCCTCAATGGTCCACTCACTCCCAGAACTTCGGCGTCGGCTTCGTTGTGTCTGCCCACCGCATCCTGGGACGTCTGAGTGGTCTAACACCTGAGGGGGCACCATCCAAGACTGTTCTGATGATCCTGAAGTCCTCTGCACGTGCTACATGTCCGGCCCACTGGAGTCTTCTTGTTTTCATTACCGACACTATGTTTGGGTCCCGAAACACGGACATCAGCTCCGCGTTGGTCCGGATACGCCACCTGTCATCTTCAAATACAGGTCCGAGAATGCGACGAAGCATTTTGTTCTCAGAAACCTGGAGATATTTCACTTGTTTCTGAGTCAGACTCAACAATGGAAGTGTAGATCTTGAATTTTGTGGAGCGGGATAGCCATTTTGAACACAATATAGCCCTCCAATGCCAAAAAAAGCATTATTGCTGGAGTGAATTCGAGCATGTAATTCTGAGGATAGAATATTCTCGTCATTTCAAATCCAGTGAAATAATTCTTCCAAACATCAAGTATTTGATCTCGATCAGCAATGACATTTCCCTGTTTATCATGAAGTAGGCAATAGCTGGTAAACAATATCTTGAATTTTGATATAAATCTATGGATAAAATTTGTATCATTACTATTACTCAGAATAATTTCTACAACTTGATTTGTATAATTTTTTGGGAAATAAACTTGCCTTTTCCCCAAAGCAGGCACATGGTTAATAAATTGGATGCCAGTTAGAAGAAAAGATAACATTTTGTTGTTGTGAAATATCTAAAATCGTTTATTGTTAAAAAAACAAAAATACATTGAATTGATTACAAAAATTATGGCAATGCTACACTTGAATTCTTAAATGAAATTTGAATAAAGGACCGTGTTCTCGATGATTCTTTTAATAAATTATTTCCATTAGTTAGCAAAACAAAATGTTAACAAGCTCAGCAATACCAATTGATGAAAAATTGGATTTTGCTCAAAATTTTCTGCAAAAGCGCAATAATAGCTTTGAGATACAATGCCAATTTAGGATATGAGAAGCCGATAAGGCTGGCTATGTATTTCAGATAACTCAATATCTTAAATCCGATTGAGACAATTTTCTTCAAAATGGAACACAACCTCTTGAAACTGATTCCGCTCAGCAGATATTTTATAAGTTGGATGATTTGCTTGATGTGTGTGATTATTTGTGAGATGAGCCAGTAGACCTTCTTGGGGAGCCCGATGCCGAGATTATAGATAGCAACAATAGCCTTGATGATGGCCTTGATGAAGTTCACCACGTGTTGGATGATCTTCTTGATAAGATTCGACAACCATCCTCGGCTCCTGTCCACGGCAGTGGAGGATGAAGACTCTAGTTCGGCCTCTTCAAGGAGCTCTCTCAGTTCTTCGTCTGCTGCAGGGTCGCCATCTACTTCAGAATATATTTCAACCAGTTGATGTTTCAGCTCTGTGTCGCCAAGTTCGCTTTCCAAGTAGTCTAAATCATCACTTTCTTGGGGAGAAAACTCGCAGCAACGAACTGCATTCACCTAAAACAAAATAAAGAACAATTACAAAACCCACCGATTCATTTTAGTCGCCCATACAGGCACATGTGTGTACTTGTAAGGTAGGTATTGTTATGTAAATAGTAGGTTTAAACAAAATAAATAGGGTAGTTGCATATAGATTCTAGCTGTAGGATGAATTATTATGAAGTACCTCGAGTAAGGAAATATTATATAATTAATAATTGTATTGGAAGCTTTTGGAATATCATAGGCGTTTCCAGGCGAAATTAAGTTCTAGAAAGTTTGATCGCCATAGCTATAAAAGGCGTAAAACGACTGCAGGTGAGTCAGTCTCCAAATACTAGTAGCCTTTACAGGCCAAGATAGCGAAAGTGAACTATCATGTGAATTGTAAAATAAATTGTGAACAAAATAAATTACTTTAAAATAAATCTCCGGCAGTTTTGAATCTAGAAGACCAATATTGAAATCTTGAAAACATTAGAACCCTAAAATCACAACAGTTTTATCTATAATAAAATCTAAGACTCTGCTTTTAAATATTGACATTTAAAGGGAATTTTTTTAATACACATCCAGCATGTGCGCTTACAAAATAAACCAAACCTCCCATGAACTTAAACCTTGCAACTCCTGCCACCTTTCTGAGGTGGCACTAGACGACAAGATTGAAGTTGACCGCTGAGGACGTATGGAGCTGGAAATGTATGCTACTGGAGCTCAAGGAGAGATATGGGCTTTAGCGCCATCGGAAGAAGACATTATGAAAACTTAAATGTTCAGTAAATACGACAAAGAATTTCGCAAAATTAAAAAAAATAAATGAAACAGGAAAACTGCACATGCTCTTTGGTGAAAAAAATATTTAGAAGTGTTTTTTTAATGATGGTTTTGGTTAAACGACACAGAAGAAATATGAGGCTTTTTGAAAGACGACTCAATTATCGAAGTTGAAAAGATTTATATTGATGAATGGCCTTAATCAGTCACAAGTCAGTAAAAAAATTGAAACCCAAATTTAAAAGGGATATCAGCCCTGCAACTTTTTTCGAGAGTCCCTACAACAAAGGTGGCATTTCCAAATTGAACCAACTTTTAAAGGACGAGTGCGTAGTTTATAAATAAAAAGATTTATTTTATGCAATTCCAAATGTAATTTAATCTAATCTAAGTTGCAAAGATATGTTACATTGGAGATTCAAATTACATGCATTCCCACAACCAGACACGTACAAGTTCGCGCTTGCACATGCCTCATGTGAACCTACAACAACAACAAAAACAAATCTCAAATGAACATACACCCTTCAACTCTTGCCGTCCTTTCCTGAAACAGGGGTGACATTGGCAAAGTGAACCATTTTTACATCATGGGTGGTCAGCCGCGTACCAACCTATAAGTCAAGGAACATGCACGACAAATTACATTTTTTCAAATCAAATTATAATATTTCTAAATAATATTTTTTTTAATTTTTTTAATTTTTTTCAAATCAAATTATAATATTTCTAAATAATAACAATTTTTAATGCTTACAAATAGGAATGCGCCCAGGAGAAGAAGAAGAAATTTAGAAGCCATCGTAAGGAACGTCTCTGAAGAAGAAGTGTAACGATTTCACATCAAAATCTGACTATTTATATGATTAAAAAACGTATGAAAAATGTCAATGTTTGCACAATCCGTATATTCAGTTTTGTAAATAACATATTTCATCAACGAAATAAATTGTTAACTAGAGATGTGCTTCAGTTTTCAGAAATTTTTCTTCTGTAACTCTGTCGCCATCCCGCTAGGGGCCAGAGCCTCTGCAGAGCTGCCTCCATTTCTTCCAATCCTTACACGATGATGATGAGTTGATGATTTCTTTATAGCGCCGTTTCGTGATGTAGTCACTCCAAGGGCGCTGGTGCAAACGATGCCAGAAATTTTCTTGTCTTCAGTGCATTCCGGAACTTTCCATGGTCCTCTAGCTCTCTCACATGATGTGGCAGGTGGTTCCAGGCCAGAGGGCCAGCAACTGCAAATGCACGCTCTCCAAACACTGTGTTAACTCTTCTTATAGGTTCTTCAATCCTTGATTTGGCTCCAGTTTCAGCCGAGCGCAGTGTTAGGCTTTTTTTGCCGAGGGTGACTGGTTTACATATACCTCTTTCAATTCATTCTTATCCATCACCTTTTTCATGCATATTCTTCTGTTACGCTCACTTTGTATATCCCATTCTTTCACAATCTCCTCAATCTAATCACCCCATACTTTTCTCGGTCGTCCCTTCCCTCTTTTTCCTTTCACACATTCTTTGTATACATTCATTTAAAAAAATGCCTCTAAAGATGCACATGCATTTAGAGGTTCTTATTTTTTGTGTAGGGTTAGTATACCTTGCCGGTATTTTATTGCAGGTTCAAAATAAAAACCAATTCGGGAAATCATTTCTGACCACCATTGTTAAAAAAAAAAAAAAAAAATTAGGCTGATTTATTTGGTGAGCGCTGTTTTTGTGTGTATCACACCTCAAGAGCCCTCTGCGAGCTTGGTCGTCGCTGTAGAAAGCGCCAATTCTCAAGTAAGACTCAATTGTTGTAAGGCCGGATGGACCTTTCAGTGACCGGTCATTGGTAAAGGTTTGTGAAATTTTTCAACCCAGCGTAGAGATTTTTTTTTTTTTTTTTTTAAGAAAATCCTGTGCGGGAGACTCCCTAGATTCTGAAGACTCTAGGGGTCTATGACACTTGTTGTAGTGCCGCAGAGGTGTACGAGCTTGGTCGTCGCTACAAAGCGCCAATACTCAAGCAAGACCCAGTTGCTGTAAGGCTGGATGGACCCTTGGTGACCGGTCATTGGTAAAGGCTTATGAATTCTTCAACCCAGCGAAGAGCACATTCGAAATATTAATGGTATTTTTGTGTGATCCGCCGGGATCCGAATCCACAACCTTCCAAATATTTACGAGTCCGAAGTGTTGCCTCAACGGACGACGGACCGGTCCGAGAAATTTGAAAATATAAATGGTATATTTTTTGTGCTCCAACCAATTCGTGTGATTCGAACCAACAACCTTCCAGTTGTAGTGATTGATTGTTTGTTTTATTTAACTAACTGTATTTAGTTAATTAAAATGTTTGTATTCCTTGGCTTATAGGTTAGTAGGAGGCTGGCCACCCATACTGTAAATATTCAAATTTGCCAATGTCACCCCTGTTTCAGGGAAGGTCGGTGAGAGTTGCAGGGTTTATTTTCATTTTAGATTCGGGTTTTTATACAGTAGGTCCACATGCGGCATGTGTAAACGCCAACTAATACGTGTTTGCTTAAGGGAATGCATTTAATATGAAAATTAAATGTTAAATATATCTTTGCAAATTTGACTTTAGCTAATAGATGGTGGGAATAGAACTCAAGGTCTCGGCATGTCTACCAACTGAGCTATCGACCGGATTTTAAAACAAAAAAAAATATTTTAGTAAAAGTCGGTGTTGTGGCCGAGTGGACCAAACGGCCGATCTTTCTAGCGTATTTGGAATGGAATAACGATGGTTCGATCCCCGCTTGGGTCACTTGACCCTGACTTTGACCCTGGTTCAACAGATGTTATTGGGTAATTATTATTGAATAATTCATTAATATAAACAATAATGAATTATTAATTGATGATATTAATACCTGTTTCTGGCCAGGCAGAATAGGTTGGTGAATTGCATTCCTCTTCACAAATCTATTTAAAAAAAAAAAAAAATAGAAATATATTAAATATAAATAAGTGTTACTTGCGTGCCAAGTTTCATGTTTCCTTCTGGATCTTTCTGGAGACCGTTCCCTCATGCATTTTCCAGTCAAGGCCATGGATGAGAAGTGTTCTTAATTTTCTGTAATAATTCCATCCCTATGTTTGAATTGATAATAAATGAAAAGTAACCGTGTTTTTTACATCTGAATAATTTTGATTATATTTTTAAACGTGTAAGTATTGATTTTGTTTGATTTATTGCAAAAATAACTGCGCATTTTGAATGGTACGTAAGTAAAAAACAATTTAATGACCGTAAATTCAACAAAATTCTTAGGATATAAAGTATTTAAAAATAACGCAAATAATATTTTTTTATTGATGCTTCTCCAAATAATATTCATTCTGTTACTGTGACCGTGGCATATTATTTACTAGGGGTGGGGAAAAATCGCAGTCTTTATTCCCTCCAATGCAGGGTTATTCATTTATATTTTAATTTTCTTGCTAGCCGAAGGATAAAAAGAAAGTATTGTTAAGTAAAAAGGAAGAGTTGTCCTGGTGCAGGACATGCCAAAAAACACTCTCTGGCAAAAACGTCCGTCTGTAGGTATGTTTATGTGTCACTTTTTAAAGTACTAGATATAGAGATACCAAATTTTGTGTACATCAACTTTTTTGGACTTATAAAAACACTATATTACATTAACTTGTAAATTCAAGATGGCTACCATACGTAGTGAAAGGGTTAAAATTAGATTCTTAAAATTTAATCTAAATCTAAATCTAAGCTGCAAAGATATGTATCATTAGATATTCACATTAAATGCATTCCCACAAGCAGACACGCATAATTTTGCGCTCACACATATGCCGCATGTGGACCTACAGTATAAAAAACCCGATCTCAAATGAACATAAGCCCTGCAACTCTTGCCGACCTTCCCTGAAACAGGGGTGACATTGGCAAAGTGAACCATTTTTTTCAGTATGGGTGGTCAACATCATACCACACTATCATTCATGCAAGCATAACAGATCAACCGCCATTTCTTTCGGTCCTTGCATACTTCTTTCATTTCCTCCAGAGTCATAACCTTCTTCATACAGACTCTCCTTTTATTATGACTCTGGATATTCCATTCATTCGCAATTTCGGATATTTGGTCCATCCATACATTTCTCGGTCTTCCTCTACCACGACATCCATCTATTCTTGCAACGTATACTTTCTTCGTCAGTCTTGCCTCATTCATTCTCTCCACATGCTCAAACCATCTAAACAAACTTCTTTTAATCTTTACTTTCACACTTTCTCTTGCACCACATTCTTCTCTTACAAAATCATTCCTCACCCTATCACCAAAAAATGTACTTTATTGGAATCGATCAATATAGAATAAATTGTTTTGCTCGGGATACATCAAAATGCAGGCCATGTGACAGATAGATTGATTGCAATTAAATTGGCAAACATTTTAAAAGACAATTAGCGTATTTTGATTGTCATCGGGAACCTCTGAAACAACAGTGGCTCCAGTATAAAACATGGAAGTAAACTCGCCTCGATTTGCCGGTCCATAGTCTAGTGGTAAGACTTCGGACTCGTAAATGGAAGGTCGTGGGTTTGAACCCCTGTGGAGCACAAAAAATATCGCCACCTTCCATCTGCAATGTTGATTTCTAATGTTGGTTTATTAATTTGCTACATTTTTTGAATAGGAAATTTTTGACTTTTTTTGTATAGATTTCTTTTTAAGGTTTTGTTCTTTTTTATATTTAAATGTAATTTATTATTCGTATTCCTTGACTTTTAGGTTGGTATGAGGCTGACCACCCATACTGTAAAAAATGGTTCACTTTGCCGATGTCACCCCTGTGTTAGGGAAGGTCGGCAAAAGTTGTGGGGCTTATGTTCATTGGATGTTTGGATTTTATTTGTAAGTACACATTCAGCATTTGTAAGCGCGAACTACACGTGTTTGTTTGTGGGCATACATCTGAGAGCTTTAAATTAATATATCCTTGCAACTTATATTATAGATTATAGATAGATTCCATAATAATCTATAATCTAAGTTGCAAACATTTCAAGTTCATATCAAGTGCATGCCCACAAACAAACACGTGTAGTTCGCGCTTCCTCAAACAAAATGACTTAACCTCAAATGAACATAAACCCTGCAACTTTTGCCGACCTTCCCTGACACAGGGGTGACATTGGCAAAGTGAACATTTTTTTTATAGTATTGGTGGTCAGCCTCATACCAACCTATAAGTCAAGAAATAGAACCTTAAAGGTAAAAATGAAGTAAAACTGAATAATTGCTGATTCAGCATTACATTGGGTGTAACTTCTCATAGTAAGAGAACTAATTATAAGGAAGTGCTCATGAAAAACTTCTAAACTACAGGATTGTCTCAATGTTTTGGTGTTTTTTCTTGCAGAAAATAGAAAAAAATGTGCATATATCTAAAAAACCCATGTTGAGTTAACATGTCACTTAAGTATCGATATACCAGGTATATTTTCAAATATGCGGTTCACTGTTTTGAAAAATCATACACCTTTACCAAAGACCGGTCACCAAAGTTCCATCCAGCCTTACAGCGATTGGGTCTTTCTTGAGAATTGCGCTTTCTATAGCGACGACCAAGCTCGCAGAGGGCTCTTGAGGTGTGATTCTCACAAAAAAACGCTCACCAAATAAATCATCCTAATAAAAAAGAAAAATCTAAAATGTATGAAATGTGCTTATAAAACATCGAGTAAAAAACATCCTGTTAAAATAAATAGGTTACGCTCGCCATATGCGATCCTGTCGGGGAAAACGTGCTAAGAAGTTACACTTTATGTGTAGCTTAGTAGCATTGTCTACACTTTTTTTTTCGGCACATACGATGTGTATTAGTTATATAAAAGTTTTCTTTTTTTCCCCTTTCAAGTTTTAAGAACGCTTACTGTATTTTCCCTTACAATCCTTCTTTTCTTTTTGAGAACATTTCGCACGTTTAATAATAAAGAGCAATAACTCAAAAAACATGAATGTTGGGAATTAACGTTTGAAGTTCAGACAACCAGTACAACTTGTATGGGATGAAAAAGGCGGCCGATGTTTTATCTCGGTCATATTCGTCCAAATTGAACGGCTGTCGCATTCTACCTATTCTTCTCGCATTGTTCTTGCGTTTTATTACAAAATCTCGATTTTCCCAATTTTCGAGTTATTTCTCTTTATTATTAAACGTGCGATTTGCGATAGTCAACATAACGCCTCTTCCAGTGCTTGTTTGGCTGATCTACCATTTTTTCAAAGATTACTTTTCAATGGATTTGTGTCAAAAATCACATTATTAACTACTTGATCTGAGAAAAATACGTAAAACATGAAAATACACTAGTTTTTGTGAGACGCGTTCGTCCAGTACACATACAAACATTTCTCATGTGAAATTACCTCCGTGGGAGATAAGCCAAACAAGCACTAATGTGATGATAAATGTATCTAGTTTTCACGTAGGCTCCCTTTTTAATACGTGACGTTAAACTTTTTCCCTCCCTTATCCTTTTACTTTCTCTTTCTCCTTAAAACTTTTCTCCCTTTATTTAGTCCTGTCGATAGCTTTAATCTATAATATAAGTTGCAAAGGTACATATAGATTCAAGATTAATATTTTGTATACCTATTTCTGCAAGCAGACGTTTTCTTGACCTAAATGTTGGTATGAGAGTGACGACACATACTTTAAAAAATAGTTCATTTTACCAATGTCACAGAAAGGAGTTGCAGGGAAGGTCGGAAAAAGTTGCAGGGCTCATAATAATCATTTGAGGTTGGCATTTTAATTTGTAAGTTCACATGTGGCATGTGTAGGCGTGAACTTGCACGTGTCTGTTTGTGTGCACGCATTTAATACCTGTGAAAATAAATGTGGTATTTTGTAGGCAATGCGGTAAGAAGTTGCAGTATATGCTCAGCGTAGTTGCGTTGCGCTTACTCTCCATCCACATATGAAAAAAACAACTACTTTAAATTTCGTGCTTGAAGACCTTGCCGGTATTTAGATTTTGGTTTTGAAATAAACACCGAAATAGGAAATCATTTATGTTACCTTCAATGGGGATCGAACCTTAAACCTCTGCCGAGAATGCAAGTACTCTAACAACTGAGCTATCGACCGAACAAAAGCTTTAATGATTGTGTACATCAGCAACTTAGATTAAATAATCTAAACAGTCAAATATTCTTATATAAACAGCATAAATAGAATCTTAGTTTACGATGTAAACACACTTGGGTATCTATTGGGAAAGAACTTTACACTGTTTGGATATGAGTAATAGAGGAAGTCAAAAATAAACATCACGTTCTTATGAAATCGAACACAAGATTGTGATTGTTATTCTTGCATTTCACATAATATCTTTCAAGTATATTTCCAAAAAGAATAACAGTGGCAAAAGTTCAGATTTGTAAGAACCAGGTGGAAAAACATAAAAAAAAATTTTTTAGAATTCGATACGGATTTTTTAAGTACCGCAGTATTCAGTTGGTATTACTTTACTTCACGAGTAACATGCACCCGCTGTAGTAGCCAAAACCCAATTATGTATGAGAGTGAAGTAATTAAATCGTGTTAAATATATTGTCATGTAAATAGTAGATTAATATAGGTGTACATCGTAAGTAGCAATAATTATTGTAGGCTGAAGAAATCTAGCAGTAATAATCCCTTTGTACTCTCGAAGCTGTAAGACCGTTCGAGAGTGTTCTAGCAAATTGGCCTCTAGAGACTACTGTCTCTGAGGGTATATAAGGCGCAAGTTTGGTTGCAGGTAAGCAGATAGATATTCGCCTTTGATCGGAGAACAAGTGTGAGGTGCTGAACTGTGAAATAAATTTAAGTCGCTTAGGAATTGTAAAAGTGTTAAAAATAAATATTAATTGTCAAATAAATTCAGTGTAAATAAATGTCCAAAAAGAAAACTAAAAACGCAACAATAATAACAGTGGAAAAGTTCAGATTTTAAGAACCAGGTTGAAAAACACAAAAAAAAACTTTTTTAGAATTCGATACGGCTTTTAAGTACCGCAGTATTCAGTTGGTATTACTTTACTTCACGAGTAACATTCACCCGCTGTAGTAGCTAAAACCCAATTATTGAAGTAATTAAATCGTGTTAAATTTTCTATTATTAATCGTGTTAAATTCGTATTAAATTTAAAAAAATGTAACTAGTATCCCGCCCTGCATGCGCACAAGCATTCTGCTTTCAGCATGAGGGTAAGCAAAAAAAAAAAAAACATTGTTAAAAATATATGTATATTTTAATTTAAAAAATAAAATATTAAAAAAAATATATATATATTATACAACCCCTAAATAAAAATAGACATCTGCGTTTTGACTCAAGAACAATTCGAAAAACGTAACACTGGTTCCATGATAGAACAGCACAGTGACAAAGCAGCACATGACATGAAATCAAATGACTTTGCATTGCATGACAGAACAACACATGAAAGTACGTCACATGACAATGAAAATACATCACATGACTGGACAATACAATAACGAAACACAACAAGGATGCACATCACAATGACAAAACATCACAAGACAAAACAACACATGCCTAAAACAGAGCATACCATAAACGGCACATGAAAAAAATATCACATAACGCAAAGCAAAAATTGCCAAAAACGGCAAAAGGAACATGAGAAAATTGAACAAATGCATTTATTTCGGGTAAATTTTTCAACTTATTCCGCCTTACCTACAATCAGGGTCATCAGCATAACATTGTAGTGTTTTTGGGTTCGGAAAGTCTCTAAATTAAAACATACAGGTCTTCTTTCAGGATCTTTATTTTCACTTAATTTATTTTTACAATTTATATTTATTTTTGACACTTTTAGCAACTCAAATTTATTTTCACAGTTCAGCACCGCTCACACTCTTCAATCAAAGGCGACTATCTAACTGCCTGCTGTATCCAACATTGCGCCTTATATACTGTAGTGACAGAAGTCTCTAGGGACCAATTTTACCAGCCAACTCTCGAACGTTCTACCGGCTTCAAGAGTACAAAGGGATTATTTCATTTCTAGATTTCTTAGGCCTATAATTATTGCTACCTACGATGTACACCTATATTAATCTACTTTTGACATAACACTATAATAACTATTACTACCTGCGATGTACACCTACATTAATCTACTATTTACATAACAGTATGCATTAATTAATAAATGAGATGTTTGTGATGTTTTTTCATCATTCGTTTATGGTATATATATATATATATATATATATACAAGGATAATTTATTTGTAAGGTACACATAATAAAAGAGCGCCGTTTTTGTGTGTGTCACACCTCAAGGGCCCTCTCAAATCACGGATAAGATTTTTTGTAAAGATGCGTCTTTAGTGCTCCTTTAAAGACACCAACAGTTTCTGCCTTCCTCACATTAGGTGGTAGTCTGTTCCACTCCATTGGGCCCGCAAACCGGAAAGCACGGTCCCCAAAATTAGTGCGTGTCTGACGTGACGGCTGGACTAAGTCAACTACCCCACACTCCGCAGATCTGAGAGTTTGGCGTCTCAAATCTATCTCAACACGTGAGATCATGTCAGACAAGTATGAAAGAGCCATACCATTGACAGCTTTGTAAACCATCAGACAAACACGGTAGACCACCCTCTCCGGAAAACGAAGCCAATGCAGTTTTTTCAACATATGTTAGGTTTTAGGTATGTATGTGAATTTTTGCCATGTGATGTACTGTCATTTAGGTAGATGTTTCGTCATTGTGATGTAATGTCAAATGACGTTATATCATGTGTTGTTTTGTCTCTGTGCGGTTCTATCCTGTCACCGATTTTCATCAATCAGAGGGGTCGTATCTTTTTAGTGCAGAAATAAAATAAATAAGTGATGACGTTGGCAAAAGTAACCAGCTGTCTGTATGCAGGGTGCGACCCTCATTGTCGCTCAAACTCTCCAGGTTCCTTGTCGAATACCAAATAAGAGTGGCGTATATCTTTTTTTTAGGCCGGTATCTTTTTTTGATCCGTTTGATGTTCCTCCAGGGAGGCGCCATGATTCGGTATCTTTTCCCTTCTATATTCAGTGGCTGTCAATGTTTTTTGCTTTCCGGCACCTCTATAATATATAATTTAAGGTGAAAAGATAGATTACATTTGAGATTTAAGTCTCAGGGAAGGACGGCAAAAGTTGCAGGGCTTATGTTCATTTGAGATGGGTTCTTATAAAGCAGGTCCACATGCGGCATATTATGTTAGCGCGAAATTATACATGTCTGCTTGTGGGAATGCATTTGATATAAATCTTAAATGATATATATCCTTGCAGCTTAGTTAAGATTAGATTATATTAGATTTGTATTAAATGTACTCCCACAAGCAGACACGTACAAGTTCGCGCTTGCACATGCCGCATGTGAACCTACGACATAAAAACACAAATCTTAAATGAGCATATACACCCTGAAACTCTTGCCGACCTTCCCTGAAACAGGGGGGACACTGGCAAAGTGAACCATTTTCTACTGCATGGGTGGTTAGCCGCATACCAACCTATAAGTTAAGGAACATAATTCACAAATAATAATCAATAAATAATCAATATACTGAGAGACTGAGTAGACTGAGAGATATAATATGGTAAATAAAAAGAACAAAAAACAACCCACAGTGGAAATGATCAAGCACCAAAGGGCAACATTTAATACAAAAATGAAAGACAAATTGGAACCCCTAACAAATCTAAACAACATGGGATTAAACGACTTATCAGAAAAGATTACTTCAGATTTTCAAACAGTCGTAAAGACTCTTTCATTTAAGCAGAAAAATAAAAATAACAAACTATCTGCAAATACAATAACACTTATGGAAAAAAGAAAAAGTATGGGCAGAGACACCATCGAATATAAAGAAATAAATAAAACAATCAAAAGAGAGGTGAGAAAGGATCTACGAAAATTTAATAACGAGCTTATTACAAAGACAATAGAGTCAAACAAAAATATGAAGGTTTTAAGGAGAAATAACGCGGAAGGAAAGAAAAATATTACTAAAGTGAAAGACAAAAATGGCAGGACATTAAACGATAAGGCCGAGATCACTGGAGCGATTCATGAATTCTACACTGACCTATATACATCTAAAACACAAAATATAAACCAATCACAAAATACCGTAATACTTAACGTGGGATCAGAAGATGTACCAGAAATAACTCACGAGGAGATGGAAAATGCTCTAAAATACATGAAGAAAAATAAAGCTCCAGGAGAAGACAAAATTACAAATGATATTTTAAAGATGGGCTGCAAAAAATTAAATGAAGCCGTGAAAATACTTCTAAATAAATGCATTGAATTAGAAGCCATACCAGAAAACTGGCAAAATGCTGAAGTGGTACTATTATTCAAAAAAGGAGATCCGGAAGATTTGGAGAATTATCGACCAATAAGCTTACTGTCCCACCTGTATAAATTGCTTACAAAGATCTTAACAAATCGTTTAACACAAAAACTTGACATGTACCAACCGGTTGAACAAGCAGGGTTTAGAAAGGGTTTTGGAACAACTGATCACATCCAGACTGTCCGTTTACTGATTGAGAAGACAACTGAATACAAAATCCCAATTCATCTGGCTTTTGTGGACTACAAAAAAGCTTTCGATTCTGTAGAACCATGGGCTATCATACAGGCTCTAAACGACGCAAGAATCGACTCCAGATATTCAAGGCTCATTAAATTTATATATGATCATGCCACAATGGATATTAAACTAGACGACGAAACAAGAACTGATAAAATAAACATTAAGCGAGGAGTTCGACAAGGGGACACTATATCTCCTAAATTGTTTACGCTGGCCCTGGAGAATATTTTTAAAATGATGAATTGGGACAACAAAGGGATCAAAATTGATGGAGTTTACCTGAACCACCTCCGTTTTGCCGACGACATAGTGCTTATAAGCAAAGACATCGAAGAGCTGAAGAGTATGATCAAAGAACTGCATGAAACCTCTCTGAAAATTGGTCTTGAAATGAACATCAGTAAAACAAAAATTATGAGCCCAACAAACGAAAGCCTAAACATCAACAACAAACACATAGAGGCTGTAAATGAATATATCTACCTTGGACACAAGATCAAAATGGGAAAGGAAAACCAAACTGCAGAGATACCCAGACGAATAGGATTGGGCTGGGCAGCTTTTGGAAAATTAAAGCACATACTCGAAAATAAAGACATCCCAATGAACCTAAAGAGAAAGATCTACGAGACTTGCATCCTCCCTGTGACAACATATGGCCTAGAAACCATCTCGCTAACCGCAGTGAGCGTCCATAAATTAAAGTGCTCACAACGATCCATGGAAAGACGGATGTTGGGAATAAGTCTTAAAGATAGAAAAAGAAACGAAGACATCAGACACCTAACAAAAGTCACAGACATCATGGATCGTATTGCAAAACTAAAATGGCAATGGGCAGGCCATATGGCAAGACGAGATGACAACCGATGGGCAACGAAAATCCTCAAGTGGCGACCATGGGAAGATAAAAGAAGCGTCGGCAGACCACAAAAAAGATGGTCAGATGACCTTGTTCCAGTCGCGGGGCGGAAATGGATTCAGAGGGCACAGGATAGAAAGGAGTGGAGAAACATGGAAGAGGCCTATATCCAGCAGTGGAGAGATGGCTAAGGAAGAAGAAGAAGAATCAATATACATTACAAATACTGAATTCCTATTAAAAAAAAAAACCCTAGCCCTAGCCGCCAACATTACAGATCGACCGCCATTTCTTTCTGTCCTTACATACTTCTTTAATTTCATCCACAGTTTTATACAAGCTCTCCTTTTATTATGACTCTGGAGTCTGGATATTCCAGAATGCCTACGTGTAATTTTAATTTTAAAACTAAAAATATCTCTTTTCAGTCACGCGTCTCACGCATTGGCAGATCCTGCTCTATACACACACGACGTTTCCCCAACAAGCCAAAAAAAACAAGACGTGACGAAAATAACATTAGTGCACTTTGTGACCCGACCAAGAATCCTGAGAGGGGATTTTATAATATGTACGTTGTTTGGGCTATGCATTAAAAGAAAAACAGACAGATTTTTCCTTAAATTTGTCTTAAATTCCTTATTCCTCAGCCTTTCTCAGTAAACTCCTGGACGTAGGCCTCCCCCAATCCTCTCAATTTCTGTCTATTCACTGATGTGTCAAACCATCCTATCCTGCAGTTTCTTTGATGTCGTCCAGCCACCTCAGTTGGGGTCTCCCCGATACCTACATGGACATTCTGGGCCGCTACTGGACGATCCTTTTCGGCCACCTGTCATGGTCCTGCCTTGCGACGTGACCAGCCCAGCACCACTCGCTGTATGACATCAGTGACACCAGTGCGTCTACGGATCTCCTGGTTTGGAACCCTGTCTCTGAGACTGATTCCCAGCATCCTCCTTTCAATGGCTCTTTGGCACGTCCTCAGTCTGTTGACAACTCTTATAAAGACAATTCAACTCCTTGAAGGTTGGTAATTGGTGTGAGACTGACCACCCGTACAAATTGGTTACAAGTTGTAGATTGATTATAGCAAGTCAGAGTTGTATTTAATGAACGTCCATAACTACGAACAATGCAAGTTCGAGTTTAAACATGCTGCATGTGTACCTACTTACAAAATTTATAAACCTTGCAACTCCTGCCGCCCTTCCCTGAAACAAAGTGACATTACCTAAAAGGCAAGGAATTAAACTCTTACTAGCGCTGTGATTGGCTAAGATTGTTATTGACTAAATTTGAATCGCAAAATTGTTATTAAATAGTTTATAGATATTTTTGTTTTTTTTTTTGTTAATTGTCAAAAACCGACTGTCCAATTATCACATTTAAAATCAAGAATTTCGTGATGCCAGAATTTTAGTCTTTTTTGCATATTTTGTAGACGCAAAACGCAACTAAGCTACACATATAGTTTAACTTCTTGCCTGCGTTTTCCCCAAAGGGGTCGCATGTGGCGATTCGGGACCTATTTATTTTTACGGGTAAGGGGGCCAGCCTCACACCAAACACTTTCAGTTGACGTGGAGATTTCCCAGCTCCCGGGGGGGCTGGTTCTCATTTCTTGTAAAGGCTGAGTAAACCTTTTGAGATCGAACCCTTGCTCTCGGCATGGAATGCAAGCATTCTACCAATTGAGCTATCAACCTTTTTACGAGCTTGATCGTCGTCACTACAAAGCGCCAATTCTCGAGCAAGACCCAGTTGCTGTAAGGCTGGATGGACCTTTTGGTGACCGGTCATTGGTAAAGGTTTTATGAATTTTTCAACCCAGCGAAGAGCAAATTAGAAAATATAAATATAGTGTAGGTAACTCCTTGCTGCATTATCCCCGAAGGGTTTCGCATGTGGCGAGTGGAACCTATTTATTTTTACAGGTTAGGGGTCCGGCATTACGCCAATCACTTCAGTTTAAGTGTGGGTTTCCCCAGCTCTCGAGGGGGCTGGTACTCATGTCTTGCGAAGGCTGAGCATACCTTGCCGATATTTTATTTTAACGGGAAATCGTTTCTGACACCCTCGGTGGGATTCGAATCCGGGCTCACGGCATCAAATGCAAGCACTATACCAACTGAGCTATCGACCGAACTTACAAAACATGTTAAATTTCAAATCACGGATAAGATTTTTATAAAATGCGTATTTAGTGCTCCTTTGAAGATACCAACAGTTTTTTACTTCCTCACATTAGGTGTTAGTCTGTTCCACTGGGCCACTTCCATTGGGCTCGCAAACTGGCAAGCATCGTCTCCAAAATTAGTGTGTGTCTGATGGTACGACTGGACTAAGTCAACCACTTTATACCACCAAATCTATTTCAACGGGTGAGATCATATCAGACAAGTATGAAGGAGCCGCACCATTTACAGCTTTGTAAACCATCAGACAAACACGGTAGACCATCTTCTCCGAAAAACGAAACCAATGCAGTTTCCTTAACAATGGAGTAATGTTATTAAATTTGGACATCCCGAATATGAGTCTTGCTGCAGAGTTCAGCACAGATTGAAGCCGGCTGAACTGTTTTTGGCGGCTGACCTATATGGAATGTTGAGCAACAGTCAACTCGAGACATCACAAAAGCGTTGACCAGGGTCCTGACCAGTGGCGGTCCGTGATCTGTTCCCCATGGGAAGCTGAAGAAAAACATAGATTCATATACCTACCTATATAAAAATAATTGTTAGCTAACAAACGAAATGGACGTACTTATTGTACTTATTGTATTTGACAGCTGTAACTAAAAAGATATCCAAATAAACGCTCTGCTCCGAAAGCCTTAAATTAACATATTATGTGCGAACATTTCCCTGATTACATTTTAATGATTTCAATAAACAATTTACATTTTTATTGTAAAAATGACTCACCTGATATTCATTTACTTACACTTGAGCTGAATTCTACGCTCTTTCTTCATAAAATCGTCGATTACAGCATCGTGAAAGGTTGACTTCTCCTTTGAGGACAGGAGACTTTCGAATATATTGAGTTGTGGAAATGTCTTACAAACGATTTATTCTTGCTGGTGATTTTTAAAATTGGAGTTGGTTTTCCCGTATCCACTATATGTTTTTTTTCCGCAAATTGTCTAGACAAAAAACTTTTACGTAACAATGATTCAATTAAACAGTCACATCTATTATTTGAACAACCTGAGAACAAGATGGATCCATATTTTTATTTTTCAAAGAACAAAAATATTGCACACCGTGGCCGCGCGTTAAAAAGTCAACGTAAACTAATACACGAATGAAGAATAATTATTCATATTATTGTAAAATTATTTATTTGATGTCATACAAAAGGGATAATATAAAAGTAAGAGAAGATAGTCAAATCCGCTCGATTTGCAATACCCTATTTTGTCCAGTATGTCTCAAGACAATAAGGTCAATTTTCGTATGTGGGATTCTTTAAGCTCTGCCGTATTTTTACTCGAGTAACGAAATCCCATCGATTGTATTGCGCATGCGCGAAAACAAAATATCTGCTTTGATTCTGGACGCGTTTGAGCTCCCCGTATTCGCATATTATGATGATTCGTTTGTTTACAACTCTTGACTTTACGGTATAGACATATATGCCGCATGGCATATGTATGTAGTTAGATACATACATAAAATATAATGTCTCGCTTCCGCGCGATAGCGAGATGTACAAAGTATAACAATAATAAAAATGTTTGTAATCGCCGCTGTATAAATACGATGCTCTTGAGAAAAATATATAATATAATTTCCAGTACATTAACACTTTGAGGTTAAGGGATTCGGTGAATCCATCGTATGTATGAACCGCTCGCGCCTGGTCCTGACCGCCCCTGATGGTAAACATCTCCTGATTGCCTATATCTGGATAAGTTCAAAAAACGAGGAGGATACCGTGTTATTCAACTGCTCTCCTATTGTGAGGTTCCGATCTAGTGTGACTCCTAGAAGTCTCACTGAATCTAACAGCGGTAGTTCAAAAAACGAGGAGCATACTATAATCTATAATCTAAGTTGCAAGGATATATTCATTTAAAGCTCTCAGATGTATGCCCACAAACCAACAAGTGTAGTTCGCGCTTACAAATGCTGAATGTGTACTTACAAATAAAATCCAAACCTCAAATGAACATAAGCCCCACAACTTTTGCCGACCTTCCCTGAAACAGGGGTGACATTGGCAAAGTGAACCATTTTTTTACAGTATGGGTGGTCAGCCTCATACCAACCTATAAGTCAAGGAATACCGTTGTTGTTAATATAGTTGTAGATACCGTATTGTAGATGATCAAAATATAGATCATTTTCTGAAACAAAAACCATCGATGACGCATGATGGAGACGTCTAAAGCATACAGACCATCAAATAAGATTTCTTAGGCCTATAATTATTGCTACCTACGATGCACACCTATATGAATCTACTTTTGACATAACACTATAATAACTATTACTACCTACGATGTAACAGTATGCATTAATTAATAAATGAGTTGTTTGTGAGGTTTTAGGTACATATGTGAATTTTTGCCATGTGCTGTCATTTAGATGTTTCGTCATTGTGATGTAATGTCAAATGACGTTATATCATGTGTTGTTTTGTCTCTGTGCGGTTCTATCCTGTCACCGATTTTCATCAATCAGAGGGGTCGTATCTTTTTAGTGCAGAAATAAAATAAATAAGTGATGACGTTGGCAAAAGTAACCAGCTGTCTGTATGCAGGGTGCGACCCTCATTGTCGCTCAAACTCTCCAGGTTCCTTGTCGAATACCAAATAAGAGTGGCGTATATCTTTTTTTTAGGCCGGTATCTTTTTTTGAGCCGTTTGATGTTCCTCCAGGGAGGCGCCATGATTCGGTATCTTTTCCCTTCTATATTCAGTGGTTGTCAATGTTTTTTGCTTCCCGGCACCTCTATAATATATAATTTTTAAGGTGAAAATATATATTACTTTTAAGATTTGTATTAAATGTACTCCCACAAGCAGACACGTACAAGTTCGTGCTTGCACATACCGCATGTGAACCTACGACATAAAAACACAAAGCTCAAATAAGCATATACACCCTGCAACTCTTGCTGACCTTCCCTGGAACAGAGGTGACACTGGCAGAGTTGACCATCTTCTAGAGCATGGTTGGTCAGCCAACCTATAAGTCAAGGAACACCCACAACAAATTACATTTTTAAAATCAATAAATAGTCCTCAAAACTAAAACAGGAGACAAAATTGTAATTTAAAAACCCTAGCCGCCAACATTACAGATCAACCTCCATTTCTCACTGTCCTTACATACTTCTTTCATTTCATCCAGAGTCATAACCTTCTTCATACAAGCTCTCCTTTTACTATGACTCTAGATATTCCAGAATGCCTGTGTACATAATTTTAATTTGAAAACTAAAAAAATATTTGTTTTGAGTCACGCGTCTCACGCTTTGGCAGATCCTGCTCTATACACACACGACGTTTCCCCAACAAGCAAAAAAAACAAGACGTGACAAAAATAACATTAGTGCACTTTGTGACCCGACCGAGAATCCTGAGAGGGGATTTTATATGTACTACGTTGTTTGGGCTATGCATTAAAAGAAAAACAGACAGATTTTTCCTTTATAGTCGTGAAAGCTTTCATGATCTGATATGACAAAGGTGTTATCAAAATAAAATCGTTACCATCATTTTTGTCTTAAATTCCTTATTCCTCAGCCTTTCTCAGTAAACTCCTGGACGTAGGCCTCCCCCAATCCTCTCAATTTCTGTCTATTCACTGCTGTGTCAAACCATCCTATCCTGCAGTTTCTTTGATGTCGCCCAGCCACCTCAGTTGGGGTCTCCCCGCTCCTCGCATGGCCATCCTGTGCCGCAACTGGACGATCCTTTTCGGCCACCTGTCATGGTCCTGCCTTGCGACGTGACCAGTCCAGCGCCACTTTAAACAGTCAACTTGCTGTATGACATCAGTGACACCAGTGCGTGTACGGATATCATGGTTTGGAACCCTGTCTCTGAGGCTGATTTCCAGAATCCTCCTTTCAATGGCTCTTTGGCACGTCCTCAGTCTGTTGGCAACTCTTATAAAGGCGATTCAACTCCTTGAAGGTTGGTTATGGGTGTGAGGCTGACCACCCATACTGTAAAAAATGGTTGTAAGTTGTAGATTGATTATAGCAAGTCAGAGTTGTATTTAATGAACGTCTATAACTACGAACAATGCAAGTTCGAGTTTAAACATGCTGCATGTGTACCTACTTACAAAATTTATAAACCTTGCAACTCCTGCCGCCCTTCCCTGAAACAAAGTGACATTACCTAAAAGGCAAGAAATTAAACTCTTACTAGCGCTGTGATTGGCTAAGATTGCTATTGACTAAATTTGAATCGCAAAATTGTTATTTAATAGTTTTTTTTTGTTTTTTTTTTTTTGTTAATTGTCAAAAACCGACTGTCCAATTATCACATTTAAAATCAAGAATTTCGTGATGCCAGAATTTTAGTCTGTTTTTTGCATATTTTGTAGACGCAAAACGCAACTAAACTACACATATAGTTTAACTTCTTGCCTGCGTTTTCCCCAAAGGGGTCGCATGTGGCGATTCGGGACCTTTTTATTTGTACGGGTAAGGGGGCCGGCCTCACACCAAACACTTTCAGTTGACGTGGAGATTTCCCAGCTCCCGGGGGGGCTGGTTCGCATTTCTTGTGAAGGCTGAGTAAACCTTTGAGATCGAACCCTTGCTCTCGACATGGAATGCAAGCATTCTACCAATTGAGCTATCGACCTTTTTACGAGCTTGATCGTCGTCGCTACAAAGCGCCAATTCTCAAGCAAGACCCAGTTGCTGTAAGGCTGGATGGACCTTTGGTAACCGGTCATTGGTAAAGGTTTTATGAATTTTTCAACCCAGTGAAGAGCAAATTTGAACATATAAATGGTATTTTTTTGTGCTCCACCGAGAATCGAACCCACAACCTTCCCATTCAGACGCTTTATGAATAAGTCAGTCTTAGTTATTATATGCCATTGTCTTAAGCGTTCCATGAAATGGCTTCCCAAACCTTGTGCCCAATCATATAGTGAATTTACATCATATACTTATTAGATAGAAATCATTCAGGTATGGTTCTATAACAAATCGGTCACAGACTGTAGACAGCTCAGTCATGGACAATTCGGTCACACGATAGTCCGTCTACAGACGCATCGGTCGCGGACACTTCGGTCACAGAACTTTTCGGTTACATACAGTATTATGGTCCAAAGACAGCGCTATATAATCTCTATTATCTAAGTAGCAGAGGTATGTTTACATTTAAGATTCATATGAAGTGCATGCCCACAGAAACGTATAAGTTTGCGCTTACAAATGCTGCTTGTGCACTTACAAATTAAAATCCCAACCTTAAATGATTATAAACCCTACAACTTTTGCCGACCTTCCCTGAAACAGGGGAAACTGTAAATGTAACTTTGTCGCCATTCCGCTAGGGGTGGCCAGAGCCTCTGCAAAGCTACCTGACATTGCCATGACATTGGCAAAGTGAACCATATTATACAGTATGGGTGGTCAGCCTCATGCAACTATAAATCAAGGAATGTATAGCTCCATCACAAGAAACTGCAATTCATTAAAACTACAGTAATGACAATGATTTTTTGGAGAGTTTTCTGTTATCGAGCTGTATCGAATGCCTGACGAAAATGTCGTGTGACCAAATTGTCCGTGTCCAATAAATCGTTGATCAAAAAGTTTTGTGGACGAACTGTCGTGTGACTGATTTGTCACTGAACGATCTGTCTGTGGACGAGTTATCTTTTATACAATTCGTCGTGACACATTCAGGTACATGAGGCGTCACACTAGCATGGTTTCTTGTAATTTACAAACGGTTCCAGTCTATCGCTCGAAAGTAATAGAATACACGTTCAGTAACAGATACAAACCCAGTAACAGATACAACTGTGACAGGAATTAGCTTATTCTTCTGCTTCTTGGTTTAGTCGGTTTGTTCTGAGTTGCCTCTCTCCTGTGATCGTGACTTCCAGCACAGTTCCTTTTTCCAGTTACCTCTTTCCTAGATGATTTTTCTCGTTCATGTCCTCCTTCATCAGTATTGTTACGGTTCGAACACCCTATCACATGAGGTGTGACATGACTTTTACCATCTGCAGGGCCGAAAATCGTACGCTCCTATTTTTTATATCAGGCTAGCCAAGCAACCCTCTTGCAGGATCCAACCAATGAGGATCTTGTATTCAAATCGATATTGGCGTCACCCAAAAGTGGATAAATAGACGTTGAACCTTTACCATCTTGCCTTCAGCATCTTCTGTCCGTAGATTATCCAGATTCAGGGTCAAAACTCTTGTCAATAAATCCATTTAAATTCAAACTACTTAATCATCGTTTTTTTTATTAAAATTAACCACTCGACCAATCCAGTTATAACAAGTATCATCATGAGCTCGACAGCGTGCAGCATGTAAAGCTTAAACTTACACGTGTGTGCTTGTTGTTAATCCAGACAGAAATATCTTTGCAACTTAGATTCCAGACGTAGATTTAGACAGACTATAAATTAGAGACACGAGTGAGCGGCTTGTGGTATGTTAAAATTCCAACATTAAAAAAACTTCTTCGCTTGCATAATATACGGAATTCTTTGTGGATTGAAATGAAACAAAGTTATAAATATCTTATTTGATGGTCTGTATGCTTTAGACGTCTCTATCATGCGTCATCGATGGTTTTTGTTTCAGAAAATGATCTATATTTTGATCATCTACAATACGGTATCTACAACTATATTAACAACAACGGTATGCTCCTCGTTTTTTGAACTTCCGCCGTTAGATTCAGTGAGACTTCTAGGAGTCACACTAGATCGGAACCTCACAATGGGAGAGCAGTCGAATAACACGGTATCCTCCTCGTTTTTTGAACTTATCCAGATATAGGCAATCAGGAGATGTTTACCATCAGGGGCGGTCAGGACCCTGGTCAACGCTTTTGTGATGTCTCAAGTTGACCGTTGCTCAACATTCCATATAGGTAAGCCGCAAAAAACAGTTCAGCCGGCTTCAATCTGTGATGAACTCTGCAGCAAGACTCATATTCGGGATGTCTAAATTTAATAACATTACTCCATTGTTAAGGAAACTGCATTGGCTTTGTTTTCCGGAGAGGGTGGTCTAGCGTGTTTGTCTGATGGTTTAGAAAGCTGTAAATGGTGCGGCTCCTTCATACTTGTCTGAAATAATCTCACCCGTTGAAATAGATTTGGTGGTATAGAGTGGTTGACTTAGTCCAGTCGTACCATCAGACACACACTAATTTTGGAGACGATGCTTGCCAGTTAGCGAGCTCAATGGAGTAGAATAGACATCCATCTAAGTAAGGAAGGCAAAAACTGTTGGTATCTTTAAAGGAGCACTAAATACGCATTTTACAAAAATCTTATCCGTGATTTGAGATTTAACATGTTTTGCAAGTCCGGTCGATAGCTCAGTTGGTATAGTGCTTGCATTCCATGCCGTGAGCCCAGACTCGAATCCCACCGAGGGTGTCAGAAACGATTTCCCGTTAAAATAAAATATCGGCAAGGTATGCTCAGCCTTCGCAAGACATGAGTACCAGCCCTTCGAGAGCTGGGGAAACCCACACTTAAACTGAAGTGGTTGGCGTAAGGCCGGACCCCTAGCCACATGCGAAACGCTTCGGAGATAACGCGGCAAGGAGTTTCTCCACTATAATATGTGTAGCTTAGTTGTGTTGTACAATGCGTTTTTAATTCTGCACAAAATTTATATCGACCGTAAGTTTAATTTAAAATACATTTAACTAAATAAAAGCCAATTATTTTTTGCACTACGCACAATCAAAAATGGGAGAATTCACCCTTGAAATCCATTTCACTAATGCAGTTTTGTGTGGATTGTGCAGAGGGGCTGTTTTGTGACCTTGAACGCGACAAAATATCTCCTCATTTTAGGGTGGCATGCCTTCCCCTTCTGCCATTACTTCCAGCATATGAAACTTCAATTTTCATTGAATCAAAAACATATATGGCTGCTCAAGCAGCGCTCTCGTAGAACGTTTCAGTTTTCATACATTTCAAAACTCCTTGGTTGAGTTTACACGTGAAGGGTAACAGCACATTGACTTAAAATCTAAGTGGACTAGAAACTATTTAACGCAAAGTGATGCTGTATCCGTTTCAATCTACCTAAACACAAATCGCCGCAGTTCTTCTTCTTCTCTTGTTTCAATCCTGGGATTGTCTTGCAGCGATTTATTTTACTCTCCTCCTCCATTCTTCCTTGTCTTGTGCGGCTCTTTTAAGGTCTGCATATGATTAGCAGCGCACGTCCACCAACAGGTCCTCCAGGTATTCTTAGCGTGGGCGTCCCCTAGAGTTGGTCTCCTCGGTCATCCCCTCCATTATGGCATGCAAGAGACCTTCTTGCCGTATTACATGGCCGATCCATCTTGCACGCCTTTCGGACAAGGTCCTGAGCAGATGCCTTCCTCCTTCGATTCTTTGGAGAACTTCCTCATTTGTAGTGTGGTTAAAAACCCACCGAAGGTGTCAGAAATAATTTCCCGTTTCGGTGTTTATTTCAAACCCAAAATAAAGTCGGCAAGGCTTACTCAGCCTTCGCAAGAAATGAGTACCAGCCCCCTCGGGAGCTGGGAAGGAAACCCCCACTTCAATGGAAGTGGTTGGCGAAAGGCCCCCTTGCCTGTAAATATATATAGTTCTCACACGCCATTTGCGACTCCTTCGAGGATAACGCTGGCAAGAAAATGTAGCTTAGTTGTTTTACATGAACGAACATAAATTGTGCAACTCCTGCCGCTTTTCCCTTATATCAACCTATTAGTCAAAGAACACAAGATGGAGAAAAGTCAAGAAAACATTTTTGGATATTTTGGAGGAGTGTTGTCTTTGACAGGTTCGTCTGACAGCTGTGTCTCATAGTATGCTTCAACGCCGTACGCTAGTATCGCGTCCACTTATATTTACGTCAATGGTACAGAAGCATCTCACATCTGTTCCTCATCAGAACACGCGTGCTGGCGGGGACTGGAGAAGTGAGGAGGCGCGGGGCTATTTATATCTTCCCCTACGAGTAAACAGTTGCCCGTGATGCTGCCATCTTGACTGATTTTACGTCAAAACTTGCGGAATTCAGTACAGTATATTATGTTAATTTAATCTTATCTAATCAAAGTTGCAAAGGTATGTAACATTGGGGATTCACATTCCATGCATTCTCACAAGCAGACCGTACAAGCTCGCGCATGTAAACCTACAACATAAAAACCAAATCTCAAATGGGCATACACCCTGCAACTCCTGCCGACCTTCCCTGAAACAGGGATGACATTGGCAAAGTGAACCACTTTCTATAGCGTGGGTGGTCAGCCGCATACCAACCTATAAGTCAAGGAATATACACAACAAATAACATTATGCATATTATTAAAATGTGTATTTCAAGAAACGACAAGTAAGAATTTGCTCGTAACACTATTTATTTAATTTCATAAATGTTTTTATCCTTTGAGTTATATGTTAGTATGAGAATGACAAATCCATAATGTAAAAAGATGGTTCACTTTGCCAATGTCATCCCTGTTTCAGGGAAGGTCGGCAAGAGTTGCAGAGCTTATGTGTATTTGAGATTGGATGTTAATGTTGCAAATCCGCACGCGGCATGAGCGCAAACTTATACGTGTCTACTTATGGTAATGCATTTGATATGGTTCTTAAATGTTATATATATCTTTGTAACTTCTTTCATTTCATACAGAGTCATAACCTTCTTTATACAAACTCTCCTTTTATTATGACTCTGGGCATCCCATTCATTTGCTATTTCAGTAATTTGGTCCATTCATACCTTTCGAGGTCTTCCTCTACCATGACATCTATATATTCTTGCAACATATACTTTATTCGTCAGTCTTTCCTCATTCATTCTCTCTTTATGTCCAAACCATCTAAGCATACATCTTTTAATCTTCATTTTCTCTTGCACCACATTCTTCTCTTACAAGATCATTTCTCACCCTATCACTCCGTTTTTTCCCAATCATACTTCTTAGAAAGTCCATTTCAAAAGTATGGACCTAACTAATTTTCAATAATGATTAATATTACAATGTCTAAATGAAAAATTCCGACTGATTTACAAGCGATTACTGACGGAATCTGACGGAATCAAGTGAATCCGGCGGAATCGAATGTGTATCCCAGTAGGCAGCACTTAGACTTGTGCTAATGTAGTCTGTGCGTGTGTGTTGATGTGAATAGTCCACTGTCCTTACTTCCTCCCACTATCTCACGAACTCCAGCTTATAAATTATTAAAAGCTCTTTTCGTTTCCGCGAATGTTTATCCTCATCAGAATCTTTTAGTGAAAATCAAGTGAACGCTGTGGCCTTATAATCTGTGAAACGAAAGTGATATTAGTTTATTACTTAAGGATAATTAAGTAAGCAAAGGACAGTTAAGGGTGCGGACTCGTAATTGGAAGGTTGTGGGTTCAATCCCTGGTGGAACACAAAAAAAACTAATAATCTCATCTAATCTAATCTAAGTTGCAAAGATATGTTACATTGGAGATTCACATTACATGCATTCTCACAACCAGACACACGTACAAGTTCGCGCTTGCACATGCCTCAAGTGAACCTACAACATAAAAACCAAATCTCAAATGGACATACACCCTGCAACTCTAACCGTCCTTCCCTGAAACAGGGGTGACATTGGCAAAGTGAACCATTTTCATTAACGGTAACGCTTCGGACTAGTTAATAGAAGGTTGTGGGTTCGAATCTCGGCAGAGTACAAAAAATGTACCAAATATATTTTCAAAACTGCCCTTCGCTGGGTTGAAAAATTCATATACCTTTACCAAAGACCGGTCACAAAAAGGTCCATCCAGACTTACAGCAACTGGGTCTTGTGTGAGTGGTTGGCGCTTTCGAGAGCGACGAACAAGCTCGCAAAGGGCTCTTGACGCGTGATTCGCAGACAAAAAGCGCTACTGAATAAATAAAATAAATCATTCTATTTTTGTACTTCTTGTTTTTATAGGTTGGTATGAGGCTGACCAACCATACTGTAAAAAAAGTTTCGGAGCTTATTTCAAACCTCAAAATAAAATACCGACAAAGCTTACACAATAAATAACTACCAGCTCCCTCGGGAGCCGGGAAAGCCGCACTTCAACTGAAGTGGTTGGCGTAAGGTCTGCCCCCTTACCTGTAAAAATAGATAGGTTCCACTCGCCGTATGCGAAATTCTTCGGTGATAACGCGGCAAGAAGTTACACTATATGTGTAGGTTAGTTGCGTTGCGTCATCTAAACCAGCTCATTTTCAATACGTACCTATTTGAAAAAAAATCGTTTCTTAATTTTTCAAATGATATCGGTCTTTTTACAATAAGTCTTTTGTGACTTTCATGATTACTGTTGTTCCCAATCCCAAGGGACATTTTTTGTTAAATAATCCTTCATTGTTGCTCATAAGAATCAAGTTAGTCAGAAGTAATTAGTATTAGTGTGGATAGAGGTCGCGCAAGTACGAGGACACGTGCCGATGTAAACATTGCTCTGATTGGTCGTCTCCCCAACATGAGGGAGGTGGGAAGGGGCGGGGCACTGGTGGCGGCAGCAGTCGCCCAGCTGGAGAACAAGGGTCAGCACCGCAAACCAAGAGTTCCTCTCCATCCACGTCTCCCATCATCCAGCATCCTCCAGCAACCCAAAAGCGGCAATCTGATGCCTGGTCCCGCAAAGACAGCAGCGGTCCAATCCGCTACAACATCAAAGGATACATATCCATCAAAAGAAGCGTACTCTTCCAAGGAAACATCATCTGAAGAGGAGGTAGAAGATGAAGAAGATTTCATTTGCAAGGATGACAGCAAAACCCGCACGGATTCAGAGAGAGAATCAGTTTCTGTGAAGTCTAGTGAAAGAGATTCGTCTGAGACAAGTTCCGATAGTGCCAGTGGAGATGACTGTGAAGATGACCGTCTTCCGCTTGGTGGAGCCACTCTTGGGAGGATCTCAGAGGAAGGCCAGACCCTGAGCGCTACTCCGACTCCAGGAGACCAAGGTGCTGGCTCTAGCAAAGCCGTTGTTCACCATCTTCTCCTTCAGCATATTCTTGTTCTGCTTTTGATTTCGTTGTTTCTTTGAGTCAATAGGTCCCCTGTTGAAATACATTTTTTTCATTCCGACAGTCTGTTATGATGTTTTTGTTGTTGTGATATGTTGAAATACCAGGCAATATTTTGTTCATTTATGTCTTATTAAATAATAATTTTAACGTTGTTAATTATTTGAGTTTTTAATTTCATCCAGATCTTTTAGTTTGAATGTTTAGCTCAGATACTTCTCCAGCTTGGTACATGAAATACCACGTTTTACCTAGTTAAGATGTATTTAAATATCTTCAGACTAATAACTCGAACTAATCTTGTTTCATTGTCTTAAATTAACCGTGAAAATTTTGCAGAAATACCTTACATAGAGACACACATATTTAAAATTTGTAAACGTCCATGTATTCATTGTTGATACGAGTTCCCGCACACAGCTTGCACGCACACTCTTGCCACAGACGTTCATGTTTTATCCATGTGTTTATCAACCTGAGCGAGATTTCTTTGGCCGGCAGCCAAGTCCTACAAGTCAGACGACCAAAATAGAAATCTGGCTATTCCGATCAGTTTGACGTCCCTTTATGTTAGTTGAACGTGATAAGTTGACTCAAAACGAGACAGATTACCAGCATATTTGGTTAATAGTCCAAATTGTGCGTGTGCTTCATTAATGTCACCAGTTACCAAGTTGCTTTCAAGTAGTGATAGTTGTTGATCCCAAAACAAACAGTAGACCTTCATGTCTGATAATGATGACGCTGTTCCTCTGCAAAGTGTGGAGGAAGACGAAGGAGAAAGGGAATGTGAGGACCGTTGGTCTTCCGTGAGCGGTTTGCATCCAGCAGTAAGGAGTTTCATGTACACAGCAATGGGTCAGTAATGAATATCTTGAGAATTCTCTGGTCTGGAGATGTTAGCATAGTTTGCTTTGATGTTGTCTCATGCCCTCCCTTTTGGGACTGTTCCGTAGGAAGCGACTCCGACAGTCCGGACGATTCCTCGACAGTCAAATGCGGCACTTGGTCCGGCAGTAATAACTCGGACAACGGTCACAACTCTTCCAGTTCTCTCTCCACTTCGTCCTCTGGAAAGTCCGCACGCAAACTGCGAAACAAACCCGCTGAAGGTTCAAATCATTTCATTGCCAAATCCCTCTTTGTGTGAACTAGCTTTCGAATACCTTTTCCCAATTGTGCACAACTAAGCTGACAATTCTTTTCGTCCTGTTTTATTCAGACACGTCCACTTGCTGCGATGACGATTTTCAGTGGATCAAGTCGGAAACTTTACCAGAAAAATTCGAGCAAAACAATCAGCAACGTTCCGAGATGTCTCCCGCTGCGGATACAGACGAAGAAGAATGCAGAAAGATCATCAAGTCAAAAAGGTCGGAAGTGTCTTCAAAATTGTGCGCGGATAAACCTCCCGTCCCGAGTGGACACGAGAAGAGCTCCACAGGTAGTTTGGATCGACGGCGTCACCATCCACCGAATCGCATGGACAGAGATCAAAAATCCAAATCAACACACAGCCTGAAAAGTCCACACTACTCTCCAAGCAGGCAATACAGCTCTACAAACTCTTACAGAAGCCAACACAGTGAGAGTCCTGGACCACATAATCAAAACACATATCCAGTAGACTACGCTGGTAACCATCTACCGAACAACGACGCATCATATCACTACTTCACTCCTCCAAGGCACATGACTGACTTACAAAGGAGACATGTGTCTTATGAACACTTCAACAAACGGCATGAACACAATGATCCTCAACGTTATGGAAGCAATTCCATGCTGATGGAACACAGGTCTGATCCATACCAATATGGAGAGAATCCTTATCATGGAGACATGAGGAACGTGCCTTACTACTACGGAAGCAGACAGGACCTTCACGGTTCACATCCAGAGTTGTCCTGCTATCAGAGTTGCTGTTATCACCCTCATGGACCTCCTCTGAGACCTCCTGGATCTTGGTGTGGTTGCGGATGCGCAGATCCAAGGTCATATCGCATCCCGTACGGCTGTAAGGTACTATTGAAGTCGACACAAAAGAAATATACTTGTTTAACTCTTGTGTGCATGAGCCATACTAAATTGCAACTCTAGGACATTCAATTTTTTGTTGTTGTTTACTTTTAATGAATTTTTTCTATGATTTTTGGGATGCTAGGTTTGTGTTAAACACCAAGAAAGGTGTCGCAGAAGTATTGCTTGAATATTAACATTAAAATTATAACGTTTACACTAATTGTTATATTTTTAACACATGTTATCCTTGAACTTAAAATGGCATTCAAAATCATGAAAGATGCAGAAAAGGTACAAGAAGGTCCGCACGTGAATGTACACAAATAATATTGTGATTTCACCCGGCCGGGTTGCTAGGGAAAAGGCAAACAAATATTTTATTCCTAAATAAAATAAGTAAATTTTGTAGAAATAAAGCATTGATGAATCTTTATTCTATGAAAACACTGTTTTAATATAATAAATTAAAGTATTTTGTTATTGGGGCCGTCCATAAATTACGTCATTGATTTTGGCCATTTTCGACCCCCCCCCCCTTACAATCATCTTATAGTCATTATCTAATGACCCCCCCCTCCCCCTCTTGCTGTAATAATGGATGAGCTTAATAATTAATAATGTTAAATTACTTACATAATATTTTGTAGAAATTGGTGTTAACAAGAACGATGTCACTTTTGGTACTCGTACATCATTTGCCATCATCCGCAGACCAGACTCCCCCCCCCCCATGACGTAATATATGGACAGCCCCATTGGTATTTTATAATATTTTATTTTGGCTAAGGACGGCAGTCCCATGTAAAAATGACGTATGCTCACCAAAAAAAGTGTTACAATGTTCTGACTCCATTTTTTGGAAGCAATTTTTTTTAAATATGTTCTTTTTATTTGTAAAATAATGGGGAATTATTGTAAACATTCTCTGAAGCGCTATATTTTATTTAAATTGAGACATTACAGATGAAAAATATTTGTTTTCTTTTTGTGTCTCTAGAAACGTTACTATAAGACAACTGGACCCTGAGTACGAGTTTTTTCACTTTACTCGAAGTATTGTGTATTCGAGAAAAATGTATGTGAACTTGTAAAGCACTCCAAAGGTTTCGAAACTTGTTTTGCCAGGGGTGCTTTACAAGTTCACATACATTTTTCTCGAATACTCAATACTTCGAGTAAACTGAAAAAACTCGTACTCAGGGTACTGATTTCCAAAAAAATACCAGCGTTCGATTTTGCCTGAAACAAACCGTTGACGAGGGGGAGGGGGGGGGGGGGGTTAGGTTAGGTTGACATAGAGGTTCTTGTTTTGTCGTGCCGTTGCTTTTACTTCACGGGAAGGTCTTCCGTCACTTGAGAAAATATATAGCATTGCATGAGCGTCCATGTGCTGTGGATCCTTCTGACAGGGAGCATAACTCCCAACCCTCTGCGCAATTTGAATCCTAATCGCTCCCAGGTTGGAAACCACTGTTTTAGTTTGAAATAGCTATCACTCTGTGTATCTAATCTAATCTAAGTTGCAAAGATATGTTACATTGGAGATTTACATTACATGCATTTTCACAACCAGACACGTACAAGTTCGCGCTTGCACATGCCGCATGTGAACCTACAACATAAAAACTAAAATTCAAATGGATATACACCCTGCAACTCTTGCCGTCCTTCCCTGAGACAGGGGTGACATTGGCAAAGTGAACCATTTTTTACAGCATGGGTGGTCAGCTGCATACCAACCTATAAGTCAAGGAACATACACGAAAAATTACATTATTTTAAATCAATAAATAATATCTATGGACATCAAAACTAAAACAGAAAACAAATTCCAATTTAATAAACCCTAGCCGCCAACATTACAGATCAACCGCCATTTCTTTCTGTCCTTACATACTTTTTTCATTTCCTCCGGTGTGTATCCCATTCCAAAAAGGAAAATCACTTTTGAGACCCTGAAAACTTAAGTCTTCTATTTGCTTCTTTCCAGAACTCCGAGGGTACGGACGATAGGATCAGGAGATTGGAGGGAGACAAGGACTCCCTGCAGCTTCAAGTGTCGGTCCTCTCGGAGCAGATAGCCGCGCAGACAGACAAGATCAGCGATCTGGAGAGGATGCTGGGGGAGAAGAGGAACCAGCTCAACACGGCTGAAGAACTCCTGCAAAGGGTGAGACAAATCCACTTGAAGCAATCCTTCTTGCTCTCCCCTTACACTTGTATGACAAAAGACAACCGTGCTTAGTCTTTTGCTGCAAGAAAAGGTATAGCCTTATGTTGTATTATCTAGATTCTCGCTAGTACGCTACTAAGCTACACATATAGTGTAACTTCTCGCTGCGTTTCCCCCGAGTGGAAACTCGCCACATGCGTCCCCCTATTTATTTTTATTGGTAAGGGGGCTGGTATTACGCCAATCGCTCATTTGTTGATTTAAAAAATTAAATTTGTTGTGTATGTTCCTTGACTTATAGGTTGGTATGCGGCTGACCACCCATGCTGTAGATTTTTATTTTTTGCCAATGTCACCCCTGTTTCAGGGAAGGTCGGCAAGAGTTGCAAGGTGTATGTTCATTTCAGATAGGGGTTTTAATTTTGTAGGTTCACATGCGATATCGTGTACGTGTCTGCTTGCGAAAATGCATATAATATGAATCCCCAATGTTACATACCTTTGGAACTTAGATTAGATTAGATTCAGTTAAAGTGGGGATTCCCGGTTCTCAAGAGGGCTGGTGCCCATTTATTTTGAAGGCTGAGTGAACCTTGCCAGTATTTTATTTTGCGTTTGAAATAAACACCGAAACGGGAAAGCATTTCTGACACCCTCGGTGGGATTCGAACCCGAGCTCTCGGCATGGAATGCAAGCACTCTACCAACTGTGCTATCCACCGGACAGCGTTCCTGCAAAATCGGAAATCTTCACAGAAGCCATACTGAGAATATTTTACATGTTTCCTGATAATTTTATTAAAATCTTTTGAGCGGTGTAGGAACCTGCTTTTATATTATGTAAAATGCTTCTTTATTTGTGAAAATAAATAGGTGTCACAAGCCAATGCTCTCTGTTCAGGGACAACGTTAAGATGTGTTTTTTTGTTTTGTTATGTTGTATAACTACCTATTACATTTTGAAACAGAAACCTAAATTATTCAAGAATAATATTTGCTTATTTATTTTCACTTTAAATATTTTTGGCATCTCAGCCAATACCAGATGTTATTTAACAAAACATGTGTTGAAAGTCTCTGATATTCCCAAAATTTAGTGAAGACATTATTAATAATAAGATGGGATGAGGCTGACCACCCGTAACGTAGGTGATTACACAACCACAAATGAAATCAAACAACTCTTGCTACCTTTCCCACAAACAAAGGTGGCATTGGCAAAACCAATACTGCAAATGCACATACTGTTATATTGCCGCCTTCCCTTTAAATACGCATAAAGTAAAAATATAAATATTTACAAAATAAATATTGAATTATATACGACGAACTAGAAAACGAGTAGGTAATATCATGGATATATAGAACTACTGGATGGGCTAAGAAATCAATCCTTTGAGAATTAGAAATACGCTACCCCACTCATCACACAAAAATCCAAATTCAGTCTATCGGTAACCTTCCAACTGTCAACAGGTGTGTTACCTAATTGGGAAAAAATCCATATAAATGTCAAACTGGGTATTTTCTAAACGTGCCAACAAAATAGAGTAAATGTGTTATAGAACATGGAATAATATTTCACTTATATCACTATTCCATATGATTACGTTGATAAAATTTATTTTTCGTTTGTCGAAATATTTTGTTTGCGAAAGTGACAGCCATTTCTAGAACTAGTGATGTTCAAATATATAGGTACTTGCTGCTTCAAGTATGTAACTTCTATGCTCGCGGTAATAGATACTTGTGGAAATCATCCCGTACACAATGAGGTGGGAACATTTTTGAATTCGGAATTTATTAGATATCTTCATACTTGCAACAACACTACTAACAAATCCGTTACCATAGTGATTTTATGTGTTTCCTTGGTGATTTGTAAATAGATTGAAGACGGAGTAGAGACACGTTGCATACATAGAAAATGAGAAAAGCATTTCATATGTCGTGAGCGAGACAGCATTATAAACAGTGTATGGTGTCAAAGACGGTGAATCATGTGGATTGGTACTAAATCACATGTACGACCCCTCCATTTAATACTTCCTCCATGGGTAATATTGTTATTTTATTATGCAGGTAGGTATAAGTTAAAATATATGTCAACTGAATTTGTAACAATCTTACAGCCAAAAAACAGTGATTTGTTCCAAATTCAAATTAACCAATCGAACGCATCGGGAATCAAGGTCATTATTGCCAGAATAAAAAAATGATTTTTATGAAATCTTGCAGGTAGGTATTTTTTTAGTTTTAATAGATTTGTGAAGAGGAATGCGATTCACCAACCTATTCTGCCTGGCCAGAAACAGGTATTAATACCATCAATTAATAATTATTTATTGATTATTTTAATGAATTATTAAAAAATAATTACCCAATAACATCTGTTGAACCAGGGTCAAAGTTATGGTCAAATGACCCAGGCGGGGATCGAACCAACGTTATTCTATTTCAAATACGCTAGAAAGATCAGCCTACTTGTCCCCTCGGCCATAACACCGGTATAAAGTTGATATCTGTAAGCTATGAAACCATATGAGTCTTATGAAATATGTGACAAATTGTTGGACTCCATTGCGAACGTAAAAAAAAACTTTTTTTAAATTTGGCAAGGTTCAAGCCTCTGATTTTCTTTAAGATACATTGACAAAGAAATTAAAGTATAGCAAGAACGCGTTTTGCTCTGACGCCAAATCCCACACCTCCTGCTATGACGTCGAAAAAAACTGTAATCTTCTTCTTTTATGTGATTTCCCGTGATGAGCAGGAGCGCCAGTGTCAAGTTAAAACAATGAACTGTAACTGTCAGAAAGGACCATGATTAATCAAAATAACCAAATACCTACTTGTAGCTGCAGAAATAAAATAAAAATAAACATAAAATTTGGCGCCTTTGAGATAGTCCTTGAACATTAAATGGCGTCACAGGAAATAAATCATCCATCATCATCATCAAAAATGCAACTAAGCTGCACAAATCTTGTAACTTCTTGCTGCGTTGTCTCCAAAAGAGTCGCATGTGAAATCTATTTATTCTTACAATTAAGAGCACTGAACTTATGCCAATTCCTTCACTTGATGTGGCAGTTTCCCAGCTCCCAAGGGGACTGGTTCTCATTTCTTGTTACGCTGAGTAAATCTTTCCAATATTTTATTTGAGTTTGAAATAAGCACTGAAATGGGAAATAATTTCTGATACTCTCCATGGGGATCGAACCCTAGCTCTCCGCATGGAAGCAAGCATTCTACCTACTGTACTATCGATCAGACTTCTCTGTTCCTCCTCTCTCCTAGATTCTCTGAAATCTTAGGAGTCTCCCGCTTAGGATTCTTTATAACAATAAAACACTTAAGTCTACAGAAGGGGTAAAGCAAATAATATTGTGTTTTTAGGGCTCAAATAGTCTTTAAATTAAAAAAAAACTGGTCTTCTCTACAGGATATTTATTTAACACTTAGATTTATTTAACAATTTATATTTATTTTTAACAATTCACATTTATGGTTTAGCAATTTACATTTATTTTACAGTTGGTGTTCACTTACAATGTCTTTCTTGTACAAAAGCAGACCGTCGTATATCGACTGACTCCTGCAAGCTGCTTGCAGCTTTTTATACTCCAAAGATAGTAGTTACTAGAAACCAATTTTGCTGGAACCTTCCAGAACATAAAGCTTCCAGTACATAAATTTGAATATCTCTTTACCCTAGGTACTTATAATAATTAATCCTACTTGTATACACTCTTACCAGCTATAAATGTTATATCTACATACCTAAATATTTATATTTATTTGCTATTTACATAACAATATAATCTGAATAGGACTTTAAGGCTTGCATAGCTGGCTGTTGATACTGGAGATATGCTGTGATCATAGTTTCATCAAGATCATCTTCATCACTTCATTGTCACGCTGAAGAAGCCCATTGCAGATATGGGCGAAACGTTCAGAAGCTTCAGTTCCTACAGACCACAGAAACAGATTGCAGAAAGCAACCCGCCAGTATCAAAACACAATCTGTTTGATGCTCTCTAAATTTGATGTAATTTATTTATTTAATATTTACGGCACAGAATGCCTTTTACAGAGATAAATAAAAATACAAACAAGCATAAAATCAATGGTTAAATACAAATAAGCAAAGTGAGATTAAGTTAAGTACATACTCGTATATAACAGCAAAAGTAATAAATTCACATACAAAATTTAAACATAGTTGTATTGAAATCCTTAAATATTCAAATTTGAAATCCGAATACAGAAAGAAATAAAAACAGAATGAAGTATAAATATTCAAAATACAGAATGAAGTTCACTTGTTAAATATTATCCAAATAATTTCTTCTTAATCCTATGTATTCCTCATTACTGAGGGTTGTGACCCGTGTGGAAGCAACCAATCTTCTCCAGTTCTCTCTTGACTGCGCTGCCCGCAACGCTCCAACCACCGAGGTGCCCGCTGCTGTCTTCACTTGATCGGTCCATCGTGTGGGAGATCTACCTCTTCCATATAATGATTATCTAATAATATATATTAAGTACATATTGTGGATGCCCAAAATCATTTTTTTAACCCTTGTTTAAAGGTTTTATAATAAAAATTATACAGAACCAACTCATGTGAGGCATAATCATTACCAATACGCTGTAATCTATGTTTCCAGGAGATCCTGACCCGTTCATCGCTGGAGACGCAGAAGCTGGAGCTGATGTCCACCATCTCAGACGCGAGGCTGCGTCAGGCAGCGCTGGAGAGAGAGAACCAAGACCTGAGGAGTGCAGCGAGACCTTCCCCGGGACCCATGGCCAACGGCGGACCAGCCAGGAGACAGAGCCAGAGCCCTTCACCGTGTCCATCCCCGGCTTCCTCCATGCTGCACCACACACCCAGAGAGTCTTCCACTCCAAGAGTAAGAGCCTTGTCAGACACACAACAGATTCTGCATGAATAGGGTATTTGCAACAGTGAGATAGACTGGTCCGTAGTTCAGTGGTAACACTTCGGACTCGTAAATGGAAGGTCGGGCACTAAAAGTAAACCATTTATATTTTCAAATGTGCTCTTCGCTGGGTTGAAAAATTCATAAACCTTTACCAGTAACCGCTCACCAAAGGTCCGTCCAGCCTTACAGCAACTGGGTCTTGCTTGAGAATTGGCACTTTGTAGCGACCAAGTTCGTAAAAAAGGTCGATAGCTCAATTGGTAGAATGCTTGCATTCCATGCTGAGAGCAAGGGTTCGATCTCAAGGTTTACTCAGCCTTCACAAGAAATGAGAACCAGCCCCCGCGGGAGCTGGGAAACCCCCACTTCAACTGAAAGTGGTTGGTGTGAGGCCGGTCCCCTTACCCATAAAAATAAATAGAATCGCCACATGCAAGCAAGAAGTTACACTATATGTGTAGCTTAGTTGCATTTTAGTTGCAAGGTATTTGGTAAAAAGTGTACAAATTTGATAGATTATGATAAGCATAATATACCTTTTCAACTCTTGTATGTAATTAAGCAATTTGCAATACAGTATGCAATCTTTGCAACTTAGATTAGTTTATTATTCATCTAACACGTATTTTTCCAATTTCAGACGCCGCCCGCTTCGTACCGCCGCCTCGTAACGGACCAGTCCCCCCACTCGTACAGCTCCCTGCCCCGCGGCGCCTCCCTGACCTCCCCCTCGCCCACGCAGCCGCGCACCGGGGCCCCCGCCTCACCCCTGGACACGGCGGTGGTGGTCCGCTTTGGTAAACCCAATCAGCAACACTGTATGGTGGTGGCGCGAGGCAGGGGACACTCCGTACCCAACCTAGGTTTTGTGCAGTCTTGGATTTGTGTTTGTGTTTTTTGCTTGCGCATGTCCCCTGCAAATCTGTAGGATCAAAATAGTGATCAATTTGTGGCATGGTATCTTTGGCTGTAATTAATTTTTAAGTTACAAGCTATTCTGGATCATCATTTTTCTCTGTGATAAAAAGTGAGGTTAGAATTTCGCAATACTGCCAACCTGTCAATAACGATACCAGTAACAAAAAATAAATACCCTATTTATGGTAGGTATTGGCTCACCAAAAAATATTTTTAAAATGATCATGTCTCCTGCATCCCAGTAACAACAAATTTGTAGGATCTAGGTATCTTTAGCTGTAATTAATTTTCAATAGACTAGCGCTTCTGGGTCTACAGGTGACAATGTATCATTTTTCTCTGTGATAAAAAGTGAGGTTAGAAAATTAGCAGTCGAGCCAACCTGTCAATAACAATACCAGTAATAAAAAATAAATACCCTATTCATGATAGGTATTAGATTACCAAAAAGTAATGGTAAAATACAAATATTATTTAAAATTTAAAGAATATAATATGTGATGTCACCTGGCTGGGCTAAAGACAGTACAGAGAGTCATATCTTGAATGCAATATTACGTAGGTAGTTTTAACTGACACTAAACTGCACGGTACTGTATTTAGCATGACCACCAGCTGTATGGGCTGATAGTGCTGTGAACTATAAGAAGTCCCTGATCATTGGGAATCAATTTTTTGCATACTATGGGTGACTTTACAAAGCCGAGGAATATTTTTAATGTTAGGAGTCCATTGTTTCTGCCATGATATACCTAGTGTTATGATTTCAATCATTCAGGCATTTAAATCATAGGGTATAAGTAATAGTGAACTTAATGTGTCCTTCGTATATTTTATTTGCGGTTTGGATTTTATTTCAAATTTACACATGCCGCATAGTAATAAGCGCAAACTTACTAGACTTGTCTGTAGTCTAGTGGTTAGCACTAAGTCTTCGTAATCAAAAGAACACGAGTTCAATTCCTGGTGAAGCACAAAAAATGCTCTTTGCAGGTTGAGAAATTCATATGCCTTTATCAAAGATCCATCCAGCCTTACAGCAACTGGGTCTTTCTTGAGAATCGACACTTTTTATAGTGACTACCAAACGCACAGAGAGCACTTGAGACGGGATTCACACAAAAACGACCACCTAATATTTATTTATACATGACTGCTTGTGGGTATGCATTAAATATGAATCATAAAAGAAATCAGCAGCTTAGTTTTAGTTATAAGAATGTTGCATGCATGGAAATAGTGATGAATGTCTAGCATATGCAAGAATCTGAATGGAATGGCATCGGAGACAATATTAAACTGCATGCTTATTTTAGGTTTTTGGTTTATTGTTGAAAATAGTTTTTCAAAAATAGTAAATCTAAGTATATTCATCATTGTACTATTTAATAAAAGAAGCACGAAAAAAAATATATATATACCCTCTGTTGTTCGCACCTGTTCAAAAATGCACATCTAGTGTTTCTTGCATTACTGTCAGGCATCTCATACAGGCACATGCGCCTAATGGGTAGGCAATATATGGTAAACAACACATTTAAGCATGATATTCTATAATCTATAATCTAAGTTGCAAGGATATATTCATTTAAAGCTCTCAGATGTATGCCCACAAACCAACAAGTGTAGTTCGCGCTTACAAATGCTGAATGTGTACTTACAAATAAAATCCAAACCTCAAATGAACATTAGCCCCACAACTTTTGCCGACCTTCCCTGAAACAGGGGTGACATTGGCAAAGTGAACCATTTTTTACAGTATGGGTGGTCAGCCTCATACCAACCTATAAGTCAAGGAATATTGGGGTTTAAAATTCAAAATTTATGTTTTATTGGAGCCATCGTTAACACTTCAGTCAATTTCAAATGAGTAATTTTAAAGGAATGGGAGAAAATATATGTTCTGAAATGTATTTGCCTATACTCTATGCACGAGCCTGCTGTCCGATTCAATTTAGTCTTTCAGTGTCATAAAATTTTACATTTCCTATATAATATTTTTAACCTCTTTCACTAAGATCATAAATGAAGTCAGTGTGAAAGGATGTCTCAAAGAAATAACAAAAGACAGGAATAACAGCCAAATGAAATATTGTGTTTTTTTTTTGGCATGTTGTGTCTGAATGTAAGCGCCAAAAGGTTGCGACCTACAGAGGGTTAAACATTTGTAAGCTTGTCCGATTAAAAATTTGGTCCTTTGCTCTTTTAAAAGTTTTACTTTTAAATTATGTAGGTATTGTTTGTGCTAATATGGCTTAAACTGAACGTGGTAAAAATTGAAACTAATGCTATCTTATAAATTGACAATTTTCATAGTTCAAAAGAAGTTATTTGAGTTGTTAAAGTATGTTTATGAAGATAAAAAAATAATAAAAATTGATTTCAAGGGTTTGTAGGTCTGAAATTGTAACAGTAGTCTGAACGGTCCGTAGTCTAGTGGTAACACTCCGAACTCGTAAGTGGAAGGTTGTGGGTTCAAATCCTGGCAGAGCACTAAAAGTATACCATTTATATTTTCAAATGTGCTCTTCGCTGGGTTGAAAAATTCATAAACCTTTACCAAAGACCGGTCAACAACAGTCCATCCAGTCTTACAGCAACTGGATCTTGCTTGAGAATTGGTGCTGTCGATAGTGACGACCAAGCTTGCAGAGGGCTATTAAGGTGTGATTCACACAAAAACAGCACTCACCAAATAAATAATCCTAATATTACCTATTATTATAGGTTGGTATGAGGCTGACCACCCATACTGTAAAAAATGGTTCACTTTGCCAGTGTCACCCCTGCTTCAGGGAAGGTCGGCAAAAGTTGTGGGGCTTATGTTCATTTGAGGTTTGAATTTTATTTGTAAGTACACAATCAGCATTTGTAAGCGCGAACTACACGTGTTTGTTTGTGGGCATACATCTGAGAGCTTTGAATGAATATATCCTTGCAACTTAGATTATAGATTATTATATATTATAACAGCGCCCTTCTATAGTCATCTACGTTCAGTTTAATACTCTGCAGTGGCGAAGGGTGTCATACAAGCCGATTCCTATCTGTTTCCCGTTTAAAATGAGGCAAAAATGATAATAAAGTAGACTGCATGGTTTCAATGGGGAAAAAGTATGTATTGTTTCTTTGGTTTTAAATGTATTTTTTTACTTTGTGCCTATATTTTTTAACTACTTTGTTACATCATCTTAAAAGGGAAGCCGATGGGAACCAGCTTGTATGGCACCCTTCGCCACTGATCTTTGTGTATGTATTTACCTTAATCTATTGCTTACTAAGCTTGTAAACATAGTGTAACATAAAAATACAATATTTTAATCTGTTTTTTTTACTTCAATGGGATTATTTTTTATTTTCAGCGGAGAAAGACACTGTAATCGGGACAGGTAGCCCCGTGTTGGGAAAGGTTATCGGCAGCGGAGGGAAGGGCTGGGGAGCCTTGTTCCGAGGGGGGAGTGGCGGAGCCCTGGAGGATATTACGGACGGAGACTTGAAGGATCCTTTTCAGCGAGGAGGCGTGAGGGCGACGGCGGCACCCAGGCTGCAGTCCACACAGCATATCAATGAAAGATGGTAAGTCAGCTTATGTGTAGCATCTGAAATATCAATTTATTATTATTGACTTATAGGTTGGTATGCGGCTGACCACCCATACTGTAAAAAATGGTTCACTTTGCACGAATGTCACCCCTGTTTCAGTGAAGGTCGGAAAGAGTTGCAGGGCTTATGTTAATCTGAGATTGGGTTTTTATCTTGTAGGTCCACATGTGGCATGTGTTAGCGCAAACTTATGTACATGTCTGCTTGTGGGAATGAGTTTAATATGAATCTTAAATGATATATATCTTTGCGGCCTAGATTTAGATTATCATTTTATTTCCTTGACATATTGGTATGAGGCTGACCACCTTTACTGTATTTTTTTTTTCACTTTGCCAGTGTCACCCCTGTTTCAGTGAAGTTCAGCAAAAGTTGCAGAATTTATGTTCATTTGACATTTTGATTTTAATTTGTAAGTACTTACACACGTAGCATTTGTAAGTGCAAACTTACGCGTGTCTGTTTGTGGGCATGCATTTAATGCAAATATTAAATGATATCTTTGCAACTTAGATTAATTCAAAACTGCGCTTACACTGACAGCAAGGATGGCTAAATGATGTACAATTTCAAAATAAATATGTTGAAAATGTGGATACGAGAAAGAGGGGGAATTGTGACATAATAAACAAATGTACAAAATATACATCAAGCCTCTAAGCATCTTCATCCATGTGAGAATGCTGGGCACGTGAGTCAATTCAATGAAAAATAATTACTTATGTAGCTTTTTCTATAGTCAAATAATTAAGACCCTTTTATCTTTTTCCAGGAGCTCCACACCCTTGAAGGAATGGGACTCTGACATAACCTGTGAATGGCTGGAATCCATGGCGCTGGATTGCTACAGTCCCGAAGCCAGAAAGTGGCTGACCAATTCTGCGGGAAACAAAGGAATCATAGCCACAGCGACTCCTCAGCAAGTGGAGAAGGAACTCAACCTGAAGAATGCCCTGCACAGAAAAAAGATCACTTTAGCGCTTCTCGATCTACAGGTGACAATATATAATTTTTCTCTGTGATGGTTGAAAAGTGAGGTTAGAATTCAGCAGGAGTACCAACCTGTCAAAAATGATACCAGTAATAAAAAATAAATACCCTATTAATGGTAGGTATGAGTTTACTAAGGAATAATTGAGCAGAAAAAAATAGATCAATATGGAATCCGCACAAATTGGAAAATAGATTGTTTTCTCTGCAGGCAAACTTCATTTCTGTTTAAAAATGGTCCAGCTCCATTAAATTTCACCGCTACATCGTTTCACTTTATTAGATCTTCCAATGAACAGCTTATTAGGCAGGTGGGACAGATCAGAAGGTGATGCATAAACCATTGGGCTCAATTTAAATGATTTTACTTTACAAGGAATAACATTATCATTTCAGGATGCTTCGTCAGATCCATTATTGCGAGCAGCCGGTAGATTGGACGCATCCTGGGCTCTCCGCTGGCTGGAAGACGCTGGACTTCCGCAGTACCGAGAGGCTTGGATAGCGGCGTGTGTGGATGGCAGGGTACTGCACAGATTGTGTCACGAAGACTTGCATACGCTTCGTGTTACATCACAACTGCATGCTCTCAGCATAAGAAGAGGTAAGGGCATTAGAAAGGTAGTTTATATCAAGAAATATGTGAGGAAGAATGCAAAAGGTTGATTTATTGGCCAACTTGATTATGTGCAAAGAAGGGCAGGGAAGTTAATCCTTAACCCTACTCCTACAGCCATTACATATTAGATGCATTTTTCCTGGTGTGTCTATAGTTTTTTCAATCCGGCGTCAGGTCAAAAGTCAATTCGCTCCCTCAGTTCTTGTTTATTGTATACGCCAATCTTGTCAAATATGACTTTTTCATGCAGTTGCCATATGAATCAAATTCTACACAATCTGAGCTAAGAAAAACCGTAAAACTCGATAATGTGAGAGTTCTTTTAAATATTTTGAAAATAAATTTCTTGTTTTCATAAGACACATTGGTCCAGTACACATGCAAACATTGCTCATGTAAAATTTTCTCAATGGCGTATACGATAAACAAGAACTGAGGCAGCGAGTTGTGTATGGAGATGCATGAAAGCTTTCACACAGTTTGTCCGATAATCCATAGATTTGTGTTGAGGTATCTTCTAATCAATATCTAAACATATTTACATATTGTAATTGACTAGTTAGCTACGTCTCCAACAATACGTCGAGAAGAATGTATCTGTGTTACCGCCCCAATTTAACCTTGTCCCATTCAAAACTAATATCAATCGCCACTTCCTTTGAGTGTCTCAAAACAAAATCAACACAACACACAGCACTACGCAGCTAACAGCCCTGCTACAAAAGATCAGGACATCAACCCCCACATCACCAACACCTCTGCGGCACTACAGCGCGTGTCATAGACCCCTAGAGTCTTAGAAATTTAGGGAGTCTCTGGCACAGTATTCCTTAAAAAAAGTTTGTCTAATATCCAAGAAGAGTAATTAATCTTAAGAGTTAATTATTATATGTAAAAAATGTCAAACAACCGTATCATATCATCAATATGAAAACTATAAAAAATATATATTTCTCATCTTTATAATGATTTTTCAGGTATACAAGTGTTACGAGAGAACAACTTTTCTCCCGACACGATGATTAGACGAGCAGCGAGCGCAGAGACAGCGGGAGAGACTGAGAGTGAGGAGGGCGGCCACGTGTCCAGGTGGAGCAGCCACAGGGTCATGGAGTGGCTGCGGGCCGTGGACCTGGCGGAGTACGCTCCTAACCTGAGAGGAGCAGGTGAGTCCTATAACGTGGTATAAATGGTTCTCTAGGAAATATCAAAAAAGTAAATAATTATTTGTTACTTTTACAACAAAACAGTTTGTTTATTTACACTTTTTTGCATTTGTTGACGTATCTTGACATATTTTTTATGTATTTAAAGGAGTTCACGGAGGTCTGATGTATTATGAGGTGCGTTTCACCGGCGAGCTGTTGGCAACACTGCTGAACATCCCGCCCAGCAAGACGCTGCTGCGGCGACACCTCAACACTCGCTTCAACCAACTCATCGGCAAGGAGGTCATCCAGGAGAAGAGGGAGGCGGAGCAAACGCTGGGCTACCAACCCCTGACACTGACATCTAAAGTAAAGGTAACTTTTATAAGGCAGACAATCAATAATCCTGTGTCAGAGAAGGTCGGCAAAAGTTGTATGACTTATGTTCATTTGAGGTTTGGATTTTATTTGTAAGTGCACATTCAGCATTTGTAAGCACGAAGTACACGTGTTTGTTTGTGGGCATGCATTTGAGAGCCTTAAATGTTAATATATCTCTGCAACTTAGATTATAGATTATATAGTGCTTCTTCCTAGAGTTATAGGTTGGTATGAGGCTGACCACCCATACTGTAAAAAATGGTTCAGGGAAGGTCGGCAAAAATTGGAGGGCATATTATGTTCATTTGAGCTTTGGATTTTAATTTGTAAGTACACATGCAGCATTTTTAAGTTTCAGTGTCTCAAAACAAAGTCAATGCAACACTATGCAGCTAACAGCCCTGCTGCAAATTATCAGATCATCAACCGCCACGTCACCAGCACCTCTGTGGCTCTATAAATTTCATAGACCCCTAGTCTCTGAAATCTAGGGAGTCTCCTGCAAAGGATTCGTTAAAAAAACCTACACATTACTTTCAAAATGAACTATGTATGTAAGTACGTACTGTACTGTACTGTATCCTGCCATTGTTCCACTAGGGGTGGCTAGTACCTCTGCAGATGCGTCTCTATATTTTTCTGTCCTTGCATATCTCATTCATCTCTTTAGCAGTCATCACTTTCCTCATACATACTCTTCTCTTATTCTCACTCTGCAGGTTTATACAATGTTTTTTTTATATTTCAGGTCACCAAGAAGGGTCAGTTTACGTTGAAGAGGAAGAAGAACAAGGGAGAACCAGAATACGGTGACCTTGTGTGCCCCATAGTAGATCAAGCTTCAGGTGAAATATTGAGTGTAAGTCCTAACAAAACTAACCTACTTACATATTATTATCAATTGACATGTAATATAGTGAACTAGAAGCTGGCATATGGTGCAGAAATGTTTATGGTTCATAACTGTCAACCAGTCTTGCCAAATACAGTCGTCGAACACAACAGTGGTGTGGATATGCAAAATAAAGAACTGCTTGAATTCTAAATTTTTTGAAAAATATTATTTCTGCTAAGTACTTATGTAGAAAATTATTTTTCATAAATACATTTGTTTTCAATAAGTCATTTGATTAAAAATAAGTTAAACTAAAGCAGTCAACATTACTGGTTATTCTTGCTTCACTGTTTAGAGTGTAGTCACACTGAGAGCATTTTTGTTCTCTTTCTAATTAATGACAATATGCATTTGTGTAAGTTGAAACAGATATACCTAGCATCTTTTTGCATTTAAACAATGGACACAGATTTAAACATGGGACTTTTATCTCAGCGGGCAAATGTATGTACGGAGGCCATTTCTCACTTCCATGCTTTTACCATTCATCTACTTGTCAGACAAACCATGTGGATACCATTAGTACTTTTATAGAGGAAGTGTGAAAGGAGAAAAGGTAAGGGACTACCGAGAAAAGAATAGAGTGATCAGATTGATGAGATTGTGGAAGAATGGAATATACAAAGTGAGTGTAAAAGAAGAAAATGTATGAAAAAGGTGATGGATATGAATGAATCGAAAGAGGCATGTAAAGACAGAAGAAATGGAGGCACTCTGCATAGGCTCTGGCTACCCCTAGGGCAATGGTGACAGAGTTACAGTTACAGTTACCTTTTGCACTATAGAATAATATTTTTCATCTTTCCTTTTTGTTTTAACAATTTTGCTAACATTTGTGACTAACGACATTAACGTCTCTTAACGGACTCTCAGCTGTTATAAAGTATTCAATGGTGATGAGCTGTTTGCATTATTGGTTGTCTGTGGTCATTGCATCTGTACATAAAAATAAATAAGTGTCACAATTTATGTAGAAAAGATGCCATGACACTTGACCATAATGTAAAACTGTGTTTTTACTTATGGCAACTTTATTTTACAGCATTCTTTTATTGACTCATCTTTTCTTATCTATCTCAATTCCAAGATGTATTCCCTTGTTTACCAATATTTTTAGGTTATGTTTATCCGATACCTCGCTTTAAGCATTTTACACCATAAACATCATTCATGTAGTGACTGATCTATCATCTCAATTGCATAAATACAAAAATGTATGCAAGATATAACGGCACCCCTAGTGAGTGATTAGGTTTTCATACATTTTTTGTATTTACGCAATTGAGTGGAATTTACGCAATGCTTAAAATATGATGAATCAACAAAGCTAACCTCAATCTGTCAAACCAACCATCTGTCAAAACACAGTAGATTTTACCACATGTATGTGAAAATAGAACAGAATAAAACATGGTGGCGCATCAACAGCTTATGTACCTATACATGTTCACGAAATACCATGTTTTATTTCGTCCTATCTTCAAATGCATACGGTAAGATCTACCGACAGTCGTCGAGACTTCCCATCCAGGCATCTTACATCCTCGTTGTACTGAGAGTGCTTGGCGTTTCATGGGGCTTACATTGTCTATTCTAATTATGTAATTTCCTTGACTTATAGGTTAGTATGAAGCTGACCACGCATACTGTAAAAAATGGTCCGCGTTGCCAATGTCACCTCTGTTTCAAGGAAGGTCGGCGAAAGTTGCAGAGTGTATCTTCATTTGAGATTTAAGTTTTTATGTTGTAGGTTCACATGTGGCATGTGCAAGCGGGAACTTATGTGTCTGCTTGTGAGAATGCGTATAATGTGAATCCCCAATGTTATTTATCTTTGCAACTTAGATTAGATTAGATTAGAAGTGGACGGTACAGAGTATGGGTATTGTCAACGGTTGAAAAACAATGTCCAAATCTAGTGGGCAGTGCTACCAACATTAAGGGCAGTGCTACCAACATGAAAAAAAGTCATTTAATAACAATGTCAAAAATGAAGTAAGCCAAATGATCTGAGACCACAATAAGTAGGCTTCTTTTTTGTACGACATGTTTTCTTCTGTATTTATGGAGTTTTTATGTGTTTTGTTTATTGTTTGCAAGCAGACGATGAAGATGGAGGGCTGCGCAGGCGAGGCGGCTGCCTGTCGGCAAACTGACAATGTCTCCAGCTCCACAGACTCTCCGCAGTCGCAGCGTAGCGACCACAGCAGGTCCTGAGACTTGCTTCCCACCAGGCAGCCATTCAAGATGACCATATTTGTCCAGAAATGATTGCTTGATTGAACAGAATAGCTCGATAACCATTGTCATTGAGATGAACTCATTTAATAAGATAAACGATTGCAATTTTTGTAAAATTATTAAGATAAATTGAATAAACAGAATTTGTACTGTTATAATTTTAGTTGGGGTTCTCTTTTAATTAAACTGCAATTATTTATTTTAACAGAATTTATTTTACACGGTTTGGTTCACAATTTACAGCAATTGACAATCACTGCTTATTGGTCTTTCACGGCAAAATGCTTAAAGCAACTAATCTGCTGATGCTCTTTGTAGTCCATGTATATAGGCACAAAAGTGATCGTTCTTGCATATTTCAGATCATTCAATCTCTCGTTCATACCAGACCACCGTTCCATGTACCTTACTACTACCATCACACTAGAGCCAGATTTTTCTACCAGCGTGATTAGAATCATGTATGCACTAATACTACCATACGCTCGTTACAGTATAAACCGTTAGTGGATTATGTCAGTGCTCTCAACGTTTTGTTGACAATGAAGCTAACGTCTTCAGGAGACACCCTCTCTGTATGACGACTGAGGATGAACTGTTGCTATGGTCGGTGTTATGGCCGAGGGGTTCAGGTGGCTGATCTTTCTAGCATGTTTGGAATAGAATAAGGCTGGTTCGATCCCCGCCTCGGTCGTTTGACCATAACTTTGACCCTGGTTTAACAGATGTTATTGGATAATTATTAATCAATAACTCATTAAAATAAACAATAATTAATTAATGATTGATGATATTAATAGCTGTTTCTGACCAGGCAGGTGAATTGTATTCATCTTTACAAATCTATTTCAAATAAAAACATCAGTTTGTACAAATATCCCTCTATTTTATTTATTTTAATAATTTTACAAAAATGTGTAACGTAAATCTAACCTAAATTTGATTAAATGTAACAAACGTAATGCCTCTATAAGAAACAATGAGAAAATGTAAGAGCAACATTAACTTTATACCCCGTTAGACGAAAAAAAAGTACATGGTAAAAAAACACTTCTTCCACTTTTTAATGACAAATTTGTATCTTGCCGTGTTACAAATTTCCACGGCTCATAGACTGACTTTTCCTTTTTAAATATTAATATCTAATACATACGTACACACTGTAATATTTAACTAATAATTAAAGTAACCGTAAAAACGTATAAATGAAACTGTAAAGGTAGCTATATATACTGTTTGAAAGTTTAAATTTGTTCTTAAAAATCGTACCACATGTTTCAAATTTTGTGCCTTTCCAAATGTAGAGCGATGACTTATTTTTAAACCGTTATGGCACCCAAAGACATCATTAAGGATGATTTAACGGTCATTGTTGTTCAAAATTGACACTTATTACCAATACAAAAAGGACTCAGAACACTCAAAATATCTCTTGTCTATGTGACACCACTTGTAGTACCTAAATAAAAAATTAATTCCTGATAAACAGGGATTTTTTGCTTGATTTTCTGGTTCCGGGTTTTGACCGTGGTCCATGTTTTTGCTTGTCTTCTTCTTTTTTCTTTTTATGCTTTCTTGCGATACTCCGAAAAAGTCGCCCACAGAGGAGACGAAACGTAAGCTGAAAGTCTTCAAGAAAGAATAAAAAGAAAAAAGAAGAAGACAAGCAAAAACATGGACCACGGTCAAAACCCGGAACCAGAAAATCAAGCATCTAGATCCGGCCGTGAAAGCCTAAAAACAGGGATTTTTTTATTTCACAGCACTGTGTAACACATGCGTTTGATGGCTATGCTAACTGCAATATGGTGCGCTTTATTGTATTTTCAAACTTCTTACATAATTTCATATTGCCCTCTCAGTGAACGGTTATTTCCTTATTCCTTCATTGCCGACTTTTAAAATGTTGATTTCTCATTCAAATTGTCTATTTATTTATGTCTAAGTAAACTATTTCCTAAAGGATTACAATAATTTACAATAAAAAAAATAAACGATGAAATTATTAGCTTCATGGATGAACAAAAAGTGAAACATCTGGTATCATTCTACATAGTTGTTAAGACATAATATAAAATAACTCCCGTGTGTAAAGAATACAGAGAAGTACATAAGTGTGATGAATGTTTGTATGAGAGGTGCTAGATAGTTTTTGATAACCTAACATTAATATAGGGTTAACTTACTCGAATACTGCCAACATTCTTCTTATCAACATTCATTTCATTACTTATAATATTCACTATTTAAAAAATAACCTTACTGACAAATCCATAAGTTATAAAACATAGTCTATACATTACCTTTTCAATGAATGTGTTTGTTATGTGAAGTATATTTTGATTTATCCATCATTTCGATACCTTAAAGGTAAAACTAAATAAGTGACATGTAAAGCTAACATCGGTTTCTCAGATCAATGCATCCTTTTCTCGTATTTTCTACGAGAGAAAATACTAAAAAACGTATGAAAATCCTGTAGTTAACAAGTTGTTCATGAGTACTTCCGTATCATTGGTTCACTTACTATGAGAAGTTACTCCCAATAAAATGTTTTATTCATGATTTCTCAAATCAGTGAATCAGCACTTTTTCAGTTTTACCTTTAATTACTTAAGTTGGCGATTTTTCTAATTATGAGATAACGGATTGAGGAAAACAACCTTCAAGTGATTAAAACGAGACGTGAAAGCATGTAACAACAATGAGGTTGGAACATTGAAAAGGGGGCGAAAGTAAACCTCGTCATTAGGCCGGATTGCTTCCAAATCTGACCGCCAGAGGCGCTATTCTCTCACCATACAAACCTTTTTTATGTGTCAAATCTTATAAACTTAAACACACTAATAAAATGTTGTAAGCACGTCATTTTAATGCAAAATAAGATAACACAGGGAAGTATACAGGGATAACAGGGATACTAATATATAAGTGTTATACTGAATGGGTTAAATCTGCGAAATAATTCAAATATTTATACAATTTTGCTTCCGTTAAATAAAAAAAAACACAATTTAAATATTTATTCAAATCCATTTCAGTTTGACATATATCCGAGTTAAGATCCAAGTACATTTTAAGTAATGTGCAAGAAATTTTGTTTTAAAAGTGATTTCACGACATTAAATATTTGCTACACTTTATAGCAGTGTTATTGTGTATTTATTGGAATATTTTATTATAAATATGAAATCGTTAGTTCCAGTTTTGACCAACGAGTATCGAATAAATGCTGTGAACTAGCAAAATTTCCCTGATTATTGGGAATTTACTATGGGTAACATCACATAGCCAAGGATTTTTTTCATGTTCGGACCTCATTCAAAGAAATCGTTTTTACGTCACAAAATTGAAGCTGTATCGCAATAAATTTTATTTATAACTTCATTTTAGCTTCTTTTAACAAACAAAAAAGTATTTGTACTTATTTTCCAAGTAAGTAATTTTCATTAGTTTTTAAGTGGAACACATAAGTATTGTTTTTAATATAACTATAACTTTAGTCATTTACCAGTTTATATTATTGTAATATAATAATAATAAAATTAAGAAGCGCACCGAGAATAGAACATTGCGTAAATACTTCAACCATCGCGTAAATAGAATAATGTATGAAATTTACAATAGCACCTCTAGCGATTGTTTTTGTTTTCATACATTAGTTGAATATTTACGCAATGTTTTATGTGAAGGGTGAAGAGAAGGCACGCAACATTGTATCTGTAAGTCTTCCATTAAATTGGAATTTTTTTATAACATGATATAACCTTGTTATTAGTTTATAAATAGTCTAATAATCATGTTTACTGAGGTTTTAAGAATAAAATGTTTATATTTGTAATAATTATTGAAAAATCTTAATATATTTTATCATACCCTAGTATCATTATTAATTACGAAGTGATAAGCACAAAGTAATGTAAAGTTTGTTCTTTTGTCCAAATATAATACAAGATGGCGATCTGTCAACTGACAGATTTTGTGTTTTTCTTTCATATTTTTTTAAAGTGTCTTTTGTGGTTAACTTTAACATTAACTATTAGTTTACTATGAAAAAATTAAATAGTAAGAAATAATCAGCATTTCTTTCCTTGTATACAAAGCTACCATAGACAAAATTGAAACTGCCATAGACAAAATAATGTCAACTAATGGCATCTAAAAATATCAGTTTCTAACCAGGCACAGTTGATAATTTTTGATCAATTATACCTAAATAAATGAAAAACATTTTTTACATTCATAACTTTACATTTACACGCACAGCAGGCTTATTTTTTACAACTGTTCAATATCTTTTTTTGAAATACTTGGAATGGACTCAGCACAAATTTAATTTAGATTTTTTTTCGGCTGACAAACGTCACACTTCTATTGGAATAGGGTCCTCTCCGACCAATAGCAAAGTATTTATTTGCATATTCCCTAGCAACCCGGCCATGCTATGTGACAATGAGGTCGGGACATTTTTGAATTTGGAACTTTATTCTCAGCTAGCAAACATCAGTCTTGTGTAGGACTTATAAGGGACTGCCGTCATTAACAACCAATGCCAAAATATTTGTACGTCTTTTCCCTTGCAACTTGGCCGGGTGATGACACAATATTGTCTATGCCAATTCATGTGCGGACCACATTTTGTGGAATTTGTTCCAAGTCCATAATGAAACATTTTTTTGGCAAAATGAAAGTTGTGTTTGTTTCTTAAACATATCTGTACCTTAGAGCATAAACAACGGTAGTTACATTTAGTAAAATGTGCAGGAGACGAGTTTTAGTGAAAATGTGCACTTTTTTAAACCATCATAACTTCTAAACTAGACGAGATATTTTTGATCTGTAAAAACTGTTTGTCTTATTTTATCAATATTTTATTCAATGTGAAGTAATGTGAACAACGTATGTGGAACTTCCGTGGTTTATGCTCGCACTTTTATGTGCATCCCATATTTATTACACTTGATATCTCAGTAACTATGAGTCCGAGGACTCCAATATTTTTACCACTTATAGAACAGATAATTATAATAATTTCTGCATCATCAACTCAAAAACGCAAAAAACGTGGACTTCCGTTTATGCTCTAAGGTACAGATATTAGAAAAAATAAATAATGTATGCATTCTGTCAAAAAATTTAAAAAATAAACCCGAAGGACCAAGTTTGGTTTATTGTCACAAAGACAATAAAAATATCCCAATGTTGAGTATATTAAAAATATTAGTCTGAAAGTAAAAGAATAAGGATGACCAATACGCATAAACCAAAAATGTGCTAAAAGTAAAATCACTTGTAAGCTAGCACAATAAGATGTACCTTTCTACGTTGCTAAGTGTAGCTCTTATAACAATAAATATTAATACTCAATTGCAAAATGGACTTGTTACTTTCTTGTACCTACTTACTTAATCCCTTGGATTCATTTATTCGCTTTCTTCTTTATTCTAATCTAATCTAATCTAATCTAAGTTGCAAGGATATGTTACATTGAAGATTCACATTACATGCATTCTCACAACCAGACACGTACAAGTTCGCGCTTGCACATGCCTCATGTGAACCTACAACATAAAAATCAAATCTCAAATGGACATACACCCTGCAACTCTTGCCGTCCTTCCCTGAGACAGGGGTGACATTGGCAAAGTGAACCATTTTTACAGCATGGGTGGTCAGCCGCATACCAACCTATAAGTCAAGGAACACACACACACGACAAATTACATTTTATACATCATTAAATAATAATATTCAAATACAAAATATCACTTCTTCATAAAAGAGAACACCGGGTTGCGTTGATAACTAGCCTTGAAAATGCTTTCCGCTTACTGAAGCAAAACATAATCAGTACCCGTGAGTATGAGTTGCAAAGCTTGAGTGAAGTAAAGTTTACGGAAAGTATTAAAGAGTGGGTTTCTCCAAAATCTGCCGTTTTTGTTTGTTTGAACTTGATTTTCTTCATCACTGTAACTCTTTTGCTAGGACCATAAAGTGTAAGAAACAAAAACGGCAGAGTTTGGCGAAAATCACTCTGTAATACTTTCCGTAAACTTTTCTTTACTCAAGTTTCGCAACTCGTACTAAGGGTACGGATAAAAAAAACTGAATAGAACATGGTCTAACCCGAAACGATTCCAAAAAAAAAAATTATCCAACGCCGACCATAAAAAAGACCTAACAGCTCTGCAAGTGTAGAGCCCCAGGGTGGGAGCTCCTCTGCACCAGGCTCCAGTTTACAAGGCGGGTGCATTTGATGGCAGGAAATCCACGGGGAAGGGGTGGAAGTTGTTATTCCACCTTCCTTGAACAGCCACGTGCCACGTTGGCAGTGCCGCCAACTTTCTTACTGAGATTTTTTTGGAATGTTTTTGTTTATCATTATTGACAACTACAATGTGTTGATTAATTTGTTTTTAACAAAACATTTTAGCTATTCAACTTCGACAGCATTTTTACAAAAAGGCACGTCTCGAGTTAGAGCTCGTTCCCACTTGTCGGGTGCGTGATCCGTATATTAATCGGAGGTTCCAGTGGCGGAACATTATGTATGAAGCTATTCACACTCATCGAAAACCGATTTTGTCCGAAATGTTCTGCCACTGGAACCTCCGATTAATATAAGGATCCGACACCCGTATCGGATAGTCAATTTTTCTTGTTGAGACCAATTTGCCCTTGCCCTTTTCAAATCCAATATCAATCGCCATTTCTTCTCAGTATCTCAAAACAAAGCAATGCCACACACACCACAGCACTGCGCAGCTAACGACCCTGCAACCGGACATGGACAACTGCCACATCACCAGCACCTCTGTTGGTGATGTGGCACTATACCAAGTGTCATAGACCCTTAGTCTCTCGAATCTAGGGAGTCTCCCGCATAGGCTTCCTTAAAAAAAAAAGATCTGCGGGTCATGGTGCTATGGATCTGGTTCAGACATTGCAGATCTGGTGAATTAAAAAGAAATCTGAACATGCTTTATTAATTGTACATGCATATAATAATTGTTGTATTGTATAACTATTCCAAAATACAAGTCAGTATTAAAAGTAAAATAATCAGAACTCTTCCAGACGGTTGGAACATTTTTCAGATATCTTTGATTTCACCAATTTTGTGTCGTTGTTATCAGATAAAAGTGCATTCCTGGTGTTGGATTCATCGCCACCTGAAATAAAGACCATTCATTCTTTAAATGTGTAAAACCATGGAGATATAATTCAATGGAAGGCCTATAAATGATGTGATTTAGTACCAATCAACATGATGCACCATCTTTGACACCATACACTGTTTATAATGCTTTCTCGCTCACGACATATGAAATGCTTTTCTCATTTTCTCTGTAAGCAACGTGTCTTTACTCCGTCTTCAATCTATTTACATATCACCATGTAAACCATGAAATCACCATGGTCATTCCAGGGCTGTTGAGCTTATGATGATGATGACAATGAGTGTACACAAAAATAAATTACCTTTGGCACTCTCTTCCGAATAGTTTGAAATTTGTACAGAGTTCTTTGTGAAGACAAAAGTGTCCATTGGCTCCAGGAATATTGTTGATTCTTTGGCTTTGAGTAAAGCTGATCTCTCCATCGGTGTCAGTACTACAACACACATCAATTATATCGCAAATAAAATCAAGTAAAATTTTTCAAAAGGGAACCCTGTTGAAATTAAGTACTGTACGATGTAAAATGCTTTTGTAGAGAGATTTTCATTAAATAGGTATTTTTTGAGCTATACTGCTGAAAATTTATGCAAGACAAAAATAGGTAACTGCAATAAAACATTAACCGATTTTACACCGGCTTTTCATGATTATTATTTTGTGACATTCTACACTCTAGGTTGCTCTCTGCTCCTCCAACTCCTGTCCTCGTTCCTAGAGTTCATCCTGAATCATCGTGCAGAGTGAGTGCCTCCTGAAGACAATGCCCAGGAAGCAAATGATACACAAAGAATAATGTATGTTATCCTATTATGGTTTGTCGAATATCCGAAGTAACGCAACTAAAAAAAAAAAAAAAGCAACTAAGCTACACATATAGTGTAACTTCTTGCCGCGTTATCCCCGAAGGGGTCGCATGTGGCGAGTTGAACCTATTTATTTTTACAGGTAAGGGGGCCGGCCTTACGCCAACCACTTCAGACTTCAGTTGAAGTGGGGGTTTCCCAGCTCCCGAGAAAACTGGTACTCATCTCTTGTGAAGGCTGAGTAAACCTAGCCGGTATTTTATTTTGAGGTTTGAAATAAACACCGAAACGGAAAATCATTTCTGACACCCTCGGTGGGATTCGAACCTGAGCTCACGGCATGGAATGCAAGCACTCTACCAACTGTGCTATCGACCGGACGTGTAATTCATTTTTTAAGTAAATATGTCAAACAACCAAAACTCCACTTTAAATTCTAACAACGTAAAATTTAGGAATGTTGTCGTGACGAAAGGATCCTTAACCAACCAGAGACAGGTCGTAAGTCCTGTGACTCCCATCTCGTCCTGAGTCTCTGCGGCGGGCCTGAGTTTAGGTCTTGAATTATTTTTAAAAGTAAAGACCTGACTCGGTGAGACCATAGGATGCCTAGTTATTTTACAAATTCTCTCCTTAACTTTCTTTTAGATTTTGTGTACAGAAATATAAAAATCAAACTCACCAGTCAGTCTAGGATCCATGGCGATCCATTCCGAGTTCACAATTTGTTCAATCGAGAACCTTTTCACCGTATCCGGTTCCATCATACTTCTGATAAGAGATTTCGATTTATCCGACAAAACTCCGGTCACCTTAGTTCGGAACTTCCACCGTTTCTTCATCTGGTGATCGTACAGCTTCTTTACATTTGTATCATCAAACGGCATAGACTTATTCAATAGCACATAAAACAGCACTCCCAACGACCAAATATCTGATATTTTTGGTAAATACGGAATACCTCGAAGCACTTCTGGAGCTACGTACGAAATTGATCCGCAATAGGTGTTGCTCCTGACAGGGAAACCTTTAGCGTCAATGCACAAACGTGAAAAACCAAAATCAGACAGCTTGACATTTTTATTTTGGGTTATTAAAACGTTTTCGCATTTGAGGTCTCGATGCGCAATATCCATTTCGTGCAGATATTGAATAGCCAAGGCCAGTTGTCTGATCCAGACCCTAGCTTGGTTCTCCGTGAGGGGTCCGTAATTTTGAACGAACTGCAACATGTCGCCGCATTCAGCAAAGCGCATCATTATGAAGTATTTTGTGCGGCGTTGGAATATGCTGTGGATGTGAACGATGTGGGGATGGTTTATTTTCAGCAGGATTTGCAATTCTCGCGGCAGGAATTTTCTGACGAAGTCCCGTGGCGCTTTTGCTGCGTCTATCACTTTGCAAGCCAGTTTTTCTTTGGAGTTTTCAGTGCCTTTTACTTCTGCCAGATAAACCTAAACAAGTCAGGAAATGAAATTGTGATTGTGACAACATTAATCCAGTTGATTCAAGAGAATCCACCAACACTAATTCAAGGAAAGGAAACTCTAATGATCGGGGTTCAGTTGATTATGATTTTTTCAGTCACTTCTTTTTCTTTTATTCTACAAAAAATGTAAAAGGTAGGTTTTTTTTATTTAAGAAATCATGTGCGGGAGACTCCCTAGATTCTAGAGACTCTAGGGGTCTATGACACTTGTTGTAGTGCCGCAGAGGTGTTTACGAGCTTGGTCGTCACTACAAAGCGCCAATACTCAAGCAAGACCCAGGTGCTGTAAGGCTGGATGGACCTTTTTAGTGACCGGTCTTTGGTAAAGGTTTTATGATTTTTTTCAACCCAGCGAAAAGCATATTTGGAAATATAAATTGTATATTTTTTGTGCTCCGCCGGGATCCGAATCCACAACCTTCCATTTACGAGTCCGAAGTGTTGCCACTGGACTACGGACTGGTCCAAGAAATGCCAACGACACGCGGTGTACCAGATCGTCGCGTTCACCCATCCAAGTAGCATCCGCACCCAATGTTGCTCAACTTCGGTGATCTGATGAGAACCGGTGCTTTCAACATGGTATTGTCGTTGACTTATAGATTTTTAGCAACTTCAATAACCATTTAATCTAACACGTTCCATCTATGCTAGATTTTAAAATTGTTTTTAGATACAAAGGTAATTTTTTATTGGCATATTCTTTCATCAACATTTTCAAATGAGGTCCGAAGTTTTTTGAATTTCAAACTTTTTTCTTGGCTAGCAAATGTCATCACTCTTGTATGCGAGTGCTATCCTTAGCAACCAATAAAAATATAATTTTTGGTCTTTCCCTAGCAACTCGGGTGGTGGGGAGCACACAATATCGATACCTTAAAGGTGAAACTGAAGAAGTTACATAGAGAATGGGTTTCTCAGATAAATGCACCTTTTTCCCTATTTCCTACGAGAGAAAACACTACAAAAGTGTGACAATCCTGTAGTTTAGAAGTTTGTCATGAGCACTTCCTTATAATTAGTTCACTTACTATGAGAAGTTACTCAATATTTTTTTTTCTCAAATCGGTGAATCTTTAAGGTGGATACATTGTCTATGTCATTTCATGTGCTCCTATTGGGCTCAGATTCCAGAAAAAACTCAAATTACGAATAATAAAAGTATTTTTAACAAATCCCATTTAAGTAGAATGAGAATGTTCACATGATTTTTATTGAATGTCTTTCCTCTAACCTTAGCATAAGATCCTTCCCCCAACTTTTTCGTCAGTTTTATATTTTTAGACGCTAGGATTTCCTCCAAAGATGGTGCAACCCTGATATTTTTATGGTTCATGACAGAGAATTTTGAATTGCATTACTAAATCACTTATTTTATGTCCATAGTGACTTGCAGCCTCTTATTACCTAAATTTTAAATATAAAATCAATTTTAATGTAAATATACAAGTCATTTTTTTAGAATTTATCATAAATGTGACATTTCAAAATAAAGGAATGAAATACAAACAAGTCAGTTTTGAATTTTTTTATTAGGAATCAAAACAAAACAAAAAAAAACACATTCAATAACTTGGTAGGTACAATTTAAATTTATAATTACCTAATGAGATGAGCACACGAATGGACATAGATAAAATTGTGACTTCACACAGCCGAGTTTCTAGCGTAAACTAATATTGTTTATCGGTTTCTAATGGTTATAGTCCCATACAAGTGTGACGTTTGTCGGCAGAAAAAAAAGTTATATAATGGGATTAGAACAAAGTTCCATTATTCTAAAATTTCTCAGAGGGCAAACGTTACAGCTCTATGTGACTTAAGTCTTTAGAATCCATAAAAAATACTAGTCAGCTTTTTAACCTCACACTTTTTTGTCTATGCCATTTGTGTTGACTCGATTGACTAATCATATTGACTAACGATGATAAATTCCCCACCCAAAGACAACCTTTGCAGAAACGACGGTGCAGGCGTTTGCAGCAAATGATAGTCTCTGGTGGTGGGATGTTTAGCGTACAATTTCTCCCTCCGAATCTTTTCCAACATTGTCTGTGGTTCACACTTAGCTTTGGGCGCCACGGAATTTGTCAACAAATCTTGCACAAAGTCCGGAAGCAACGACACCCTACCCTTTGCCTTTTCGTGAGCAATCGGCGGCGAAACAGAATTCCTCATTTCGTCACTCGAAGAATTCTCATCGGAAAGATTGGCATAGTCTATGTCCGATTCATTGAAAGGATAGCTTCGTTTAGAATGCGAACTGTCATCTGGAGCGGTTATGGTTTCTCCTTTTGGATTTATGACTTCTTTATCTGTGTTCATTCCATTTAATTGCAATCCTATCGTTTCTACATTCTTAGTTGCATTATCAAATATTTGTGCTGTGTCATTATCGTTTGACTTTTGTTTCCTAGTAATTATTTCTTCCTTTATTGCTGTAGCTTTGTTCACACTGCTAGAATTGTCTGCTTTATTTTCTTGTGAAGCGTTTTGTGTTTCAGTGATGTTGTTGATTGTTTCTTGGCCATATTTCTTGAGGATGAATTTGCCGTCGTCTTGGAAGTAGTTATAGAGCTCGTTGACTTTCTGAAGGTCAATTCTGTAAATAAAATATTGAGAAAAATCATCAAACAAAACAATGTCATTAAATATTTTATTAACCCTCGGGGTTATTAAATGACCTTAATTAAAAAAATAATTACGATCGGTCTGTAGTCTAGTGGTAAGCGCTTTAGACTCGTAAATGAAACGTGGTGAGTTGAAATCCTGGCGGCGCACAAAAAATGTACCATTTATATTTTCAAATATGCTCTTCTGTGGGTTGAAAAATTCATATACCTTTACCAAAGACAGGTCACCAAAGGTAGAAAAATTTCTTACCCTTTATTAGCATTTTGGCAACAATGCAAGGCTGCCGGATCTATGGGATGGGCTTCGGTATTGAAGATGTAGCCGCCAACGTCCACGATGCATTCCCCGGATGGAGTATCGATGACGGAGCCCGTGTTTCCCGAGTTGTGGATGAAGTTGTCGGGGTCGAACAGCAGGTATAAGTATTTGGTGGTCTCGGCCAAAAAAAATGACTCCATGCGGTCTTCTTTGCGATGATCACGCACATCTTTTATCTGAAATAAACAGAAATTTATATAAACTACAAAAAGTACCTGAGAGACTGGTCTAGCGTGTTTATCTGATGGTATATAAAGCCATCAATGGAAGTCGTATCCGGTGCCATCAGGAGACGTATCTCTACTTTGACGAAAGAAGCACAAACTTAACTTCGTCTGCGGGTGACACGCATAGGCGTCAAGTGTAAACTTGCATACAGTGCGGCTGTCAATCGTAGACGTCATCCAACTTTGAACTTATCTCTGACATCTGTGTTCAAGAATTCAAAATGCATCAAGTGAAAACATGTGCTAAACCTTTGTGATTTTAGTTCTTGAATGACTAATACATGTGACTGTTCACATAGTTTGAAGTATTGTCAGTCAATGAAAGTAGAAAATCAAAAAATGCTTTAAAAAATGTCATTGAAAAAGTATTCCGTACAGAATATTCATAAGCGAAAAGGTTAATTGACAGAAATAATTGTTGTTGCTCATGATCCAAGATTGTAGGTACAAGGGGTGACCGGTGTCCATGACCGGTTTTGCGAAAAATCCGTTCGCATCGTCAGGTGGTCAGATAAATACTCAGTAAGTTGGCAAAACCGGTCGTGGAATTATAATATACTCACCGTAATCGAATACAAAATTGTTTTAATTTATCTATGGTTATTATAGTTTTAGTTTGTGTTTACCGTAGCATAGCCACAGCGTGTCTTCGCGCTGTGCTGAATACTCCTGAGGATATCCTCTCCCATCTGCAGGATGATGGGATCCCTGGTCTCGCGGTACAGATACATCAGGGACTCGATGAGTTCAGGACGGAGCGGATAGCTCTCCCTGCCGCCGGAAGCGCTTCCAGAGGCGATGTTGTACACCTCGGGGGTGAAGCCGTACTGCCTCCACACGCTGTGGTAGTTCTGGACTATTCTCATTGCAGTGTCTGTGTCGCCTGGAATATCATCGTAAAATGAGTGCTAGTTTATGTCATGAGGCGAAAAAAAATGGCACAATATACAGTGCAAGTGTTACAATAGCTAATTACATGCAGTGGCACACAATACTTCTTCAACAATCATGAAATAAATGAAAGAAATATTAAAATATGTTTATTTAGATGTGGATCTATAATCTAGGTTGCAAAGATAAATTAACATTCAAAATTCATATAAGATGCATGCCCACAAACAGACACATGTGAATTCGCGGTTACAAATGCTGCATGTGTGCTTACAAATTCAAATCCAAGATTCAAATGAACATAAGCCATGCAACTCTTGCCAAACTTCCCTGAAACAGGGGTGACATTGGCAAAGTGAACCATTTTTTTACAGTACGGGTGGTCAGCCTCATACCAACCTATAAGTCAAGGAAAGCGTTCTGTGGTAATGCTTCAGACTCATAAATGTAAGATTGTGGGTTTGAATCCCGGCGGAGCACAACAAATATACAATTTATATTTTCCAATATCCACCAAAGGTCCATCCAGCCTTACAGCAACTGGGTCTTGCTTGAGAATTGACGAGCAACGACCAAGATTGTAAAAAAGTACATCCAGTGAATGGACCACCAGAGCCTGGAAAACATGGCTGTGGTGACGGAATAGTGGGAAGACCCAGATTAAGGTGGCAGACTGCCGTGTTGTAGGAGTATGGGACTGGAAGAGGAAGGCGTAGGACAGGCAGCGGTGACAGCAGTTGATCAAGGACACATAGACCCATCTCAGGTTGTCGTGCAATTGATGTTGAAGATGAATTGCTTACCGATTAAACTGAGGACTCCCGGCCAATATGCCTCGAGAGACTGGAAGACGGGAAGTGTGACTTGTCCTTTGGTCATGGACGCCCACACATACCAGTCGTCTTTCTTCAGGTATTTGTCTATGGTAGCTCTGCCTTCATTAAACATGTCCATGAGCTCGGGTTTTTGAAATAAAATAGCACCTAGAATGAACAGTAACCATGTGACAATCAATACAATAACACAGAAAGTACAAAATACAATAACAGTTCGAACGATCTGTAGTCTAGTGGTAACGCTTCAGACTCGTAAATTGAAGGTTGTGGGTTGGAATGACAGCGGAGCATAAAATACATACCATTTATGTATTCAAATATGCTCTTCGCTAGGTTGAAGAATTCACAAACCTTTACTAAAGACTGGTCAGTAAAGTTCCATCCAGCATTAAAGCAACTCGGTCTTGCTTGAGAATTAGCGTTTTCTATAGCAACGGCCCAGCTCACAGAGGGCTCTTGAGGTGTGATTCACACAAAAACAGCACCCACCAGATAAATTATCTTAATATTATTATTAACACTTTGTTGAAATTTAGTTTGCATCAATTTGTCATTCAATATTTGTTGTTTTTACATAAGTTATAATTTTTATCTTTTTACTGTTGACTACTTTTTTCTATCAATAACGACGTAAAGTGTCCTTGAGGTGATTTTTCACAATACGGCGCTAAAAAATAAATTGCACAGTAAATAAATAAACTACAAAATACCAACACAGGCTATTTCAATTGTATTGATTGTAGAGGCATTTACTTTGTAATCCTTCATCTCAAAAAAATAAAATAAAAACAGTTCTGTTTTCGATTACGGCGAGTATAATCAAATTCCATGACTGGTTTCCAAAACAATTCATTTGCTTCTTCAGGTAACACAACAGTGACATCTGCGGATCTCCTGGTTCAGAACCCTGCCTGAGGCTGATTCTCAGCATCCTCCTCTCAATGGCTCTTTGGCAATAAATGAGGCTATCTGGGTAATAGTGGTGTATTCCACAATTTCGGCTAAGTTGCATTTTAGCGTAATTTTCATTCCTTATTATAGTATCTACCAAAACAGAAGTGGTGTAAGATAGATTAGCTATTGAAAAAGAGGTAGGAACAGAGACATTGCTTTGTACTGTAATAAGGCATGAAAATTACGCCAAAACGCCACCTAGCCGAAATTCCCACTATTGCCCTGATAGCCTCAAATATAAGCTTAGATAAGCTAACATGAAATAGGTGTTGCGTTATGTATTCTACCTTTGACTAAATATTCATAATATGAGTCCACGCCGGCTCCGATTCCTGCGTCCTGGGCCACCCAGCGCCCCGTCAGGACATCCACGTGGTTGCCCAGCAAGCCGATGGGAGAGCGGTGGTTGTAGAGGGCGTACAAAGCATGCATGGCCACCTAGAATATTAAAAACGATTGATTTCATAATACAACAATAAACCTTCCAGGTAAACTTTAAATTTGTATTTTTTTTAAGGAATCCTGTGTGGGATGATCCCCAATTCTTAAAAGGCTTGGGGTTCTATAGAACCCTGGAAGGGTGCCGCAAAGGTGTTGCTTGAACTGTTGCTTCTGTCGTAGGGCGTTTGCAGCACTTTTTCACAAAAAAAAACACAAATACAAGCTGAGATAAGACAGATGTAGTGGAAGCTACAGAACGCCATCTGTCGCAAAACTGATTTAGAATCATCGGACAGTAACTTTAAAGATTAATCACATTTTTCGGATATCAGGTTAACCATTATGGAAGAAGTATATACTGGAAATTTCACTGGCGGCACAGCCAATGTCTTCAGGAGGCATCATTTCTGCATGACGATTGAGGATGAGCTGATCGAAATACATCACAATTTTAAAAATTATTGTTTACCCTAATTGTAGGTACTGACGTACGTTGGAGTTTGTCAATCACCTACGTACCGACGTATGTTGGTGATTGACAAACTTATAACGGCTAAAAACTTAAGTGTGGTAAAACAGGTTGGAGAATACGGCCATAAGACTTCATACCTCTTCGTAAAGTGGATCTCCCGTTAGCCGGCTGAGAGCTCCAAATTCAATGATAAAAGTCCCGATGCCCGCCGTACAGGTGACGCTGGTCTCTCCCCGCGGGACCCCGTGCCGCAGATTGACCGTCCCGTACGGCATGCCGGTGGGCGTGTCAAAAGCGACGATCAGCCGCTGGGCCGCGTCTTCAGCCAGCCTCAGTAGGGGACCGTTGCAAGGCCAGCCTGGCTCCAACTTCACACCGGCTCTTAAATAAAAAAAATAGTGTTAAGATACGGCAAGTAGAAAACAGAACATTTTTTTGAGAAAGGCAAAATATTGATAGCACAGAAATAGATGAAGCATCAGGGCTAATTGTAAAATATAATTTATTGTCTATGTTCTTTTTAACTTATAGGCTGGTATACTGCTGACTACCAGGGGTGTGCACCCCATACAGGCACATGCACCTAAAAGGTAGGCAATATATGGTAAAAAAACAATTGAAACTTGATATTCCGATTTTAAAATTCAAAATTTAAGTTGGATTGGAGCCATCGTTAGCACTTCAGTCACTTTCAAATGAGTTATTTTAAAGGAATGGGATACACTATACGTGTAGCTTAGTTGCGAGTTGTGTTGCGCAATACCTTTGTGACAACAGATGCGCACTGAGGAGACCTCCAACGAGTCGGATGTTCGTCTCGAAAACTGACACGTTGATGTTGGCGTCAAAGTTTTCCCGAGCCGTCACAATGTCGACAACCCGCTGGAACTCTGTGTAGTTCCCCATGATGGCCAGGGTGTCCAGCGCGTCGATCAGGGTGAGGGAGTAGCTGCCCCAAGTGTCAACGCCGTCACAGCTGAGGGGGCGCAGCTCATCGTACGGATATGCATAGTTCAGGTAACTGTCGTACGCGTGCTGAAACATTTCACGCACTTCTTCTCTGTAAAACGAGAAGAAAAAAAAACAATTAACGAGTTGAATTAGAGTTTAATGGGGCTAGTCTTGACATTTTGGTCATCCGTTGAGCCCACGCTTTGACAAACTAATGATGCCTGGGCTGGAAGTCCCATCACCACGGTTATTGAAGACTAATCAGCTGTTCACTTGCGGCCATCTTGGATTGGCAGGTCTTCATACAAATATTACCGATATTCGGTAGGTGAGAATAACCGTGGTGATGAGACTTCCAGCTCAGGCATCACTAGTTTGTCAAAGCGTGGGCTCAACGGACGACCAAAATGTATTTCTTCAGTATTATTCAATCCACTATTAGGTATGGGCCTCATCTATTCTAATCTAGCCGTTCTTTTCTTGACGAACCTTCTCTAGTGATTTTTTTAAATGAAATTTAATTGTCAAGCTTCAGAACAACTTGATGCATTTTTACAAAATTAAAATCACATGAATGAAGCAAAAGTTCAAATATTATAATGTTTTCAACTTGCCTTAATTTTATGACATTGTCTTTTGAATATTGTCGGATGGCGTAAATCACGCCGACGCCGTAAAATGAAAATATAAACAGAAACAGGTAAGCGAATTGAAACAACATTGTAATTATGAAGTATTTGAACTAAATGTACGCTGAATTTAAAGAGGTGTGAATATAAATAACTTATTTTGACATGTTGATTTTAAGCTTTGACACCTGTCATTTGCGAACGATTGACATTACATTTTTATGGAGGGGAAAAAATGCATGCTAACAACCATAGAGAATCATATTTTTCATCTGAACAAAAATACCTTTTCGGCGTCTCAAATATTGAAATTTTAGTACGATTTGGTAAAAATAATATAAAATATTCGTTTTTTACATGAATAATTATCGAAAAATATATTTTATCGACGAAAATGACGGAATGTTTTTTTGTTTTGGTGGTGTGGCCATTGTGGTTTGGTCACGTGATCAACTTTCAACGTTCGCGATTGGTCGAAATACAAAATTAAATTTCGAAAGTTGTGCGCATAGACAACAAAAACAAACCGAAAACATTGGCCGTTCTTCAGCTGTGTCGCGCGTTTTGACCGAACTTTTCGGTTAAAAATCTCGATTAGCCGAGCTGTTTAGGCTGCTAAATTGTAACTCACACGCTAGATATACTAAAAGTTCTTCGTCCGATGTGAAAATGGAGGCGCCCGCACGAGTCCCAACCATAATTTGATCCCCATCCATTCCCTGACTTCCCGTTGGTCCCGAACACTCAACGGTTTTCCGTACTCCTTAAAAACTATTAAATTTCTTTTACAATGGCTTCGTTTAAAATACACGAAGACCAAGAAAACCCAACCTTGAGCGGTTTGCCTGGTAAACAAAACAATGAAAATCTAAAAAATCCCAGAAAAGTTTTAGGAAGTGTCAACCAAATTGCGCATTGTCGACCTGCCTTGTCCAATGTAAGTTCTTATTTTATGAAACTTTGTTTTGTTATCGTGTTTTAACACATCTTCAAGGTCTAATTATGAATTTTTGTGTTGTAGAAATCACATATTAATGGATTAAACCTCCGTAAGAATGAAAACCAGCAGTGTCGCGCCATTGCGAAAACAGACAAGCGTTTGCAGCCCCCCGTCGCCCAGTTTGAGGCTTTCAGTGTGTATGAAGATCAGCCCGAAGACAAGGCAGAGAACCCGAAGGAGAATGTTAAACCCGTTGCGAAGTGGGAAGAGAAATCCCTACCTTCGACTGTCCTCAATCTCAACACCCATAGGTTTGTGTTTAATTTACCTGCGTACATTTAACCGTTTACACTGTTTGTCGTATGGGATGTTTTGTCCGGTCATAGAGAGTCAAAGAGGTCGTCCGAGCTAGCAGCCCTGCCACAAAGAATTAGGACATCAACCGGTACATGACCGGTCCGTAGTCTAATGGCTAACACTTTGAACTCGTAATTGGAAGGTAGTAATCCCGGCGGAGCACACGAGCACTCCCTCAAATTATTTTTTTACATAATTTTCAGGATACCCCTCCAAGAGAAGAAGCTGATCATCGAGAATGTGGACTCTCCCATGTCCATCAGCCTGAACGTGACCTCCTCCCCCGTCTCCGTCTCCAAGTGTAAAGTGAGCGAGGACGAGGAGGCCAAGGCTAAAGCCATCACGGTGCGGGATCTGTTCTTCCACGTGGCCGAGTACAGAGAGGACATCTACAACTACATGAGGGAGATTGAGGTATGCCATCACCTCATGTCCTGTCCCACCCCCCCAGTGCTTGTTTGGCTTATCCACCATTTAATTCAAGATGACCTTTAAATGGAATTGTCTTAAGAATCACATTCTACACAACCTGGGCTAAGAAAAAAATGTAAAACACAATAGTGTGAGAGCTGTTTTTAGTATTTTCAATATTAATTCCTAGCGTTCATAAGACACATTAGTTCAGTACACAGACAAACATTCCTAATGTGAAATTACCTGAGATGGACATAAGACAAACAAGCACTAAAGGGATGATCTGCATTTTGTGTAAATAAGATCTTGTGGGCATTTTATTTGCAGTGGAGACTGTATCATTGCTTCCATGTCCTTACATCTTTGGTATATATATAAGAGTGTCACACCTCAAGGGCCCAGCTGCCATTCCGTTTGGGGTCCGCCCAAACCGGAGAGCACAGTTCCCAAAATTAGTGCCTGTCTGACGGTACGGCTGGACTAAGGGTTATTGTGCGTGTTACATGTTGCAGCTAAAGCACCGCCCCAAGGCGGGCTACATGAGCAAGCAGCGGGACATCTCGGGCTCCATGCGCGCCATCCTGGTGGACTGGCTGGTGGAGGTGAGCGAGGAGTACAGGCTGCACACGGAGACCCTCTACCTCTCCGTCTCCTACATCGACAGGTTCCTCAGCTACATGTCTGTGGTCCGGGCCAAACTGCAGCTGGTGGGCACGGCCGCCATGTTTATTGCATCGTAAGTGGAACAATTTTTTTGCTATCTTTTAAAATTGATTTGTGAGGAGGGTGTATGTTCCTTGACTTATAGTTTGGTATGCTGCTGAGCACCCATGCTGTAGAAAATGGTTCACTTTGCCAATGTCACCCCTGTTCCAGGGAAGGTCGGCGGGAGTTGCAGGGTGCATGTTCATTTGAGATTGGGTTTTTATATTGTAGGTCCACATGCGGCATAAAACGTGTCTGCTTGTGGGAATGTATTTAATATGAATCTCAAATGTAATATATCTTTGCAACTTAGATTATAGATTATAGACGTTACATAGCCGAGGGATATTTTGAATGTTGGGAGACCATTCAGTAGTTGTTTGGGATGCGTCAAAACTTTGTATGTTGTGGAATGTTTCAGCAAATATGAGGAGATCTTCCCGCCGGACATTGGTGAGTTTGTGTACATCACAGACGACACGTACAGCAAGCAGCAGGTGCTGCGCATGGAGCACCTCATCCTGAAGGTGCTCTCCTTCGACCTGTCCACGCCCACGCCGCTGGCCTTCATCTCGCACTTCTGCATCGCCAACGGCCTCACGCAGAAGACCCTCTTCCTGGCCATGGTGAGGGAACACATTCTTGTTTTGTGGTCCGCTTCATCCTTTATGAAATAACCTTAGGAGCCGTCCATAAATTACGTCATCGATTTTGGCCGATTTTCGACCCCCCCACCCCTTACAATCATCCTATAGTCATTATCTAATGACCCCCCCTCCCCCTCTTGCTGTAAAAATGAATGAGATTAATAATGTTATATTACTTACATAATATTTTGTATATTTTGTTGAAATTGGTATTTACAAGAACGACGTCACTTTTGGTACTCGTACATCATTTACCATCATCCGCAGACCAGACTCCCCCCCCTTAATGCGAATGACGTAATATATGGACAGCCCCTTAGCGACTCATAACCTCAATAACCTCAAGACTCGACTATTGCAATGTAATATATGCTGGACAGCCACAGATGCAGCTGAAGAGACTTCAGTCAGTCCTGAACGCAGCGTCAAGGTTGATATACGACGCTTTAAAGTTTTGCCACATAACGCTGCACCTGAAGTCTCTTCACTGGCTGAAGATGAAGGAACGAATCCATCTCAAAATAGGCTTGCTGGTGTTCAAGGCTCTGTGTGCGACTGCACCAAAATATCTCATAAACCTGATAGCAACAAGTAACAGGACCTCAACATTTCGATCAGCCGCATCATGCTGCAGCCAAATAGAGTTTCCAAAGAGAAATATCAAGACGGTCTTTGGAGATTGAGCCTTCAAGGTGGCTGCTCCAACCGTATGGAAAGGCCTACTAGATAAACTTCTTAATATGGAGCCAGAGAGCTCATTCAGAAGCGGACTAAAGACCCACCTTTTTGCACGCTCATATATATGAGCATGCGCCTTTGGGATGACCAAGAGTCATGAAAAGGCGCTATACAAATCATGAATTTATTATTATTAGCGCAACTCATGGCCTTACCAGGTTAGGTCAGGCGGTGAATTCTTCCGTAAGAAAAATTATTTCCTTCAAGACCCATACCTAGGGGGCCACTGTCAGGATGAGGTGGGAGACACAGGACTTATAACCTGTAACAGCTTATCGAGGTAAGCTAAGGCAATGTTGTATACTTGGCTGCAGATTTTTAAATAATGCAAAAAGGTAAAATACACAATTTTTTCAATGAAAAATAGCCTTTTAAATGTTGAATGAATGTTTCCCTGTTTAGTTGAAAGATTAAAAGTTAAAGATACAACAGCACCCTAGGGAGTGATTCAGTTTGTATCTTCTTCCTTCCTCTTCCTCAGTCCACTCCTGGACGCGAGCCTCCTCTAATCCTCTGCATTTCTGTCTCATTTCTGTCGGCTGCTGTGTTCCCTTGATATCGTCCAACCACCTCAATAGGGTAATTGCAGTGGTAGGGAAAACGGTTGAAAATAATATGGTTGTGTAGAGTACACTTCAAGGATCACAAAAATATATTTTTTAAGTAGTAAAAATAAAGATATTGATAATTTGCAAAAATAAAATGCGGAGAATTTGAATCCCGCTAAAAACGCAGCGCGACCAGCTTAGAGACGTTTGACGTCATTTTGACGACAAACGTCGCTAGCAAACTGACTACCTGGGTCCGTCGATACCTGCACTCCGAAGATCCGAAGCTCCATCGAAGTCATATCCGCCTAAATAAAAAAATGCGATGTTTTGCCGGGAATCGAAAATATACAAATTTTAAAGAGCTATAATTTAAAAACTAAGCTAGACATATATTTTTTAAAAACGCAGATGCATTTTTTAAAATGTTGTGAAATTACCCTATTAGGGTTTCCCTGCTGCCCGCTCAGACATCCTAGGCCGGTACTGGACGATGCCACCTGTCATAGTTCTGCTTTGCGACGTGATCAGCCTCCTGCGTCTACGGATCTCCTGGTTTGGAGCCCTGTCTCTGAGACAGACTAATTCCCAGCATCCTCCTTTCAATGGCTCTTTGGCACGCACTCAGTCTGTTGGCGCTGTACTGAGCGAGCTCTTTGTTTCCAAGCCTGAAGACCCTGCGTTTCAGGTTAACAGGCATTTTCTTGTCATTGAGGATGTAGCCTAGATTTCCAAAAGCTTCCCATGTCAGTGCTATCCTTTTGGTGTTTTTGTTTGCTTGATTTTCTTTACCTAGTATTGATTGTAGAGGCATTCACTTTGTAATCGTTCATTTTAATAGATAAAATAAAAACAATTTTGTATTCGATTACGGCGAGTATATTATAATTCCACGACCGGTTTTACGAACAATCCGTATGCATCTTCAGGTGGCTAAATAAATACTAAATGGTTCAGATACGGAATTAATCGTTGAGAGCGTCGTGTGAGGGTATGACGGCCAGGAGGTCCTGCATCCCCTTCTTCCCTAGGAGGTTAATACCTGGGCTACTCATTAACAACACACAACATTTCAGTACGTCGCCGAGCTCTCGCTGCTTGAAGCCGAGCCTTTCCTGGAGTTCCCCGCCTCTGTCCTGGGCGCCTCGTCCATCGTGGTCGCGCGCCACACGCTGCTCTGCTGCCACTGCTCGCCGCAGCGCCCGCCCCCGCCTGTCCTGGGTGGCTGCGGCGCCGCCCCCCCCGCCTGCGCGCTCACCGCCTGGCCGGAGGCGCTGCGCACCAGCTCGCGGTACCGCCTCGCCGATCTTGAGCCCTGCTGCAGGCTCCTGGAGAGGGTGCACGCCGGTGCTGCCGATCAGCCGCACCGCGCTATCCCCGACAAATACAAGAGCACCAAGTAATATATGCTTCACTTTTGCTGTATGAGTTTTTTTAGAATTTGTGGCTTTATATGTAATTCAACGCACAATGTAATAATAACAATATTTTTTTGGTGAGCACTGTTTTTGTGTGAATCACACCTCAAGAGCCTTCTGCAAGCTTTCGCATCGATGTAGAAAGTGTTAATTCTCAATCAAAACCCAGTTTCAACCAAATGAAGAGTATATTTGAAAATATAAATTGTATTTTTTTGTGCACCGCCGGGATTTGAACACACAACCTTCCATTTATGAGTCTGAAGCGTTACTACTAAACTACAGACTGGTCTACAAACTTTCCATGCTTTGTACACTTTTTTTGTCCCTCGTTCACTGTTCATTATTTCTAGATTTATGAACCATCTCATTGTACTTCTTTGCGCTATTTAGATTTCTCTGAATTAATCACACTTGTATGTTACAGGTACGAAGAGGTAGCCAACATTAAACCTAAAGCCATGTATCCCGCTGAAGAGCAGAAGTTCAACAATGAAAACATCATCCAAGCGCCCGCGGACAACAGTCAAGAGAGTCAAGAGACTTCCTAGAGTCTGTGCAGTTCATCGTCAGTGAGAATTAGATAGGAATTAGCTAGAATATAAACTGAGCCTTTTGCTGTAGTGAGGAGGGTTCCATGATAGAACAGCACAGTGGCAAAACAACACAATGACAGAACATTACATGATAAAACATCACGTAACATGAAATATAAAATACCAAAAACGGCAAAAGAAACATGAGGTAATGGAACATGTACATATATTTTTGGTAAATCTTACAACTCATGCTGCCTTTACCTACAATCAGGGGTGGCAATTGCATAGTATGTATTATTTTTTACAGGAGAGATGGCCAGCCCAATCTAATCTAATCTAAGTTGCAAAATATATGGAACATTAGAGATTCACATTATATGCATTTTCGCAACCAGACACGTATAAGTTCGCGCTTAAACTTGCCGCATGTGGCCCTACAACATAAAAACCCGAATCTCAAATGAACATACACCCTGCAACTCCTGCCGTCCTTCCCTGAAACAGGGGTTACATTGGCAAAGTGAACATTTTCTACAGCATGGGTGGTTAGCCGCATAGGGGCCGTCCATAAATTACGTCATCGATTTTGGCCGATTTTCGACCCCCCCCCCCCTTACAATCATCCTATAGTCATTATCTAATGACCCCCCCTCCCCCTCTTGCTGTAATAATGGATGAGCTTAATAATTAATAATGTTATATTACTTACATAATATTTTGTATATTTTGTAGAAATTGGTATTTACAAGAACGATGTCACTTTTGGTACTCGTACATCATTTGCCATCATCCGCAGACCAGACTCCCCCCCCTGAATGCGAATGACGTAATATATGGACAGCCCCATACCAACCTATAAGTCAAGGGCTCATAATAGGCATAATAAATGTTTGTGATGTTTTTTCATGTGCCGCTTATGGTATGTGAATTTTCATCATGTGATATTTTGTCATTGTGATGTACTGTCGTGTGACGTTATGTCATGCGTTGATTTGTCACTGTGCCGTTGTGTCCTGTCACCGTGGAGATATATTGCAAATGGACTGTATGCAACAATTACAGACAATCTAGTGATGTGAATGGATTATTTTTGATAAAACTTTTGATTATTAATGATAATTTTTAATATTATGACTTTTTATAATATTATTTATATGATGTTAAACTGCATTTAAAAATCCCTTTTCAAACGGTCCGGATCCAGTGGAGAAATGCATAAGATCGCTGCACAAATAATGCCAGATTGTGTGAAAGCTAGCGTAACATCCTCTTACTTACACGATACGACTTCCAATCTGGCACTGAAAGGGTACTTATTATTCTCCAATAGTCTAATAGACGATACTATCGAAACCTGAAAGGTAGAACTGAATAAGTGACTTAGGGCCGATCTTATAAACATCCGTTTGTTAAATATCAAATCTTATAAACCGAAACATGGTACAGATTTTGTTTTTCTGTATTATAACAATTTGTTTGTAAATTTTCAGTTTAATTTTACTGGCGGATCTAACCGACAGCCGACCCCCGGTTTTCGGACAGATACCGGGCGGTTAGTTAAGGTTTGAGGTTAGGTCAGCTGTCAAAGCATTGTTTCTTTGCGGTGAGTTTTGCGTGTCATTGGACTTCTACGTTCTATCCTGTTGAAGTTAATTTCTTCCGACAGTGATGTAGAATTCATTTAAATTGGGCTGTATTAGTCGTTTTTGTATTTGCCATAAGCAACTTTAGGTTATGTTTCGTCTCTGACAGCAAACGGGTGACGTATGTTCATGAATGCACGTAAAAAATCATCGAAAATACGAGTGCATTATTGAAAACTAACGGACGGTTAAAAAAGCTTTATAGGACGACCATCGGTAAGATCAGTCCGTAAACGTCCATCCGTAAGTTAATTGTAGAGATACTTACGGATATTTGGTCTCTTGTTTATAAGACCGGCCCTAATTCAGCTAACATGGGTTTCTCAGATAAATACACCGTTTTTCCTATTTTCAACAAGAGAAAACACAAAAAACTGTGAGAATCCTGTAGCTTAGAAGTTTTTCATGAGCGCTTCGATATAATTAGTTCACTTACTATGAGACGTTACACCCAATACAATGTTTTATCTACGATTTCTCAAATCAGTGAATCGGCGCTTATTCAATTTTATCTTTGAGGTGGCGATATTAGGATGAGCTATTCGGTGAGCGCTGTTTTGATGTGCATCACTTCTCTATGGGCTTGTTTACTGCAATAGAAAGTGCTGATTTCCCAAGTAGACCCAGTTTCTGTAAGGCTGGATTGACCATTTGATAAAAGCAGATGAGATCTTTTCAACCCAGCAAAGAGCAAACAGTAGGGACTCGGTAAAGCAATAGTCCGGTGTTTACAAACATAGATCTCTTACTCTGAAATCTGTCAGAGCGTGGCCGGTATACATATTTCTTTTTAACTAACTGATGCCTCTGACAATTGAGTATGTATTTGAAATGTTGAAATATTTCTTTATGCTCTGCTGTGGAATGAATCCGCTACTTTCCGATTGCAAGTCCACAGCGTTCAACCACTAGACTCCTTGCCGGTCGAATGCTGGTCAACGATGCCTCCAATGCTGGCAGTACAAAGTAATGTTTAATGTTCACCGCTATTTTAATTGTAGGTACTGTATTTATTTCCAATTTTTTTTTATGTAATTTAACCTAGTGTTTAAAAGTATCGATATAGATGTTTCCATATGTGAAAAATGATGTGAATTTTTAATTTTTTTAATGTGAAAGTATGATACCCTGTGCAGTTAGTTTCTCTTTAAATATAAACTTTTTATTTAGCGTCCCCCCCCCCCCAGTGCTTGTTTGGCTTACTTGCCATCTGATTAAAAGATGATCTTTCAATGAAATTGTCTTAAAAATCGCATTCTACACAATCTGAGCTGAGATAAAAAATGGTGAGAGAGTTGTTTTTAAATATTTTTAACATCAATTTCCAGTTTTTTAGAAGACACATTGGTCCAGTATACATACAAACATTTCTCGTGTGAAATTATCTCTGATGGACGTACGACAAACGAGCACTCAGAGGACGTACAGTAGTATTTACATTTTGAATTTGTTTATTAAAGTTCCGAACAATGTACTTGTGTACGAATAGCAAAAAAAAAACATTTTAAATGAGTTGGCGGTAAAAAAAATGACTTTGAAGTATTATTTTTACATTTTATTGATTGTAGACACTCCTGTAATTTTTTTTATCTTCTGACTTCAGTTTTGATGCTGTACTAAAATTTTTGACATTATTTTTAAGGCCTCTTGTAAATTGAAGATCATATTTTTTAAAATATACCATGGACTCGGGAAAAATTCTAAAAGCAACAAAATTGTGGCGTCAAACAGCTGGGTTGCTAGAGAAAAAAAAAAAAAAAAAATTGTTATTGGTTTGCTAAGCACCAAAGTCACATAGAATGTGACGTTTGCCCGCTGAAAGAAAAAAATAGATTCAAAATTGTGCCAGATCCGTATTACGTTTTTGATTTTAGCCGATCTCAAGAGAGAGCATTATGCAACCGAAACACAACTGCGCTGATTTTATCTAAGAAAGGCTGTCTCCTGAAGAAGTTGACTGCGAAGCCTTTAATTTTAATTTGTGAATGTGTCAAATGACTGCAACTCCCATTGGCTTATAATCTATTTTAACAATAATAGACACTATATCCGTTTCAACTTACTTGACTGCAAATCGCCCTCAGCTAGAAAGAGAACAAAGATCTTCAAAGTGTATTTTCGTTGTTAACAAAAAAACTTTGGTGAAACTCCAAAATCTTTCCAAAAAGTTGGCTGCATTGAAATTCATGCCTGCGTGACCGCTGTGCACACGTGTTAAAAATGTTTTGGTCGGCAAAATTGTAAATTTTTAATTAAAAAAGGCATTATTTTAAATCAGTATAACATGTCGCTCCCCCAGTTCTTGTTTATCGTATACGCCAATCTTGTCAAATATGACATTTTCATGCAGTTGTCTTATGAATCAAATTCTACACAATCTGAGCTAAGAAAAACCGTAAATCTCGATAATGTGAGAGTTCTTTTAAATATTTAAAAAAAAAAAATCTTGTTTTCATAAGACACATTGGTCCAGTACACATGCAAACATTGCTCATGTAAAATTTTCTCAATGGCGTATACGATAAACAAGAACTAAGGCAGCGATGTGTAATTCTTGGGTGTCAAAACTCAAAGTGAACATAGGATTTTGCATGATTTTTCAGTATACTTTGATGTTTGACAGGTCCAGTTGACAGGTGGGCCCATGGAGTTATAATATAGGGGAGCGGTAACTAAAGTACTGAATTGGTTCATACTTGTTCCCTGTTGCGCTCCTCATGTGTCAAACGTTGCAGTGGTACCCCAAATGTATGGCGGCAACAATTACAAATATTACGCATAAAATATCACAATGGTTATAATGAAATGAGTGATAAAATTAAAATATGAAATGAAATAAAATGAAAATGAAATGAAAATGAAATGAAATGAAATGAAATGAAATGAAATTATCTGTCAACTTTAGCTATTTCCGGTCAAATCGGCAGCCATTATTTGCAATGGTACCAACATTCAAGATTTTTTTTTTGGGCTTTTGTTGAGTTTTTTGTACAAACGAAAATGCAACTGTGAAGTTCTTTGTTCTCTTTCTATCTAATGACCATTTTCGTAAGAAAGTTGAGACAGATATATATGTCTATTTTCGTTAAAATAACTTCTTGTCCACAGATGTTATTAGTCAATGGGTGAGCCATATAGTATGTATCAAGGCCTTCAGCTAGTATCTTCTCCGTCAATATTAATTTACTCTCGACTTGCGCCATGATCACTCCATTGTCAAGTGTAAATTTTTACTTAAAATTTTACTGTTAATTTATACTTTTGAGATTATTTTAGCTTTTGAAAATTCAAACAAATGTAAAATGTAGAAATTCAATAAAATTGTTATGATTTCATGTGGACGTGTATGCGTTTAGTTGTAATATATATGTAAAGGTTATTTGCAATATTTTATGTATTTCTTTTTTATTTAAGATTTTGTTTTTGTACTCTCCAGTACTTACATGTAAAATTTTCGATTATTTTTTGTATGGTATTTATTTTGGAAACAGTGATTTGTCATTTTTTACAATAGCATTCCTAATGTCAGTGCTTAATTTTAGAAAATCATTTGTATCTATATTTTGTGTTTTTTACAAAAAAACGTTGTATACAACCATAGAGTTATACAACCAAAAAGAGCAATCTAGGATTTAAAAATAAATTGAAATGACGAATTGAGATGAAAGGATGGGAGAAATGGTACCTCGATTCATATGTTGGCTTAAGGCTGACAACCCATCCTGTAAACATTGGCTCACACTACCAATGTCACCTTTGTTTCAAGGAAGGGCGACAAAAAAATCAGGGCTTATTTTCATTTGAGTCGTATAAATGCAAACGCAGTCAACTCCTTACGCTATGATTTCGAGAAAAATAAACTTGTGTTTTGAACGCAATTTGGAACCGGTTGGAGATGACGGCGTTTGCACGAAATCATACTTTTTCAATTCAAATTACGAAGGATTAAGTGAGGTTTTCATCGCATTGCACACAGCAAATGATTTGTTACACTGCGCAGACAGTGGCGTGCCTACAGTTTCTTCCGTACGCATGCTGGATAATTAAGGTTGCACTAAATTACAAATAATACATCTTACCCCGATGTTTCTTTTCCCCAGTGCTTCTTAATTTCTTCAGACTTAGATTTTGGATTGAAACAATAAAACCTTCACACACTTAAGATCCTCACAAGGCACAACAATATTTTCACCGGAATTAATTTTATATACTATCAAAAAAGGTGGACAAAAAAAGACAAAAATAAAAAAGCAAAATTAATAATCTAATGATTATTAATTTTTAATAAAAAAACAAAATTAACAATCTTCATAAAATAACAAAATTAATATTATCTTGGTTTTGCAAAAAAGTGGGTTCGATCGCAAACAAGGAATAAGTCAATTATTCTGTTATTCGAATAAAACGCACCTGACGCGACAGTTTATTGAAAATACAATCGGTCATTCATACAACTGTAAATGGCTCCAGTCTGGAATCGTAAAATTGAATGGACGAAAAGCTAAGCATATGGTGATATTATTATCATGTGTACTCCCAAGCACAATCTGTAATAATATTGTGTTCATTTATAATGACAAAAGAGCTTAACCGACTATATTCATACAAGCTTACAGAGAACAAGCTTTTTTCATACGTTAAACAAAGACAGGGATACATTTCTCAATAACGGTTGCGTAACAGAGTTTACTTCATCAATCTAATAATAATAACCTACTGCCACACACAGATGGCAGCAGCACGATTTTTGATGGGGGGAAATTTAAAAAGACGAATGACTTTAAATGTCTGTAATCTACCCAAAAATATTCATTATTTGCATTTCTGATGGTACGCATGCTTAGCTTTTTAGCTTGTATGATAGTCACGCCACTGTGCGCAGAATCAAATTCAATAATTATCTCAAAAATCATAAGATTTGGAGATGACGGCGTTTGCAGTTATAGGACTCATTTGAGATTTGTGTTTTTATTTTTTAAGTACACATGCAGCATGTCAACAATCTTTGCAACTTAAGATCATAGATAAATACATGGAAATGATGACAAAATTATTTTCTTTTTCAATACATTTCTCCTATTTTTGTAAAAAAAGTCCTAAATTGTTGGTTTTATTTCCATACTACATGTCAAGAATGTATTTTGAAAATTTTATTTTTGTTTTTTGTGTACAAATTAAAAAATGCACATATTTGGTAAACCATTCCTGGAAACTTAGCTTTATCCTCACTGTTCATCGTTATCAGAACCAACTTCTTCAGGAGACACCCTTGTTGTACAGTGAGCAAAGTGAACAGAGTCCAGAACAAGGACTTATGGGGTGGATGTCTTGACGACCGTCGTTAGATTTTACCGTACCTATTTGATGATAGGACGGAATAAAACATGGCAGTGCCTGAACAGCTGATTGTTGTTTCATGTAAAATAGATCATGATCATGGTCAGTTCATCCTTGCTCACTGTACAACTAGGGTGTCTCCTGAAGAAGTAGGTGATGATAACCATGTAACTTCGAAGTTGTAGCAAGTTATTTCTGTAACAGTTTATCAGATATCAATATTTTTGATTAATTTAATTTTTAATTCAAAAGTTTTTTTTTTGAAACCGGTCCTACATTAGTTAATTTTACTCGCGCCTCGTAACCATATACCTACAAATTGTTTTTAATTTTTAATATTTTAAAAATGAAAGGTTACAAAGTGAATGCCTCATCAATTAATGATAATAAAAAAAAATGCAACCATCCTTATTGTATGTAGGTTTTGAAAAAAGCAGAAGATTTTTTTTCCGTGTAATTAATTAAAAAAGGGGACCTTACACCTGGGATATATATTTTTTGAAAATTAAGCACTCATGTGGTTTATGTACATTCGTCGTTATTTTTGCAATAAACTTATACTTCACAAATTGACATGTTTTATTTATTTGTAGATCTAAATCCATGTTCAGTCTATTCAATCCATTTTAGTCTTCAAGCTGTGGAGTGACTGAGTAATGCCATATGGTCTCAGCCACAATGAAACCAAAATCCCTATTCTGTACCTCCCTGTGGTGAAGATGGAAACGCGTAATGGCGGCTAAACAGAAAGGGGACTGAGCGTTGGCCGGAATAAGCTGACGACCAACTTTTGTTTCACTAGACAAAAATGTTGGCTAGGGCACCCTCTTGTCCTGGAGAAGTAAATAATCTCCAAAGGCGGAAGAACCTTCGTGGTCAACGGCATAGGATGTGGAAAGAAACGGGAAACTGCCACATTCAAGGGCCAAGTGGCATCCCAAGAACCAGCAAATATGACTAAATCTCTAGTAAAATTCTCCGAAGGTAAAATTGTCCCCTGTTCGGATCTCCGGGTGGGGACAACTCGAGATTATAGAAATAGACAGGGAAGAATGAAGGAGAAGAGTGAAAGAAATTGCTGCAAACCAATCCCAGGATTGAAACTAGAAAAGAAAAAATCCATATGTACCTATAGAATTGAAAAAAATATTAAAAATATGACCATTTATGTACAATAATGAATAATTTTAGTCTAGGTACCTATATAACATAGTATATTATTGTAATATGCCCTAAGGAATATTTTAACAGCTGCAAACTGCCCAAGAACATTATCTTAAATTAATAAGTTTTACAAAAATGAGAGTAAAGTTTACGTTGCAGGTACATACAGTTTCTTTTCATTAAAAAAAAAACGTGTTTACTTTTTAGCATACTAATTTATTTTTCGCCACCTGTTTAAATAAAACAATATATTGTGCGAATGTAAACCATTATTTGTGACGTACACAAAAATAGTAAAAGTGATTTTTCTTGTAGTTTTAAAATAAATTCAGTTAAAAAGGGTATTTTTATAAAATTACAAGGGTTTGAAGGCTTGTTTCGGGTAGGTATAAAGCTTTAAGCACTGGTTGTGAACCAGAATACGTTAGTTTTTTTGTGAAATTAAAAAAAGAAAACGTTTTGACTGTTTGTGAGTTGACATGTTTACAGTTCACGGCAAAGTGTCCCACGAAAAAGTAAAATATTTTAGGCATTTCGGATTCCCATTTTCTTTGTGAGTACCATCTAAATTGATTAATTAAAATATTTAAGAATATATTCCAATTAAACTTTCAACAAGTTTCTCTTTCATTTTGTCTTGTGTTCATCATTTTGTTTTTGTGCACCAGACTTTGTTTTATTTTATTTGAATTTTTATCAGGGATGAGCATGATTAAGTAGTAAAGATTATAGAATGCGGTGATTTTTATCTATTTTGTGTCTTGCACGCATACATTTTCATGTTCACAAATTTGTACAGGTAAAATAATTCTTATTTAATTGTTTAACTGTAAATTGGTGTAATTTATTATCAAAACCCTATTATATAGGCTCCAATACGGTTCGGGTTAATTTTGATGTATGCGCGGAGACACAATTTCGTGGCCTAACCTAATTTTATCCATGGACTCGTCAAAAAAATTATAGACATATTTTTTTGTGAATTAAAATTGAAGTTCTTTATCTTAGTTAGTATATAAAATCAAATGAAGTCTGCACATCAATTGACGTGGATAAAATTGTGATGTCACACTGCCAGGTTGCTAGGGAAAAGGTTAACAAATATTTAGTTGGTGGTTGCTAAGGATTGTTGTCCCATACAAGTGTGACGTTTGATGGTTGAGAAAAAGTTGTAAATACAAAATTGTGCTTTGAATATTTTGTTGTTTTATTTAAAACAATCAAGAAGTATGTAAGGACCGAAAAAAATGGCAGTTGATCTGTAATGTTGGCAGCTAAGTCTAAGGCTTTTAAATTATCAATGCTCATTTTTTATTGTAATTTTTTTTTACATAATAATAATATTAGGATGATTTACTTATTTGGTGAGCGCTGTTTTTGTGTGTATCACACCTCAAGAGCCCTCTGCGAGCTCGGTCGTCGCTGTAGAAAGCGCCGATTCTCAAGTAAGACCCAGTTGTTGTAACTTGTAAGGTTGGATGGACCTTTCAGTGACCGGTCTTTTTGGCAAAGGTTTATGAATTTTTCAACTCAGCGAAGAGCGCATTCGAAATATAAATGGTATATTTTTTGTGCTCCGCCGGGATCCGAATCCACAACCTTCCATTTACGAGTCCGAAGTGTTGCCATTGGACTACGGACCGGCCCAAGAAATTGAATATTTTTGTGCTTTGGCATTTGATCTGTAATGTTGGCTGCATAGGCTAAGGCTTTTAAATTTTCAATGCTCATTTTTATAGACATTGTTTACATTTTACTTGTATTATTTACTTAGTGATTTTTGTTTTACATAAGTAGGTAGTTCAGTGTAATTAATTATTTGTGTTCCTCGACTTTTAAGTTGGTATGAGGCTGACCACCCATACTGTAAAAAACGGCTCAATTTGCCAATGTCAACCCTGTTTCAGGGAAGGTCGGCAAGAGTTGCAGAGCTTATGTTCATTTGAGATTGAGTTTTTATGGTGTATGTAAGCCTACATGCGGCATGCGTAAATGAGATTTTATATAGAAGTCTGTTTGTGGGCATGCATTGAATGTGAATTAGAAATGTTAATAATATATTTTGGAAACATGGATAACAGACTACATCTATAATCTATAATCTATAATCTAAGTTGCAAGGATATATTCATTCAAAGCTCTCAGATATATGCCCACAAACAAACACGTGTAGTTAGCGCTTACAAATGCTGATTGTGTACTTACAAATAAAATCCAAACCTCAAATGAACATAAGCCCTGCAACTCTTGCCGACATTCCCTGAAACAGGGGTGACATTGGCAAAGTGAACCATTTTTTACAGTATGGGTGGTCAGCCTCATACCAACCTATAAGTCAAGGAATACGAGTAATAAATAACATTTAAGTATAAGAAAGCAACAAAACCTTAAAAATAAATCTATACAAAAAAAGTAAAAAATGTCTTATGCAAAAAATGTAGCAAGCCAATAAACCAACATTAAAAATCAGCATTGCAGATTAGCCGCCACTTATTCCTGTCCTTGCATACTTCTTTCATTTCATCCAGAGTCATAACTTTTTTCATACAAGCTCTCCTTTTATTATGACTCTGGATATCCCATTCACTCGCTATTTCGAAAATTTGGTCCATCCATACCTTTCTCGGTCTTCCTCTTCCACGACATCCATCAATTCTTGCAGCATATACTTTCTTCGTCATTCTTTCCTCATTCATTCTCTCCAAATGTCCAAACCATCTAAGTATACTTCTTTTTATCTTTACTTTCACACTTTCTCTTACACCGCATTCCTCTCTAACAAAATCATTCCTCACCCTATCACTCCGTCTTTTTCCAATCATACTTCTTAAGTAATCCATTTCTACCATATGGACTTTACTTATCTCACTTTCACTCACCGTCCAGGCTTCACTTCCATACATCAGAGTGGGCACTAGTATACCACCGTGCACCGCCAGTCGAACATTTTTTGAAAGATTCTGGTTCCTGGCGATGCTAGCGGTAGCACCCAGTACGCACCTGCCTTTCATTATTCTTCTTTCAAATTCACCGGTCATTCTTCCAACATAATCGTAATTAATTACAATTGTAGTTTTTTGATCATTTACGATATTTGTTCTAATTATAAATGAAAACTTGTTTCTATTCCATTAACATATTAAAAGGTATTTAGACTGTCACATAGCAATAGATTGTGAGCAAGCAAACTACGTTTCATATTTACATCACTTAATGATTGTAGAAATCTATCTTTCATTTTGTCTGTAGTCTAATAGTTAACACTTCTGACTTGTAAATGGAAGGTCGTGGGTTTGAATCCCGGCGGAGCGCAAAAAATATTCCATTTATATTTTCAAATATGCTCTTCGCTGGGTTAAAAAATTCATATACCTGTACCAAAGACTGTTCACTAAAGGTTCATCCAGCCTTACAGCAACTGGGTCTTGCTTGAGCTTTGTAGAGGTGACCAAGCTGGTATAAAGTCCTGTCAATAGCTCAGTTGATAGAATGCTTGCATTCCATGCCGAGAGCAAGGGTTTGATCCCCACCCAGGGTGTCAGAAATGATTTTCTGTTTCGGTACCCATTTCAAAAACTCACAATAAATACTCCCGTTTCAAATAAAAGTGATTGTTGTGAGGCCGGCCTGGATAACGCAGGCAAGAAGTTACACTGTATGTGTAGCTTAGTTGCGTATTATTACCTTAAGCAAGCTCTCATGGGGTGGCTAGTGCCACTAAACGGCGCTATGTAAAAATTGGCCAATTTTTTTTATTTAAATTATGAATTGCGATTTCCAATTCCTATTCATTAAACATGTTTACTGATTTTCAGTTTTAGGGTAAAGATGAGGAGGAACGTGGCCAGCGTTGTGAAGTTCCTGCTGATGGCGCTCTGCGTGGTGTCTCTGACTGTTTTCACTTTCAAGATTGTGCGGCCGCTTACTCTACCCGAGCACAAATCGCAGTACGCCAGGTTCGAAGCCCTGCACCAGCAGGTAAACAAACATTAACAATAAGATCCATTTCAGACACTGTACATTCTGCCCAGTTTGTCTATGGATAGCTTTGTAATGTAAACAAAATCCTTGGTGTTGTTACTCGTATGTCTGTGTGCCTTGTAAAGAAATTGAAAATTTTGTCTTTAAATATGTCAGTTTACAAGGTCAAATTCAAATATTTTTTCAAATATTCACTAACGAAAATGAATGCTTAGAATTGTCTGGCTAAATCTCGCATGTGCCAGTTCTCAATGTTTCGAGAATCACCCTTATTCTCACCTATAAATAAAGACCGAGATGCTCTGTAGCCAGACCAGCACCTAAGCCGTCTGTGAACCGTATCTTAAAATAACGCAACTAAAAAGAAATAATTGTGCAAAAATAAATCGTGCAAAATAAAAAAACTGCAATTTTTATTAAATTGATCCCGGTAAACCCCGGTAGAGATTTTTTTAGGAGCAGTTTTTGTAAGTTAGAGTGTAAGGAGCAGTTTTTGGGAGTAGGTATGCCACACAGCAAATCTTTAATTTGCTGAGGTTGCTATCATTGAAATATCATAATGAAAAAGAATCCTGGATTATTTTGTTTGGTTCTGTGCAACTTTTTTCATAAAATATTACAATTTATTGTTTGTTTTTTTTTAGATTCACGCAAAAAGAGATAAAAGAAAAATAGACTGGCACGACTACAAGAAAATTCATGAGGATCAAATGCGGGAAGGTAAACTAGCTATTAAAGTAAAGTATCTATTGGTTACTGCTGCATGCTCTCATTTTAAGGTATCTGTGGTCAACCTCATGATCATCATCATCAATCACAAGACAACCCAGCGTAGGTCCTGGCCTCTTTGATCAACCGCAGCCACCGCTGCCTGTCCAACGCCTTCGTCCCTCAATCTCATACTTCTACTGCACGGCAGACTGCCACTATTCTGTCCAGCCGCCATAATCTCGGTCTTCCCACTGTCCTGCGCTCTTTTGTTTATGTCATCACAACCGTCTTTTCCAGGCTCCGATGGTCCATTCGCTGTATCATGTATTTAGTCAACGACGTTACCATGTTGAAAGCACCGGTTCCCATAGATCACCGAAGTTAAGCAACATTGGGCGCGGATAGTACTTGGATGGGTTACCGCTCAGGTACACCGCGTGTCGTTGGCATCTTGGACCGGTCCGTAGTCCAATGGCAACACTTCGGACTCGTAAATGGAAGGTTGTGGATTCGGATCCCGGCGGAGCACAAAAAATATACCATTTATATTTCGAATGTGCTCTTCGCTGAGTTGAAAATTCATAAACCTTTACCAAAGACCGGTCACTGAAAGGTCCATCCAACCTTACAACAACTGGGTCTTGCTTGAGAATTGGCGCTTTCTACAGCGACGACCAAGCTCGCAGAGGGCTCTTGAGGTGTGATACACACAAAAACAGCGCTCACCAAATAAATCATACTAATATTATTATTATTATGTATGTGACCCAATTAATGCAGTCTACTGACTTTAATTGACCAGATAAATAGGGTCCGCACTGAGCAAGGCCGTTGCAACTCCTTGCTCTACAGATAGGGATTAGCTCCATCTCCAGGGTGTGACTGTGGGGCGGAGAACCAGACTGTCCGGCACATAGTGGAGGAGTGCCCCATCAGAAGACACCCTCCTGGCCTGAAAGACCTCCATGAAGCCACACCAGGAGCAGGGAAGTGGATGGAGGGCTTGGATCATTGACTTATGATATCTGTGGACTAGAAAATATTTTAACGAAAACAGACATTATATATCTGTTTCAACTTACCCACGAAAATTGTCATTAGTAAAAAAGAGAACAAAGAACTTCACAGTTGCATTTCCAAGTGTACAAAAAGACTTGGGCGAATGTTTTTAAAGGAAAAAGGCATTATTTTAAGGCATTATGGCATGTGCTGTAATTGGGGGTCAAAACACAAAATGGAGAAAGCAAGAAAACATAAATTTTTCACACGTAAAAACATGTTTTGTATGACTACACAACTGCAACATTTGACAAGACTGAGACAAAAGTGGTAGATAGTATGTATCAACGCAGTAAGTTAGTTTCTGCTCCTCTACCTTATTACTCAATGGCTTGGATTTTCGCCTCTGAGGCGGCCCAATGGCCAAGATTCTGTTTGTGCTTGCCGGCGATACGAAAAGTATCGACCAGATCACAACAGTGAAGATGCTCTATTTGATTTCAGGAATTGGAGAACGAGGCGTACCGGCTTCCCTGTCATCTTCCGAAGACGACATCAAGGAGGAACTTTACAAGGTGAACGGATTCAACGCGGCGCTCAGCGACAAGATCTCCCTGCACCGTTCCCTGCCTGACATCAGACACGAAGGATGCCAGAGGAAGAACTACAGCTATGACTTGCCAACGATTAGCGTTGTGGTTCCGTTCCACAACGAGCATTGGACCACGCTACTACGGACGGCTTACAGCGTCATAGATCGATCACCGTCTCATCTGCTGAAGGAAATCATCCTGGTTGATGATTTCAGTTCTAAAGGTATCTTTTCTTGACCGTATTCTATTCAATGGAAGTTTTGGGCTTAATCAAAGGTTCGTCCAGCCTTACAGCAGCTGGGTCTTGCTTGAGAATTGGCGCTTTCTACAGCGACGACCAAGCTCGCAGAAGGCTCTTGAGGTGTGATACACACAAAAACAGCCCTCACCAAATAAATCATCCTAAAATTATTATTATTATTAGTTATACGGTGGTTGACACTGGAGAATTGCTTTTAAAAATCACTCTCTAGGAGTGCTATTGTATACGTAATACATTTTTGTTTTACGCAATCAAGGTGAGATTTATACCATGTTGTATACTCGGGGCAAAGGACATAATAGCTCGGTGAATTGCATTCCTCTTTACAAATTGTGTTTAACAAATAAAGTAGGATGTGTCGAATTTTGGGTTTAAAAAATGGCAATGTGCATACTGTGCATACGCGGACAAACACTGAGGTCAGCTGCATCAAGAAGCAGCTGCCTGGACATCCCTGCAAGAAAGCCCCGCACTGTTTTTGGAGACAGGGCATTCAAGGCGGCCGCTCCAATGACTTGGAATGCTATTCCCGCCTCACTGAGGGACTGGATTTGGAGAGACCATTTAAAAGAAGTCTCAAGACTCACTTCTTCGTCCAATCATACGGACAAGCGCCTTTGTAGTGACACACTGTCATAAAAGGCACAAATTTTGTCTTATTATTATTATTCTGTAAAAGAAAGTGAATAATAAAAATATCTATAATCTGTATTATGTTTAAGATTTGTATTTCATGCATTACCAAAAGTTCGCGCTTACGCATGCCGCATGTGGACTTACAACATAAAAACCCAATGTCAAATGAACACAAGCCCTGCAACTCTTACCGAACAATTGGAAAAGTGAACCATTTTTTTACAGAATGGGCGGTCAGCCTCATACCAACCTATAAGTCAAGGAACTTTCAATTAGACATTTTCTTAAAAATTACATATTTTTTTAGTTTGTCGTGTTGACAAATTGTTTGCGTTTTGCCGCTAGAAAAAATATTGCGATTCTAAATCTGCTTCGCCATGTTAATAAACTCATTTGTGCAAATATAATGTGTTGAAAAATGTGTTTTATAGATAAAGCGGTAAGCCCCCATGCAAAAAAATGAGTACCTCATCTGATAACTGCTTCTATGTAGTCACATACATAAAAATATACTGTAGGTGTCATTCTTATCATTTGAAATTTTGCCATTATATACTTGACTGTGCAGAAATATATAATTTAAAAAAATTAACTTGTTTTCAATAAATTTGATAATTTCAGCTATTTGCATCATATGATTCATTACGATAGTCGTGACGATAGCTTAGTTGGTAGAGTGCTTGCATTCCATGCCCTGAGCTCGGGTTGAATCCCATTGAGAGTGTCAGAAATGATTTCCAGTTTCGGTTTTTATTTCAAAACCCAAAATAAAATACAGGCAAGATTTAATCAGCCTTCACAAGAAATGAGTGGTGATGAGACTTCCAGCCCAGATCTCAATTATTTCAAATTTTGCTGATTTAAATACTATTATCTTTTTATGTGAATTTACAGATTTCCTGAAAGAGAAGCTGGACAAGTATGTCAGTGACAACATGCCCAAGGTCCACGTGATTCACCTTCCGGCTCGTCAAGGTCTGATCCTTGCTCGCTTAGCCGGAGCTCGTGCTGCCACGGGGGAAGTCCTCATTTTCCTGGACTCTCACACAGAAGCCAATGTGAACTGGCTGCCACCGCTGCTCGGTAAACATTTGACTTATTTTTATTCATTGAGTCAGACGCTACATTATTTTTGCCCAGCGTTGGGAAAACTCCACCGCACCATCATTACCCTCCATTAGGTCGGCCAGTGAGCAGCTTGTTGGGCAGGCCTGACAGATCCGAAGATGATCCATGGACTGTTGGGTTCCGCATTCGCAGAGCGTGGTGTCACATCCTGATGCAAGATTCCCCAGGCCATCATGTTAAAACGAGCTCTGCCAACACTTTCTAATAATTATAAGTTGAACAGGATTTTGATTACTATAAAATAACTACGAGTATATTTTAATTCCACAACCGGTTTCGCAAACATCCGTTCGCATCATCAGGTGGTTAAATATATACTCAGTTGTTTTTCTTTTTATCTTTTAAGATGAACGATTACAAAGTTAATGCCTCTACAATCAATAAAATTGAACAGGATTTAAGTTAAGTACGGTTAAATTCAAACTTGAGTCATGGTCATTAGGCAATTATTACTAACACTTTTTGAAAATTAGACAAATAAATAATCGTCATACAGTGAGGGTGCCGCGTAAGTGCCGCGTAACGACGTTGTCTACGTCGAGAATAATGTAAGTTCTCCCATAGTCTATAATCTATAATCTAAGTTGCAGAGATATATTAACATGTAAGGCTCTCAAATGCATGTCCACAAACATACACGTGTAGTTCGCGCCTACAAATGCTGAATGTGTACTTACAAATAAAATCCAAACCTCAAATGAACCAAACCAAAATAAGCCCTACAACTTTTGCCAAACTTCCTTGACACAGGGGTGACATTGGCAAAGTGAATCATTTTTTACAGTATGGGATTACATAATGGTTTGCTTAAATCCAAAAAGTGCAAGTAACCTTGGAATCCAATTAGAATTTGTTAATAATTCAGGAGGTGAGATTCAAAAATGGTCATGTCCGAAATTCAGAATTTTGGGAAATGACGTATTTAGTTTTCGGTGTGTTCCATAGACAAAATACTTTATTAAATGACATTTATGAAAACCCGTTGTTATTATTATGCTCATTTTATGAAAATCCTTTAACTTTTCCAGCAGAAACTCTTAAAAAAATGATTTTTTAAATGGACTTGACTAGTTTTGAATCGAAGTAATGGACTTGACTATATTTGAAAAATATTCGGTGGGACTTGACTATTATTGAAAACTACTTGATGGGACTTGACCATTTTTGTCATTCACTATGTTAACAATTTGTTGCGTGAAAATGAAATGAAATCAAATAAAAAATAATTAAACCTAATAGATCTCCTCTTACTTGTTTAATTTATTTAATTATTTCATTAATTTAAAATCTTACTGTATGTGTTTTACCTACCTGACATCATTTGTACCTATTGACAAAATTTCATAAAATAAAATTAATTTCTGTAATCAAATCATACCTGATGATGACCTTTTAGGTCGAAAACGTTAGTAATTTTGTTTTAAAGATTTTAATCTTTTAAATAAAGTCTATAGTGAAAATAAACAGTGTTTTGCTTGAAAAATTTCATCCAAAAATTATAAATTGAAACAAAATGAATTTTCACAGTGTTAATACACAAACAATACAAAATATAAAAAATAATTAATTTTTGAAAACTCATATTTATTCAGTACAGCGTTAAAGTACAAAATATTATAATGTTAATGTTTTTAAAAATGTTGTTCTACATACTGATACAACAACTCCATTTACCTTCTTTATAAAGTATTTAATAGACATATTTTTTGCCTTTCCAGTACCGGTTCGAATTATTTTCCTTTGAGGTGTTATAGCTTTTGTAAATTTAAAAATAAAACTGTCTTGGGCTTTTTTCCTGGAATTTCGAAAAATTTTGAATTGAAGTTTTTGATGTCCTGTAAACTTAGTGAGCAGCATTGATAGGCTTTTGTATTAAGCCCACATGTATAATTTTGGAGGGGCCGTTGAGAAAAATACCAGAAAATATATTATAATATTAATTAATTATCATAATTATAATAGTAATACATGTTACACATAAAAAACTAATAAAAAGATAAAGTTAATAAATCGTATAGGTACCTAATACATATAATAATAAGAATAATAATGCATATTGCATATAAACAACTTATCAATATAAAAGTCAATATGTAGGTACATCATATTTTTTTATACTTATATTTACTTTTAAGTGACAACCCTATATTGAAATTACTAAGAAAAATACGGAACTTTTTTTCTTCGATATCTCTCTTTTCGAGGATTCCGGCTGTTGCTTTCTTTTTCTCGCTTGATGAGGCAGTACCTCGGCTATAATATTCTCCATAATTTCTTCTTAAATATGTGAAAAAACTAGTATAAATCCTTAGTTTTTAAGAGCGCTCTCAAGACGTTTCTTCCGAGTCAACTGTCATCGAGTGTATGGGAATAAACAAGATGGCGGCTGTAAATCGAGTCACACTATTGGTCGGAACGGACCTGACTATATTTGAAACTCAACTGCTTAAAAAATGACCACTTTTGAAAATGAAGTAGCTTTATTACTGCTTATAAACAAGAAATTCACGGATTTGATTATTTTTGAAATACATATACTAAATCTACTGAAAATACTGAATAAAACTACAATAAAATCCCAAAAAAGATAAATTTGGACTTGACCACTTTTGAATCTCACCTCCTGAATTATTTATGTTTTGGTTGGATTATAGATCTTTTTAAAATAAACCATAATTCATTTCAGATCCCATCGCTGATGACTACCGGACGTGTGTTTGTCCGTTTATCGACGTAGTAGCGTACGACACGTTTGAGTACAGAGCTCAGGATGAGGGGGCTCGCGGGGCCTTCGACTGGGAGATGTACTACAAGAGACTTCCGTTGCTGGACGAAGACAAGGAGAATCCCACAGAACCATTCAGGTAATAATAATAATAATTCGGTCCGTAGCTCAGTGGTAACACTACGGACTCTGAATGGGAAGGTTGTGGGTTCGAATCCTGGCTCTGGAAATTTTGCTCTTTGCTGGGTTGAAAACTTCATAAACCTTTACCAATGACCGGTAACCAAAGGTCCATCCAGCCTTACAGCAACTGGGTCTTGCTTGAGAATTGGCGCTATGAGCGACGACGATCAAGCTCGTAAAAAGGTCGATAGCTTAATTGGTAGAATGCTTGCATTCCATGCCGAGAGCAAGGGTTCGATCTCAAGGTTTACTCAGCTTTCACAAGAAATGAGAACCAGCCCCCCCGGGAGCTAGGAAACCCACACTTCAACTGAAAGTGGTTGGTGTGAGGCCGGCCCCCTTACCTGTAAAAATAAATAGGTCCTGAAGCGCCACATGCGACACCCTTCGGTGAAACGCAGGCAACAAGTTACACTACTGGTATATGTGTAGCTTAGTTGCGTTTTGTTTTACCTGTGTTGTATTTAATTTTTTTGTATATTTGTGTGTGTCCAGGAGTCCCGTGATGGCGGGAGGTCTGTTTGCCATTACGGCGAGCTTCTTCTGGGAGCTGGGCGGCTACGACGACGGCCTGGACATCTGGGGCGGGGAGCAGTACGAGCTGAGCTTCAAGATCTGGCAGTGCGGCGGCACCATGGTGGACGCGCCCTGCTCGCGCATCGGACACATCTACAGGAAGTTCTCTCCCTTCCCAAATCCTGGTCGAGGGGACTTCGTTGGAAAGGTGATGCAACAATAGAAATATGCCATATTCTTCTTCTTCGTGTCAGCTTCACACCGTATTGGCCCAGTAACGAGCAATGTCTACAGCTCTTTGGTTTCCTGCAAAGAGATCATCCATGGAGCAGCTTGTCGGACAGGAGGGACAACACCGCAGGTGCTCCATAGTTTGCTGAGCTCCACACTCACATAGTGTAGAGTCCTCCCGTCCCAGAAATCCCCATGTCAACATGTTGGCCCAGGCTCTTCCCACATAGGTCCTCAATCTGTTCATAGATTTCCACACAGGCCACTCGAGGTTCTGTCCTGGAGATAGGCTCTCTGCAGGCTGCACAAAGCTCTCAGGGCATTCCTCTTTCCACATTCGCAATCTCTCCGCCACTGGATCCGTAGACAAGGGCTGCACGGAACTAAGGAAGCCATTAAAACTCTTATTTAACTGCCCAAATTTTTATATTGGAATTAAAGAATTCTACAGAATGAAATTGACTAATAATGGACTACAAACATTCGAAATATTCCTTGGTCATGCAATGTCACCCATCTGTAAATAATCTGTGTTGCAAAGCAAAGATGTATTTACATTTAAATTCATATTAAATGCATGCCCACAAACAGACACGCGTTAGTTTGCACTTAAAAATGCTGCATGTGTACTTACAAATTAAAATCCAAACTTCAAATGAACATAAGCCCTGCAAATTTGGCCGACCTTTATTATTTTCAACATAAACCCATACGGGCTATTCTTAGACATTTTAGTCGTCGGTTGAGCCCACGTTTTGACAAACTAATAGTACCTGCGCTGGAAGTTTCATCAGCACAGTCATTCTTACCTACCGAATTTTGTAATATTTCTATGAAGACAAATCAGCTGTTCACTTGCGGCCAACTTGGATTGACAGGTCTTCATACAAATGCATCATTAGTTTGTCAAAGTGTGGGCTCAACCGACGACTAAAATGTCTAAGAATAGTCCCGTTAGTAAATAAAAAATGGATGTAATTTTGCTTTTCAATTTTTATCAAATTGCTTAGAAAATGCATAGAAATATTTCGTTATTTGTTGCTAAGGTCTGCAGTCCCATACACGCCTAGAAAAAAGTTCCAAACTCTAAAATGTTTGTACCTCATTATTAGTTGCTATTCAAGGATTGAGCGCTTTAATGAAAGTATTCTTGAATTTTTTTTTTATTGTTTTAGAATTACAAAAGAGTGGCAGAGGTTTGGATGGATGAATACGCCGAGTTCTTGTACCAGCGGAGGCCGCACTACAGGGACATTGATCCAGGCGACCTGACTAAGCAGAAGGAGCTAAGGAAGTCGCTGAACTGCAAGCCGTTCAAATGGTTCATGAAGGAGATTGCTTTTGATCTGCCCAAGAAGTATCCTCCTATAGAGCCTGCCGACTACGCAAACGGAGAAGTAAGTCTATTGAATCTATAATTATTATTAATACAGAATTTATACGGCGCCTTTTATGACAGTGTGTCATTGCAAAAGCGATTGTCCATATGATTGGATGAAGAGGTAAGTCTTGAGACCTCTTTTGAACAGTCTCTTGAATGGCCGCCTTGAATGCCCTGTCGCCAAAAACCGTGCGGGGCCTTCTTGCAGGGATGTCCAGGCAGCTGCTTCTTGATGCAGCTGACCTCAGTGTTTGTTATAATACATGCGACTCCTTCGGGGATAACGCCGGCAAGAAGTTACACTATTTGTGTGGCTTAGTTGCGATATCCGATTTTCATTAGAAGTGGCACTGAAATAAGAATAATAAAATTAAAAATAATAAATACAAAATAAAATAATAAGAAAAAAATAAAATGAAAGATTACACAGCTAATGGCCATGTGTACTGTAAAGATCTGACTCTATCCATATTCGTTTATACATCCGTAATTCTATACAAAGTATTATATATCTTTCTATGGCACTTAAAAACTTGGAACAAAAAAAGGTACCCTCATAAAAAAACCTTGAGCTGTCCTTTGACAACTCCATTGCTGGGTTGAATTCAGTTTCGATCTGTTTCCCGTGGGTGACGTGTCTCTTCTGTGTAAAATCATTAGCTAAAATCCTGAAAATTGCTGTTTAATATTTGATTTGTGGGTGTTTGTGTGAGGATGGAGCTGATAATGGACCTGAGATGCTGCCGGGAGGAAATAATTAAGCTGATTGCACTAAAAATAACTAATGTCGCGACATTAATACAAACTTAAAACCAGTGGCGTGTTCCTGTCCGTGAGTAAAGCGGTTTGCACAATTATTTTTCTACCATTCGAATTTCGATTGGTTAAGGCATTATTTATGGGGATGTGGAAAGGTCTTTCGTAGTCTGTGCTTCGGGTCTTCCACCCATATCGGGGTTTCCCGATATTGAGGTATACCAGGAACAGGTTATGGAGTAGATATTTCCACAATTATTGTTTTGCCAGGTTTTCTTTATTTTGGCATCTGTCTCGGGTCTACTTGGCCGGACTTGCTGAGCATCAGACGGTGCCATGGTATTGCGAATTTTGGTGGAATGATGGGGTAAATTAGAAGCTGTCTTCCCTAACACAAGCAGCTTGGAATAGAGTATGGAGTAGGCGCGCGTTAAGTTTTGGTAACGGGAATGCTGAAATATCCGATCCAGTGGGGTAACACTTAGTCGAAGCTGGTGACAAGACTTCCTTTCCTTTTTCCAAGAATTAGCGTGCTAAAGTCCTGTGACGATTCTTTGGTAGAAGAGAGAGAGCGTCAAGCTTGTAAACCGATCGGTTAATCTCACTTCGGGGTCGCAAGTCCCCGACTTCTCCATTGGAGCTAGCAGGCAGATTTTCTACTTAGAGGTGGGATCTTAATTAAAAATAATTATGGGGTGGGTGGAGGTAGATTTTGCATATTATTATAAATATATTATACGTAATACATTTAGGCGCTATGTAATTTATTCATATTGTTATTATATTATTATTCTGTAAATTTATGTAATCTGTCAAATAAAAAGACTAACAAAATTAACACATCAAGTAACTTTTCGCGATTTGCGTCCCCCCTTTTTCCTTGTTCCCCATTTTGTATACGCCTTTGAATACGTTGACTGCCGTGTTTTTTCTATACGCCGTGACCTTACCAGAGCGGGTTCTAGTAATTTCACAGAAAACAAAATCTCATTAAAAATTAAAGTCACTTGTTTTAAAATCGGTTTTAATATCATGTAGTCATTTTACAATTCATGTAATGTAAATCTCGTAAGCTTTTTAATTATAATTTTGAATTTACAATTTAGTTAGAAAATGCGTATGTTCCACACCAAACGATAACGAATTTGGGTTTGCCACTAAAGTAGATTTTGAAACGGTAAAACAAAAAAATTACACAACGTTCCGTTTCATTATCTTCCACACGACGAGGAGTCCTAACCTTAGCTAGACGATCACACAATTGGCCAAAACTACTACGATGACCTCCAAGTAGGCAGCGAGGGATTACCAGTATCCGTATCAGTTCCAGTACGACCAGTACCAGCATCTACAAGGATTCCAAGATCTTTGATCTTTCTTCATCAACCAGGAGTTCATCATTCACTAGGAATCTTCAACAATCTCTCTGAGAGGGAAGATCTCACCATATGGAGATCTCACCAATTGGAACCATCTGGAGAACTTCTCCCCATTCCTTCATCAGCAGGGGGGGAACATTACAGTACAAACAATAAAATACAATCTTGTCATGTGGAGCCTCTGTACATTAGTTTGTTTGTTATATTTCAGATCCGCAGCGACGCAGATCCCAGCCTGTGCGTGGACACGGCTGGCGGCGACACGGTGAAGAAGTTTGGTGTGCAGCCGTGCTTCTCTGATCATCCAGACGCCAAGGGCGCTTACGAGCAACAGTTCAGACTCGGCTGGATGAAAGATATCAGGTGGGCACTTTAAAATAATCCTAATTTATTCAGGTTCTTAATTTGGTTTTACAGGTTTTACAAACACCTCAGGAACCCTCTGCATGCTTGTTTGTTTGTCTCTAGGCAAAGGCAATTTTGCATGCAAGATCCAGTTGCTGTAAGACTGGATGTGCCACTGTTTTTGGTTTGTTTGGGTTATTTTTCAACTGACCACCCGTGCTGTAAAAATCGGTTCACTTTTGCCAATGCCACCCTGGTTCAGGGAACGGCGGCAGGAGCTGCAAGGTTTATGTTCATGTGAGGTTTTGTTTAGTTGTATGTACACATGCAGAATGTGTAGGCGCGAACCTACATGTGCCTGTCTGTAGGCATGCATTTCATATCGACTGCTCCAAGGAAGACAGCACTAAGTCGAAAAAGATAGTTTTGCAGGAAAGCCAATTGAATGTTATTTATTCCATGGAGAACAATGCCTAAACTATTTTTTACATTAATTTATTAACGAATTTAAAAGAGATAGAGACACGGCTGTCATCTTGGAATGAAGATAATGATTTGTTACCTTCAGAAATGGAAATAAGTCCAAAACCTCAATTTCGGAGTTACTTCCTTCTTCCTTGGAGCAGTCGATATGAGCCTTAAATGTTAACATATCTTGCAGCTTAGATTATAGAGACTGAAGTGCATGTTTGGGACGAAGTGCAATGAATGGATTCGTTGGTACACCTAGTTGGCCATGGGACTCCAACACCACATTCCAAATGCGCCAATACTTCTCCATTCTGTTGCTTTTAAAGTCCATGTCTCAGCAGCATAGAGAAAAAAGAGTGGACCAGACTTCTGACAAGCTTTATCTTGGTGCCGCTACTCACACCCCGGTCTTTCCATATTTGTCTAGCTTAGACATGGCACAAGTTTTATTACTAAAATGTAAATTTACATTGACAAAATGTTTAAAATGATATTGGTTTGCTTTCAGGCCTAAAGTCCGTGCTTCCTGGTGCTTTGATGTTTCTGATTCTGGAGAAAGAGCTCCAGTAACATTGTTTGGTTGCCATGGATACGGCGGAAACCAAATGTGGAAGTATAACCCGGTACGTTCTTGTTTCTTCTGCTTCTTCCTCAGCCTTTCTCAGTCCACTACTCCAGTCTTCTCCATTTCTGTCTTTCGGCTGCTGTGTGTCAGCCATACTCCTAAAATATTTTAATTTTATTTAAGTAATTTATATATTTTTTTCTCATTCAGGATACAAAGCAACTTGTTCACGGTGGAAATCCAAGATGCCTGGAAGTTAACGTGCTCACCAAGGAAATCTTTGTTACGAAGTGTAATGTGTCATCAAAATATCAGAGGTGGAACATATCCCATGTGAACTTGGAACAATTGGAAAAGTGGGGGAATGTGGATAAACTGGTAGATATAGACAATGACTAAGTGAAAACTATTGGTTGTGTAGAATGAGGTCCAAGCATTGAAAAGGGTGAAAAAATAAACCTCGTTAATCGGCCAGATTCCTTCCAAATCTGACTGCAAGAGGAGCTAGTCTCTCATCCATACAAATGTTTTTTATCTGTCAAATTTTTTTGAGGTTAAATCCTTAACACACTTATTGCGTTTAATTAATGCAAAATAAGATGATGCACCTATTAAATTGGTTGAATCTGCGAGATCATTCAAAGAGTATACAATTTTGATTACGTTAAATAAAAACAAAATGATTTTAACTAACAGATTTCAGTTTGAAGTGTATCTGAGTACATTTGAATATGCAAGAAATTCAGCTTTGAAAGTGATATTACAACCATAAATATTTTCTATGATGAATATCAGTATTTGTGTGCATTTTTTAAGTGATATTTTATGAAAAATTAAAAATGAATAGTGTGTTCTTTGACTGACTAAATGCTGTGAGCTAGCAAAAATTCCCTGATTATGGGGAATTTATTATGGATGACGTTACATATCCGAGGGATATTTTTTAATGTTCGGACCTCATTGTGAAATAGTAAATGAAAAGTGTGTAATTTAAGTTTAAAAGTGCAATTTTTTAGTGTTAGGTTTTATAAATGGAAATATTTGGTATTGACCAGTTATTATATTATTTATTTGAGGCCATTCGATTGCCATAAGCTAGTTTATCATTTTATATAGACAAGACGAAAAGATTCCCGTTTAAAAGAAATGTGTACATACATACTTTTTACATATTTATTTATAATATATTTTATAAAAACAGCTATCGTTAAATAAGTAATTCAATAGAGTCCACACTAATCTAATCTAATCTAATCTAAGTTGCAAAGATATGTAACATTGGAGATTCACATTACATGCATTCTCACAACCAGACACGTACAAGTTCGCGCCTGCACATGCCTCATGTGAACCTACAACATAAAAACCAAATCTCAAATGGACATACACCCTGCAACTCTTGCCGTCCCAGCCTGTAACAGGGGTGACATTGGTAAAGTGAACCATTTATACAGCATGGGTGGTCAGCCGCGAACCAACCTATAAGTCAAGGAACACAGAGCCCATAAATACAAAGATGTGATGCGACGTGGCTGGGTTGTCGCGGAGAATGCTTACTAATATTTTGTTATTGGTTGCTACGGATCCTAGTCGTACTGCTCGGGCAGAATACATATATCGTCTCGGTTCTGACAAAACCAGATAACCGAAAAGCTAGATTCTTAAAGCTAGGTTATTAATGAATGTATTGTGTTCTATTCCTCAATTTAACATTCCAATTTTACTTTTAACATTTTTTTTCTAATGTGATTTTTGCTTTTTGTGTTTGACGAAACGTTGAGACACCTGTTCTTCTCGATAAGACGTTTTATAACATCCATTTTTTTATTCTACAAAATGTGTATAAAATTATTTGTATCTAAATCTAAGCTGCAAAGGTATACATCATTTAAGATTAATATTAAACGCATTCCCACAAGCAGACATGTATAAGTTCACGCTAACACATGCCGCTTGTGGACCTACAATATAAAAACCCAATCTCAAATGAGCATAAGCGCTGCAACTCTTGCCGTCCTTCCCTGAAACAGGGGTGACATTGTTTAAATATGATTGTAAAAAAACATTTTTTTTTTATAAAATAAACCAGAGTATAAGTAAAATACACATACATATCAATCAGAAAGTTCAAAATTTGCACAAATATGATTTAAACATATTAAAAAGTATTTTTTTTATAAATAAAAATAAATCTTTTTGAATGTATGACGCACAGTACTTTGTTTAGAAAGAAAACAAGAGACTTTATTTGAGTGCATCCTTTTACTTTTTGAAAGTATTATAAAGCTATATAAATATCGACGGTTAAAAGGCAGTAGAGCAGTGGTTCCCAAACTATGGTACGCGTACCACTGGTGGTACGCGACGCTTCTTAAGGTGGTACGCAAGCAGCTATGGCCATATGACTTTCTATGGCCATATGGCTTTCTATGGCTATGGCTGTATATTTTCCTCTTGTCTCGAACATGCAGCACGATTTTTCGCAATGAGTATCGTATTTTTTTCTATGATTAATAAATAAATATAATGTTGTCATCAACAGTTGTTGCAGTTTTTGTTGTTTTACCATTGTAAACGATTTGTTTAACTGTTACATTTCAGTGGTACGCCACTGATTTACAATTTCGTGAGTGGTACGCGAAATTAAAAGTTTGGGAACCACTGCAGTAGAGCATAAGCGACATAAACTAAATTCTTCAGGAGAGCAGTTTAAAGTTTGAGATTGCAGAAAAATGGCATAACTTTTTTATTTTTTATCATATCGTTAAAATCAAAACGACTCTAAAATAAAAAGAAATAAAGGCATTTATTGGCATTCCTATTAATGTAGTTGTACGATTTTTTTATGTCACAAGCGCCTTTAGGACAAAAAAATACCAAAATGTTGTCGGTTACACATAAAACCATACTTCGAAAACGCAGTTGTTTGCTTGGGCATAAACAACACAAAAATCATCGTAGAGCTATGGGAGTTAGCGCATTAGAAAGAGCGGAAAATTTCAAGTAGGAAAGCATCCATATCTCATTTTTGACCAAAATGTCGCTTATGCTCTACTGCCTTTTAACCGTCGATATGTATAAATGATTTAAAAATATTTAATTATTCTTAATATGTGCCAGTGTGAGTTGCTATTAATTTTTAATCATTTAATTTTAGGAATAATTTGAATAATTAAGATATTTTTGTAAATTGTGTTAAAATTAATTCACCAACATTCTGTTTAAATTTTTTTTGTTGGGTTTTTATCCTTTTTGAATTGTCCAATTGATAGCACAGTTGGTAGAACCGTTGCGTTAAAAACCAGAGGGCTGGGTTTAATTTTCAATGAGTGTAAACCAAAATGAAATGAAAACCTTGAAAAAAAAAATTCACGCAAAAACAATACGTACTTTTTACTCCTCCATTGCACAAGAAAGTAAAAAATTGGTAGGCATATGAAATAATTGACAGATTTTCAAAAATTTTGCTTCATGTTCTTTTGAATCATCATTAATTATGTTTTTGAAAAAATGTGCAATATAGTCAAATGTAGTTGCACAAATGACAATGGCAGAAAAGTTATGATGTCACACAGCCAGGTTGCTAGGGAAAAGTCTAACCCATATCTTGTTCATGGTCTCTAAGGACCCTAGTTACACAGAGCTGTGGCATTTGTCCATTGTAAAAAAAAAACAAATTTCGAATGTCTATTCGTTTGGAGACCAATTAAAGCATTCTAGAAAAATTGAAGATGTAAAAAATAATAATTAAAAAACATATAGGATATTATTATAATTGAATTTAATAAAAATACTATTTTCTAATTATTGAATTTTTAGGAAGTTGAATTAAGTATTTGAAAGGGGAAAGACCCAGATTAAGGTAGCTGGACAGAGTGGTGGCTGACTGCCTTGCGGTAGGAGTATGGGACTGAATGAGGAAGGTGTTGAACAGACAGCGGTGGCTGCGGTTAATCAAGGAGGCCAAGACACTTCCGAGGGGTTGTCGTGTGCCATTGATGATGATATATTAAGTATTAAACGTTGTCTGACGAGAATGCGTTTTTTAAAATTGCTAAAAACAATATTATAAAATATGTACTTAATCATTTTGTTTTCTTTATATTGATTTTTAGTTTAATTTTCTTTATTATTCTTCTTTATTTAACACAGTTTTAGGTGAGAAAAAAATCATGTATATTTTTAGTTCAATTGCCATGGAAATGAAATACGAGTATATACATACCTTGTATTTTATGGGCTCCGCATATTTAAAATGAAAAATGTGACATAACAGAATTTTACTTTTAGACCGGTCCGTAGTCCAGCGGTTATATATATATTAGGATGATTTATTTGGTGAGCGCTGTTTTTGTGTGTATCACACCTCAAGATCCCTCTTCAAACCTTGGTCGTCGCTGTAGAAAGCACCAATTCTCAAGCAAGACCCAGTTGTAGTAAGGTTGGATGGACCTTTCAGTAACTGGTCTTTGGTAAAGGTGTATGAATTTTTCAACCCAGCGAAGAGCACAGTTTTGGATATATAAATGGTATATTTTTGTGCTCCGCCGGGATTTGAATCCACAACCTTTCATTTACGAGTCCGAAGTGTTGCCACTGGACTGCGGACCGGTCCAAGAAAGCGGTTGACACTTCAAACTCGAGATAGGAAGGTAGAGGGTTCGAATTCTGGCGGAGCTTAAAAGAATATTTCATTTTTACAATATGCTCTTCGCTGGATTGAAAAACCTACCTTTACCAGAGACTGGTCACCATAGGTCCATCCAGCATTACAGCAACTGGGTCTTGCTTGAGAATCGGCGCATTATATAGTGAAGACTAAGCTCATAGAGGGCTTTTGAGGTGTGATTAACACAAAAACAGCGCTCACCAAATAAATAATATATTATTATTATTGTTATAACTTGGCTGAGCTGAAGACAGGACAGTCGCTCATAACTTCAATAAAACATTATATAGGTAGATTAAAAATACACTAAAGCGTTACATATGGCATTTAGTGCAACTGTCAACTACATATATTTTTCAATGCTGTAAAATAAAAATAAAAAACCCTGATTATACGGAATCTATTTTTTGTTATTTGTAACTATGGTTGATGTCACATAGCTGAGAGATATTTTAAATATGTCGAGCCCATTCTTGCCATCTCGAGTTTATATATTAGCTGTACGTCAAGATTTAAAAAAAATAAACCATAGCGTTTAACAAAAATGTATCGAATTTAAAACAGCGCTTCAAGTGAGCTTTTATCTTCCATACATTTTTGGTAAAATGCTATAATAATACTTGGGTTCTTTTATAAGATAATGTTTTATAATTAAATTAATACTTTGTGATGTAGACGTGTATTTAGCCATTGACTGAATAAATGAATTATTGTTTTAAACAAGTTTTTTTTATTGTGTATTATTTTGCCTTTGCAGATTTTATTATATTTCAGGTATCAATACTTAAAGGTAAAATTAAACTAAATAAGTGACATATGAAGCTAACATGGGTTTCTCAGACGAATGCACCTTTTTTCCTATTTTCTACGAGAGAAAGTCCGGTCGATAGCTCAGTTGGTAGAGTGCTTGCATTCTACTCCGTGAGCTCGGGTTCGAATCCCGCCAAGAGTGCCAGAAATGATTACCCGCTACGGTGCTTATTTCAAACCCCATAATAAAAAAACCGGCAAGGTTTACTCAGCCTTTTCAAGAAATGAGTACCAGCCCCCTCGGGAACTGGGAAACCTCCCACTTTACTTAAGTGGTTGGCGTAAGGCCGGCCCCCTTACCTGTAAAAATAAATAGGTTCACTCGCCATATGCGACCCCTTCGGGGATAACGCGGCAAGGAGTTACACTATATGTGTTGCTTAGTTGCGTTTAGTTGCAAAAACACTAAAGAAGTGTGAAAACCCTGTAGTTTAGAAGTTTGTCATGAGCACTTCCTTATAATTAGTTCACTTACTATGAGAAGTTACACCCGATGAAATAATTTATCCACGATTTGCCAAATCTGTCAATCAGCACTTTTTCAGTTTTACCTTTAAGGTGGCAATATAGTCGGTGTTATAGCCGCGGGGATCAAGACAGATTATTTGGAACCGGATAACGCTGGTTCGAATCCCGCGACGATAGCTTCGACCCTGGTTAAACAGAAGCCGTTGCATGCACACAAGCTTCTGCTTTCGCACGAAGACAACTGGCCAGGTAAAATAGGTTGGTGGATTGTAATGCTCCGTATTTGTAATGACAGTTTTTATAACAATCAATTGTTTTTTATTTTCCTACAAAAAGAGGGTTGGACCAATTTATTTTCAATCATTTCCTATAGGTACTATAGTACAGTTGGTACAGAGATTGTTTACTTGTCTCCTGAAAATCAAGCAGACACATGTGGGGCTTCACAAAACACAAGTATTCCCAATCTCAACAGCATTATTGTCACCAGTAGACCCGGCATGAAGCCATCTTTATTCCTGTTGCTTAATTAATAAAGGAAAGGCTGTTATTTGCTGGAATTTTTTAGGGGCTCCACGATAGAAACGGCACAGTGACAAAATAACACACAACATAACGTCACATAATTTTACATCACATGAGAGAACATCACAATGACAAAACGTCATGTAAATTTACATCAGATGACAGAACATCACATGAAAAAACATCACAATGACAAACGTCACATAACTTTACATCAGATGACAGAACATCACATGACAGAGCATCACAATGAAAAGCATCACATAAAATAACATTACATATCTGTACATCACATGAAATTACATCACATGACATAACATTACACGACAAAACATCACATGAAATTACATCACAATGATGATACATCACATGAAAATACATCAGATGACATAACGTCACATAACTTTACATCATAACATAACATGACATGAGAAAACATCACATGACGAAACGTCTTACGACATAACATCACATAACTTTACATCACATGACGGAACATCACTTGACAGAACATCACATGACAGACCATCACAATGAAAAACATTACATGACATAACTTTACATTACATGACGGAACATCACTTGACAGAACATCACATGACAGACCATCACAATGAAAAACATTACATGACATAACATCACATAACTTTACATCACATGACGGAACATCACTTGACAGAACATCACATGACAGACCATCACAATGAAAAACATTACATGACATAACATCACATAACTTTACATCACATGACGGAACATCACTTGACAGAACATCACATGACAGACCATCACAATGAAAAACATTACATGATATAACATCACATAACTTTACATCACATGACGGAACATCACTTGACAGAACATCACATGACAGACCATCACAATGAAAAACATTACATGACATAACGTCACATAACTTTACATCACATGACATAGCATTACACGACAAAACATCACATGGCAAAACGTCACATGACATAACGTCACATAACTTAAAATCACATGACAAAACATCACATGGCAAAACGTTACATGACTTTATATCACACTGTAGACAAAATATCACATGACAAAAGTCACATAACTTTACATCACATGACAGAACATCACATGACAATACATCTCATGACAAAACATGATGTTAAGTCATGTGACGTTATGTCTGTCTGCTAATAAAAAGCTTGGACTTCACTGGTATATTAGAAATAGCATACCTATATGTCATGTCCTGCCGCTATATAAGGCAGCTCCCTTCCAAGGCTTCTCCAGTCTCCCCCCAGCCTCCGCCATGGCTCCCCGCCCGCTGCTGCTGCTGCTGCCGTCGGTCCTCCTGGCGCTGCTGGTCCTCCTAGCGTCTCCGCATCCTGGCAGCGCGCGCCTCACCGAGATCCTGGTGGAAGAGGAAGGTCCGCAGTCGAATACCATCGAGGCGAACGTTAGACCTGCACCGTGCTTTGTGGAGATACAAGTAGGCTGTTAAATAATTTAGTGATTTATTCATTTTAAAATAATTCTGTTACGAATGTATGATTGTATGTCTGTGTATGTATACTTGTGATCGCGTGTCTATGTGCTTTCACTTTCAACCTAATATATATTATATAGATAGAGCCTGATGAATGAAAAATGTGTTATTGCTTCTAAAATACTAAAAAACTGTACTGTAACTGCTAGAGGTGACCAGAGCCTCTGCAGAGCTGCCTCCATTTCTTTCTATCCTTACAAACCTCATTCAATTCATTCAAATCCATCACATTTTTCATGCATTTTCTTCTTTTACGCCCACTTTGTGTATCCCATTCTTTCACAATCTCCTCAATCTGATCACTCCATACTTTTCTCGGTCGTCCCTTCCCTCTTTTTCCTTTCACACTTTCTTTTTATACATACTTTGACAGTCTATCGTCATTCATTCTTTCCACATGCCCAAACCATCTCATCACATTCTTTTGTACTTTAACTTTCACATCCTCTTTCAAATTACATTCTTTCTTTACCCATTTATTCCTTACTCTATCCTTCAGAGTTTTCCCAGCCATGCTTCTCAGATGTTTCATTTCCACCGTACATACTTACTTACTTCACTATCATTTACCGTTCATGCTTCACTTCCATTCATCAAAGTCGGTAACAATATGCCATTGTGTACCGCTATCATCAGATCCATCGTCAATCGCTTGTTCTTTCCTATTCTTCCTATTGCTCAGACCACTTGCTTTCCCTTACACACCCTTTTCTCAAGTTCCCTTGTCATCTTTCCATTCTTTTCAAACATACTTCCCAAGTAACTAAATTCATCCACCATTTCTAGTTTCGTACCATTTAACATGAACGTGTATTCTTCAGATTCATCTCTTCTGCCAAAAATCAGTACTTTCGTCTTACTTGCATTAATTTTCAACTTGTTCACACACAGAGCATGGTTTTTATTTATTTCGCTATCATTCACTGTCCATGCTTCACTTGCATACATCAAACTCAATAAGAATAAATGATCTGTTTTTAGGAGACCAGAAGAATTCAAGGACAATGCACCAAGCTAGGGTCACGAAGTCGCTGTGTGGCCAATGGATACATGGACCCTTTCTCGGAAGCCTGCTCCTAACGGGATCAGGGTCAAAACCCCATCTTCTATGAACCAATTAAACATCAAATTATGAAAGCAGCATTACACCAACTTGCTTGATCAAAATATGAAAATGTTTCATGGCGTTTGATGAAGGATGTATAATTTACATTGATGAAAATTAATGCATTATTTTATTTATTTATATTGAAATGGTCTGTAGATATACTTATTAAAATAAAGTTTTTTTCAAATTATGTGTTTTTTTTTATGATTATTAAATACCAGTTGACCCGACAGACGTTGTCCTGTGTAAATCGCAATCTATTTATTTTTTTGATAATTCTGTACTGTGCTTTGCCTACAATTTAAAAATATTTATTTTACCGAAACCTATTTTAGTCTGAAACGTATTTTTATAGGTTGGTATAAAGCTGACCACTTATGCTGTAAAAAGAAATGGTTCACGTTGCAATGTCATTGTTGTTTCAGGTTGGCAAAAGATGCAGGGTTTATGGTCTTTTGAGGTTTGGTTATTAATTTGTAAGTACACATGCAGCAATTGTAAATGCAAACTTACACGTGTCTGTTTGTGGGCATTCATTTAATATGAATTTTATAGGTTAATATATATTAGCAACATAGATTAAAGAATATCATGTCATTTTTTGTTTTGTATGTGCTTTCGAGAATGGAAAGAAAACATAAAAAAGTACTTTCAGCTTTTCATGAATTAGCAAATCTTTCACGATACTTTTCTTTACTTCCTTAACTCATTAACCTGTTCTAGATATTTATTTTATGACTAGCTACACTCGATTTATGCGCTTACCAACGAAATGCATTTCATTTTTATTATATTAGTAGAAAAAGAGAATACAATGGATACAGTTAAAAAAGAGATGTTTGGACCAAAAAAATGCTTATGTGTCAAATTGAATTCAAAATTAAAATACAAAAGAAAAAGAAGAATAAATGAAAAAATGTGATTTATAAATTTAAATACAAATGGGCGACAAAAAAGTTTCTAATCTATGCAAAGCCTTTCACGATGAAAAACTGAGTTTAGAAAGACGAATTTATTGCGACAAATACAAACACCTAAGAACGTGAAGATTTGTGATAACAAGAAACAAAGTTAAAGACGAAAAAAAGACTGGATAAAAAATAGTTGTTTTCGAAATGTTTAAATCTCTTTTTATCTGTTCGGTGGCAGGCAGTCTCAGAAAAGTGTTTTGTGTTTTTTTTTAAAAAAAAATTCGACAAAGTTTTGTTACCAGCAATTTTTTTTAAAGAAATCCTGTGCGGGAGACTCCCTAGATTCTAGAGACTCTAGGGGTCTATGCCACTTGTAGTGCCGCAGAGATGTACGAGCGAGCTTGGTCGTCGCTACAACGCGCCAATACTCAAGCAAGACACAGTTGCTGTAAGGCTGGATGGACCTTTTGATGACCGGTCTTTGGTAAAGGTTTACGAATTTTTCAACCCAGCGAAGAGCAAATTTGAAATGTCAGTCTTGTATGGGACTGCCATCTTAAGCAACAATAATAAAATAACTGTGCGCCTTTTCCTAAGCAACCCGGCTGGGTGACGACACAATATTCACGTACTTTGAGAAATTACCCCAAATAAATGTTTTGTTCCACGATTTCTCAAATCAGTTTTATTTTCAGGTGGTGGTATAATGATTCAACCAAGTATAAAACCTTTCCTTAACATTTCATGAAGACACTGACTAATAACAGAAATATACTGAAGTTAATTTGTCTAAAATCTCACAGGGGATGAAAGCTTCGCTTCAGATAGGAAGTAACAGGCCTGGATTAAGACAACTGGGGGCACTGGTGCGAGGAAAATCTAGAGGCCCCCCCAACCTTCTAATCACCCCTCCCTTCTCCGGCGTCTAACAAAAAACATGTACTTATCTAATCTCTAATCTAATCTAAGTTTTTTTCAAGAAATCCTGTGCGGGAGACTTCCTAGAAAAATATTTTCGGATATTTTTCTAAACGGTTGATTGGTCGATAGCTGGTAGAGTGCTTGTATTTCATGACTTGAGTTCGAGTTTAAATCCCACTGAGGGTGTCAGAAATGATTTCCCGTTTCGGTGTTTATTTCAAAGCCCAAAATAAAATACCGACAAGGTTTACTCAGCCTTCACAAGTAATGCGTACTAGCCCGCTCGGGAGCTGGGAAACTTCCACTTCAACTGAAGTGCCGGCCTCCTTACCTGTAACAATAAATAGATTCCACTCTAATCTAATCTTATCTAATCTAAGTTGCAAATATATGTAACATTGAGGATTCATATTACATGCATTCTCACAAGCAGACACGTACAAGTTTGCGCTTGAGCATGCCGCATGTGAACCTACAACATAGAAACCAAATCTCAAATGGACATACACCCTGCAACTCCTGCCGACCTTCCCTGAAAAAGAGGTGACATTGGCAAAGTGAACCATTTTCTACAGCATGGGTGGTCAGCCGCATACCAACCTATAAGTCAAGGAATATACACAACAAATAACATTTTAGACGTACACAATGGATAAACATTAAAATCAAATTCAAATTACAAAATTCCAATCTAAAATTTACAACGCCACATGTAAAACCCTTTGGGGATAACGTGGCAAGAAGTCACAATATATATGCAGCTTAGTAGCTTAGGGGCTCCTAGGACTCGAAAGTCCTGAGTTGGAAGTCTCATCACGACGGTAATTCTTACCTTCTGAATATCTGTAATAATTGTATGAAGACCTGTCAATTCAAGATGGCCGCAAGTGAACAGATGATTAGTCTTCATACAAGTATTACGATATTCGGTAGGTAATAATTACCGTGGTGATGAGACTTCCAACCCTGGTTCGTTCGCACCTCTAGAACCGCCCTTAATCCGGGCCTGAGAAGTACACTGGGGGTAGCTAAAGTATAAAGCCTTAGACCGCATCTGCTCCCCTTACTTACTTTTATGAAGGCTTTATAAAACACTTGCCGCCTTCCCTTTGTCGCATTTTCAGTGAAACGAGTCCTGCCACTGACCTGCCACTAAGAAGCTGAAAGAGTTTTTCCAGCCCTCGGGCTTCAAAAAAATGTAAAAAACAAAAGGGGTGCTATTTTGCGTTTGAGTAATTATAACTTGTATACAAGAATGAGCTTATTTCGTGAATTCAATGGAGGGTAAATTTAAACAATAACGGATTCGTGTCGAATCAAAGTAAATTTTTTGAACAATTTTTAAAAATACTTGAATTTCGTGAATACACTTTTTTTAAATACATAATCCAAGTTGCAAGGATATATTACATTTTAGACTCATATTACATGAATTCTCATAAGCAGACACGTAAAAATTCTATTTACAATAATAACAGCTACACAGTTAAAATTTAGACGATCAGGAGAATTTACATGTTTCTCGACGTTTCGTTAGCGACGTAGCAAACTTCACATGCCGCATCTAGACTTACAACGTAAAAACCTAATCTCAAATTAACATAAGCCTTGCAACTCTTGCTGACCTACCTTGAAATAAGGGTGTATTAGAAAAGAGAACCATATTTTACAGAATGGGTGGTCAGTCCAACATCACCAACCTATAAGTCAAGGTCAATCCTAGAATAAAAATAAATTTAATCGAAGTTTTACTAAATCGTAAAACAGTATTATGTTTTAATACCCCGTTGGAGAAAATTGTTTTATTGTCAGATTATTCAAAACCATTTTCAAAACCGCCAACTTAAGCGATAAAATTTGAATTGTCGCCATTAACTGTTTCTCTTCCTCTTTGGTATTTCCTTAAAATTTACACAGGATTCAGGAGCCTCAGCGATAAGGATAGCAAAGCAACAGTCTACCGGAACCAACAAGAAAAACTTTTCCTAATTTAATTACTTCCATTTTAATTTGTAGAATTTATTAAAAGTTTTTTTTCTCCTCTCTCGGTACAAGACAAACTTGTCAGTCTGTCTGGGAGGGTGACAGGTTAGAACGGCAACGTGACAAAACGATACATGTGTAACTACGCATGACAGAATGACATATGACATATGACACAACGACACATGACAAAACAACACATGACAAAGCATCTCCATGACAAAACATCACAGGAAAAAACGTCACAATGACAAATCATCACATGACAAATCATCACATGACAAATCATCACATGACAAAATATCACATGACAAATCATCACATGACAAAACATCACATGACAAATCATCACATGACAAAACATCACATGACAAAACAACACATGCCAGAGCATCACAATGACAGTACATGACATAACAAAACATCACTATTTTTCACACTTTCCTTTGACTTATAGGTTGGTATGAAGCTGACCACCCATACTGTAAAAAATGGTTCACTTTGCCAACGTCACCCCTGTTTCAGGGAAGGCCGGCAAAAGTTGCAGGGCTTATGTTCATTTGAGATTGGGTTTTTATACTGTAGGTCCACATGCGGCAAGTGTGAGCGCGAAATTATGCGTGTCTGCTTGTGGGAATGCATTTAATATGAATCTCAAATGATACATATCTTTGCAGCTTAGATTTAGATTTTAGGCTATGACAAAACAACACAGAAAATACATCATTTTGATAATGTTTTTTTTCATCTGCCGTTTACGGTATGTGATGTTTTATCATGTGATGATTTGTCTTGTGATGTTTGTCATTGTGATATACTTTCCTGTGATTTTTTATCATGGCGATGTTTTGCCAGGTGATGTACTGTTATTGTGATGTTTTGTCATGTGTCGTTATGCCATGTGTCGTTTTGTCTCTGTGTCGTTCTATCATGGAACCGTCTGAGAGGGGTATGCTGTGTTTTTTTTTACTGAAACTTGTAACGAAAAAAAAAACTCCCGTAGGGTTTGTAGACAGGTAATTATAATTAGTAAGCAGGTACAAATGTAGAGAGTACAACGAAAAAAGGAGAGAAAAATATACGTTTTTGATGTGTCTTTTTTTAGGGTTTCCCATGCCTGAAATTCATTCAAAATAATACATAAGCTTACTTGATATTTTTACGTTTACAAATTAACAATAAAAAAATAAAAAATATTGTGACTTTTAGACGATTGAAGGTCGCAGATTGAAGGAAGCAAAGTAGTTTGAAAGCTTAGTATAATTTTCTTTAGTTCTGCTAAATCCACATGGATTCACTCTAAGGCCCGGTATTTTCAACGTTAGTATATTTGACTTAAAACTGATAATAAAAACTACCCACACGATTGACATAAGTGCGTCCTTTTCTTTCAGTATAAAGTCATTATGCTATCGTTGAAAATACTGGGCCTAAGACCCGGTAGTTTCAACGTTAGCTTATGTTCATTGAATCTGATACAAAAATACTCACACGATTGACATTAGTGCGTCATTTTAATTTAGAATAAAGTCGCTATGCTAACGATGGAAATACCAGGCTTCAGAGTAAGGAATGAATGGGTAAATAAATAGTGTAAGTTGAAAGAGGATGTGAAAGTTATGGTTCAAAAGAATGTGATGAGATGGTTTGTAATATAGTTCACTCCGTAACTTATTTACTGTCGATTTCGCAGCTTGAGCGTTAATGGATCATTGCTACTTCACAGGACCGCATCCTATATTTATATACGACCAAGGCCTATTCTTGCGTATTCCTGACCAGACGAGACATCTCTAGAATGGATATTTCCAGAGAGTACCAGAAGTAACATCAGTGCAAAATGTCAAACACTCACGTCTATACACACACACAGCAAGTTAACACGCCTAGGCACACAATCACAAAAAAACGCAGGCATGAACCTATACGATATGATTTCAATAGAACATTTTCACTTTCCGTGACTTTTATAAAGGCAGTTCGAGTTATCAACATTTTGATGGAGATTTCACAGCGATAAACCGCCATCACAAAAACGATAATCCTCTTTCACAAGAAAGCTATCTAAATAATCGCATATATTGAAATTCCCGTCTCGATTCTGACGCTCAATTTTTTAAAGGCTTTCCTTACAAAAAGCAAATCGGCCACTGGGGCCTTATAAAACTTCCGCGAGAGAATAAAGGAATAAACTTAAGTATAAAGTTTAAACATATACATAGAGTTTCACAAGAAAATATATAAATTAAAACTGACGCAAAAGGGCTTGCTTTAGTTTTTATTCTTGGTTTACGAAACGTTTCAACGTAGTGTTTTTTTTTTAATACTTGGGAAAGTGAATATTGCCTCATTTTTGGCAATAAAGCTCATTCGAGAAATCTCAAGGAGCGCTGAATTCGAAAGTTTACAGCTTTTGAGGAGATTTACTCATTTTATTACCAATTGAAGGAATTTTAAAGACGATTGAAGCGCGCTCGCGAATTTTTCGAATTGCAGAGATTTTTTCTTGTAGATAGGGGGGAAAAAATGTGAAATTGAAAATGTGAGCCCCGTATGATTTTTATTTCAAGTTAATAGAAATATTTTTAAAAAACCTGATGCGGGTCTGAGGAACGAAAGCGTTTATAATTTTTTACATAAAAAAATAATTGGAAAAAAACAGGGTGTTTTTTATAGAATGAAAAAAAACGGATTTTACTGACCGGGCAAAAGAGAAGAACGATTTTCTCTACGTTTCGTCGGAGTCATATCCGACGTCCGCAGGAGGCTTGTGTCTTCTACAAAGAAGAACCACGAACTGACACTGAACCGTAGAAGACACACGCCTCCTGAGGACGTCGGATATGACTCCGACGAAACGTAGAGAAAATCGTTCTTCTCTTTTGCACGGTCAGTAAAATACGTTTTTTTCATTCTGTAAAATGTCTAACGACCGTAATCTATAATCTATAAATCTATAATCTAAGTTGCAAGGATATATTCATTCAAAGCTCTCAGATGTATGCCCACAAACAAACACATGTAGTGCGCGCTTACCAATGCTGATTGTGTACTTACAAATAAAATCCAAACCTCAAATGAACATAAGCCCTGCAACTCTTGCCGACATTCCCTGAAACAGGGGTGACATTGGCAAAGTGAACCATTTTTTACAGTATGGGTGGTCAGCCTCATACAAACCTATAAGTCAAGGAATACGAGTAATAAATAACATTTAAGTATAAGAAAACAACAAAACCTTAAAAATAAATCTATACAAAAAAGTAAAAAATGTCTTATGCAAAAAATGTAGCAAGCCAATAAACCAACATTAAAAACTCATTTACGACATCAACATTCATTCCATTAATTTTAAATTCATAATTCATATTTTCATCATCTCTTTCAAAAATCAATACTTTCGTCTTACTTGCATTCAACTTCAAATGGTTACCTAACAAAGCTTCATTCAATCTAGAGAGCATTGTTTGCAATTCTACTGCAGAATCAGATACAAGAACTGCATCATCTGCATACAGTAGAACACTCACTTTGCTCTCTCCTATCATCAATCCACAATCATTAAGTCTAGCATCCCTGACACACTTGTCCATAACTGTGTTAAATAGCCATGGACTCATCACACATCCTTGCCTCACACCCTTATACAGTATACACTTCAAACCACTCACTATACTCACCATCAATACGGACACATGCCTTACTCTTTTCATAGTTTGCATGCACCGCACCTAGGAGAGCCCCATTCACTCCGTATGCTTTCAAAACATCCCATAACATACCTCTGTCCACTGAGTCAAAAGCCTTTTCCAGATCTACAAAGGCCGTGAACAGCTTCCGCCTCACCGACAATTGTTTTTCAACAAGTTGTCGTAGAGTAAAAATCTGATCAACACAGCCTCTACCCGCCATAAAGCCGGACTGTATATCGGAAATCCTTTCACTAGTAGTCAGAATCACATTTTTTATAATCACCTTACAGAAGACTTTTCCTGGTATACTGAGTAGACTGATTGGTCTGAAGTTCTGACAGTCTTTTTTGTCCCCTTTACCTTTGTAAATGGGAACAATGACTGCCTTCCTCCAATCCATCGGTACTACTCCTGCATTCACACAAAGCTTACATAATTCGTACATCCAATCTATCACACATTCACCTCCTGCTTTCAACATTTCACCATTTATACCATTATTATTTTAATCATAATTTAAAATCTTTAATCAAACACCTTTACGGAGAGGGTGTTTTTTGTTTATACTTTAAATAAATTTGAACGCATCGAGACTTGTGGCATATTAAGCTGACGTGGGTTTCTCAGTTAAATACACATTTTTTCATTAATTTCTACGAAAGAAAATACTACAAAAGTGAGAAAATTCTGTAGTTTAGAAGTTTGTCATGTGTATTTACTTATGCTTGGTTCACTTATAGAATCAAATAATATAGACCTGAAACTGAGACTACTCCTCATCAAAACCTATGTATCTTGATGTACGGCTGCGAGACATGGTGCCTATCCAAAAGAGATAAACAGAGACTAGAGGCTTTCGAGATTTTTTTTTTTTTTTTTTTTAAATTGTGCACAACAGGTCACCCTTATTACAGTGCACCCTCACAGCTATCAACACGCTGAGAGGAACTCTATTGCAAGATTTTTAAATGTTATTAAATTACACTCAAAAATGTCTATATTAGACTTATTTAAGAGCTTCATACTCCGAGTCACAGGGTGTTGTGCCACGACATCAGTACGGCTTTTCGGTACATGAAATAGATCATGTCCTCGCCCTCGGGTGTAGTCGTCAGGCACATACAACCTGTAGCCCTCCAACAGGGTGGGACTGTCAATTAAGCCGTTGATGACCTTATGAGTGAGCACCATAAGGGATCTGTTGCGCCTCGTTTCCAGGCTTCTAAATCCAGTCTCCCGAAGTAGCTCCTCATGATGCATGAATTGTGGATAACTTCCACACCGCCTCATGAGGAGATACCTGAGAAACTTTTTTTGGACTTGTTCTATCATATCTATGTACTTCCGCTGGTATGGAGTCCAAACCTCGACAGCGTACTCTAATTTGGATCGTATAACGCAGCTGAAGACGTCAACTATCGCTCTGGGCTCAGTGAGCTGTTTGCTCACTCTGATTACTAATCCCAGCAGCTGGTAGCACTTAGTCATCAGCTGCGTTATATGATCGGAGAACTCCAGTCCAGGATCAAACACAACTCCCAGATCCCGCATTGATTTCACACGAGACAGTAATTGCCCACCAATACTGTACTCATGCAAGATGGGTCTGAAAGATTTAGTGAACGACATTGAGACACATTTTTTTGAGTTAAAGAAGAGCTTGTTTTTCTCAGCCCAAGCTGCTAATGCATCTAAATCATCTTGCAGATTTATGCAGTCGTGAATATCTACGACTTTCGTGTAAACCTTCAAATCATCTGCATAAAGAAGACAAGAGCTGTACTTAATGATATCTACTATATCATTAATGAATATAATAAAGGCCAATGGACCCAGATTTGATCCTTGAGGAACGCCAGATAATGGCTGAAAGGTTGTGGCTGAAAAAAAAAATGGCTGAAAAGGAAATGAGATGTGGTCGTATAGAAGACTACTAGGAATTTCCTGGAGAGACCACACTACAAATGAGGAGGTTCTCCAAAGAATCGAAGGAGGAAGGCATCTGCTCAGGACCTTGTCCGAAAGGCGTGTAAGATGGATCAGCCATGTAATACGACAAGAAGGTCTCTTGCATGTCATAATGGAGGGGATGACCGATGGGACCAACTCTAGGGGACGCCCACGCCAAGAATACCTGGAGGACCTGTTGGTGGACGTGCGCTGCTCATCATATGCAGACCTTAAGAGAGCCGCACAAGACAGGGAGGAATGGAGGAGAAGAGTGAAAGAAATTGCTGCAAGCCAATACCAGGATTGCAACTAGAGAAGAAGAAGTACACTTACTATGAGATGTTACTCGCAATAATATGTTTTATCTACGATTTCTTAAATCAGTTAATCAACAGTTAGTTTAAAAAAAGTTTCTGTAATATATCAAGGCTACATTTTTCTGATGGTACTTAATGCCAACTGAAAAAAGAAGTAATTATTGCTCTAAAACATCTACTACAAACAGCTGTAAAATAACTTCTTTTTACACTTAAAAAAAAACAGCTAATCAGCTGTCTGCATTCGAAAAAAAACGAAAAGCCAATCGGCAAAAAGCCATTTGACATCCGTTCACAATCATTGTCACATTAAAAGACCCAAAAAAAGTAAACTCAGTTCTTTGGTGAAAAATGTCTCGAACCTGATACCTTTTGCTTTGATTCCCTACCTGTCGTACCTTCGTCAGGTGAAATTTAACACATTTCGAGCGCATTGTACACTCCTCGAACTATAGATTGCCTTCGTAGGGGACGTTTTTTTTTATAGATTTTTTGCAACCTGGGCTCGGATTTCGCTAGCACACTTAGCAACAGAATTTACTAGAAAATATATTTAGATTTTTACCAATATCAATGAATTTTCTGCATACACTCACATTTCTATGTGCTACACACTCATATAAAAAAATCACAAAGATAGCCTACGAAAATTAATTACGAAATGTGTTGAAAACTATGTTTTAGCAATGGTGTAAAGCAAAAAAAATAAACAACTGTGAAGGAGAGCTAATGTTTATGATCGTTTTCTTGAAAATCATGTGAAATCTTGTGGCTTAGGGTATTTAGCACACTTTACTAATCTAAGCTTATCTAAGTTGCAAAGATACGTTTTATTGGAGATTCACATTACATGCATTTTCACAAGCAGACACGTACAAGTTCGCGGTTGCCGCATGTGAACCTACAACATAAAAAAAAAAAATCTCAAATGGACATACATCCTGCAACTCTTGCCGTCCTTCCCTGAAACAGGGGTGACATTAGCAAAGTGAACCATTTCTACAGCATGGGTGGTCAGCCGCATACCAACCTATGAGTCAAGGAACAATTTTCTTTACTGCACTTTTAATACGCTGTCACAATAATATGGTTTATTTTTGTTTTTGACGCAGTTGTATTGTCAACTTGTCATAGCACTGCTGCCAACCCTCACTGTCGATGATATATGTCACTCATTGCTATCCTTTTGAACCAAACTCGTTCGAACGCAAGCCATAAACAATTCTTGAACGTTTACTATTTTGTTATCCATCTCCCTCGCACATGAATAATTTCCATACATCCATCCCTTTTCGCAAAATTGACAGTCAATGAAATCTCAACCCTGGAGTCCCCCCTTAATCTGGGGGTGTGCAACCCTTAAAAGTTTTTCATACCAAACGAACGGCTTGTGCCTTAGTACAGATTTTAAAAGGTTAAAGAGTACAGATAACAAGAACGACGCAAGAAAAATTGTGAACTTTTGAAAAGAAAGCGAAGTAAAAAAAAAGTGAAAAATGTTTTTCTGCGTACTAAAGAAATATATTTTTACTAGAAAAACAGCCGGCAGCAGGAACAGAATTTCGTTCCTTAATTTTTACAGTTTATAAAGAACATTCTCGAAACATGGAGAATCGTTACACGCCGCCTTGCTGGATTTCACCAGAATATTCGATTCAACACATAATTAATCTTGAACAAATACAAATAATTATTAGATACTTACCTTAACATTATTTCTAGGGATTTCAATTAAAATAGTACATCTAGCGAACTTTTTATTATCTTTACAATTTTTTCATAAAAAATGAGGGTTGAGTTTAAAAATAATGAATAATAATTGGCGTAGGTACAGATTTTGTGATAAAATTTCTTGTCCCAGAAAATGTATGAACTGTAAAATGTAGAAAATATCATGTAAGTAGGTTTATTACCATGTGCCTTTTATTGCAAAAGGAAATTTACATTTTTATTTATATAAGTATTCAGAAAATATTTTCATTATTAAAATATGTAAAAACATGAAATGAATACAAATAGGTAGACACTCAGTGTGTATACTTACCTTTTGAGCAGTGGCGATATCTCAATAAATGCCAGTAGTTGTTGACGTCTATAATAATCTATAATCTAAGTTGCAAAGATATATTCATTTAAAGCTCTCACATGTATGCCCACAAACCAACACGCGTAGTTCGCGCTTACAAATGCTGAATGTATACTTACAAATAAAATCCAAACCTCAAATGAACATAAGCCCCACAACTTTTGCCGACCTTCCCTGAAACAGGGGTGACACTGGCAAAGTGAACCATTTTTTACAGTATGGGTGGTCAGCCTCATACCAACCTATAAGTCAAGGAATAATTATTAAATATAATAATTATCTATAATCTAAGTTGCAAAGATATATTCATTTAAAGCTCTCACATGTATGCCCACAAACCAACACGCGTAGTTCGCGCTTACAAATGCTGAATGTATACTTACAAATAAAATCCAAACCTCAAATGAACATAAGCCCCACAACTTTTGCCGACCTTCCCTGACACAGGGGTGACATTGGCAAAGTGAACCAATTTTTACAGTATGGGTGGTCAGCCTCATACCAACCTATAAGTCAAGGAACGTACTTACGCAAAAAACGCAACTAAGCTACACATATAGTGTAACTTCTTGCCTGCGTTATCCCCGAAGGGGTCGCATGTGGCGATTCAGGCCCTGTTTATTTTTACGGGTAAGGGGGCCGAAAAAACACACCAATCACTATCAGTTGAAGTATGGGTTTCCCAGCTCCCAGGGGGGCTGGTTCTCATTTCTTGTGAAGGCTGAGTAAGCCTTGAGATCGAACCCTTGCTCTCGGCATGGAATGCAAGCATTCTACCAATTGAGCTATTGACTTTTTTTACGAGCTTGGTCGTCGTCGCTACAAAGTGCCAATTCTCAAGCAAGACCCAGTTGCTGTAAGGCTGGATGGACCTTTGGTGACCGGTCATTGGTAAAGGTTTTATGATTTTTTCAACCCAGCGGAGAGCAAATTTGAAAATATAAATGGTAAATTTTTTGTGCTCCGCCGGGATTCGAACCCACAACCTTCCATTCAGAGTCCGAAGTGTTACCACTGAACTACGGATCGGTCAATTATTTAATTTATAATTTAATTTGCAAAGACGTTTAAGATTACAATTAAACGCACACCTACAAAAAGTGTTTTCTTGTGTACTCGTAAGTTCGCGCTTAATTACATGTACTTTAAAATAAAAATAAAACAAATCTCAAAGGAGCATTATTTTTTATTCCCTACTGATCAATTTGAATTTTTAATGAGGAATAAAGTTTCCTTCCTACATACATTCATACCTACTGGGATAAAATAAATAAAACACATTTTTCACGCTAGCAATGATGACCTTGATTCCTAGCTGATTGATTTGAATTTGGAATGAAAAAGAAGTTTCCAATTTTTATGGCAAATTTTTTCAAATTTATTTATACCTACCGAGGTGAAATAATTATAAAACGTTTTTCATCCTGGTAATAATGACGTTGATTTGAATTTGGAATGAAAAATAAAATTGTTTTTTTTTTATGGCTAAATGATTGTTATTTTTTTTCTAACACATGTAGGTATACCTACCGGCACGGCGTACAGATTAAAAAATATTTTGCATAATATGGGTCCTGTAATGTATAGTTTTATACTAAGTATTAGTAGTTTTATAGCAGGAATTTCATAGCCTGTGACCCATAGACAAATCTACCTATCGACTCGCTCAAACAAATCTCAAATATTAATTTCTTGGTAATTTAGATAAAAAAGGACAAGAGGGTCTTTGAAAAATGTATGTTAATTCATTAGATCGTCCCCTTAGTGCTTGCTTGTTTTATGTCCATCAGAGGTAATTTCAAATGAGCAAAGTTTCTATGTGTACTGGAGTAATGTGCCTTGTGAAAACTGGAAATTCATTTAAAAAATACTTAAAACAACTCTCACGTCGTGTTTTACGTTGTTATTTAGCTCAGATTGTGTAAAATGTGTTTCCTCAGACAATTTCATTGAAAGGCCATCTTTGAATCACATGATAGATAAACCAAATAAGGGATTACGAGATGCCTATTGATAATTTTAGGATTTCGGATGATTTCAAATACAGCTGGTATAGTTAATACATTTCCGATAAGCTCGTGAAGCATATCTATTGATTTGAAATGTTTCCATGTGACAGATATTAGTTGGAAACGCGTGGATTAGTTGTCTCTCTCCGAACAATGACTGTCGGATCACTGAAGACACTCTCTTTTGTCTGCCTTATCAGTTCTGTTCACTGGAACATCGGAGATCTCGAGTTAAAGACAGCCGTCCTTGTCTTACGATCATTCATGCTTGGCAATTTTGCGTGTAACCATTTACGGTCCGGTAAGAGATAATCATGGTTGGAATCGTCGATATAACGAAATTCTATTGGGGCTATTCTTAGACATTTTAGTCGTCGGTTGAGCCTACGTTTTGACAAACTAATGGTGCCTGATCTGAGAGTTTCATCAGCACGGTCGTTCTTACCTACCATTTTTTTTATATTTGTATGAAAACAAATCAGCTGTTCACTTTTTTTTTTTTTTTTTTTATAAATTTTATTTCAAAACAGTTTTGATACATTAAGTTATAAGATTATAAATACAAATGTGATAACAGAAAAAAACCAAAATATGAAATATTCGAAATTAATATTAATAAGTAATTACAAACATATTACAAATACAAAAAATACTTAAGAAAAAAACAATGTAAAACAACAATTAATATAAGTAAAAAGATGTATAATACAAGTAGGTACAAATTCGAGAAATATTTAATAAAAAATAAAACAAATAATGCAAATCAATAGTTAATATAAGTATAAAGAATTTTAAGTAGCAGGACTGATGGACTTTAAACTTTGAGCATCGAGCGAAGTGACAGTAGCCATAGGCGGAACAGAGAAAAACATTTTTTTAAAGGCGATTACATTAAAGTTGTGGAAAAAGTCAAAAGAGTGTAAGGTATTTAATAAAGAGCAGGTGCGGGTGATGTAGGTATTTTGAAGATAATTTGTTGAATGTATATTAGTATGGAATAGAGAAGGATGTCTTGTGTTAATAATTGGTGTATTAATAAACATTTTACTGAGGATGTATGGTGAGTCAATTTGATTGTTTAGTACTTTGTAAATATAAAGTGCATCCCTGTAGGTTCTACGAGATTCCAAAGTTTGAATAGAATAAAAAGAACAAGATGAAAGATAGTAATGAGAAAAATAAGAGCGTCTATAATTTTTATAATTAAGATACCTAATAAGTTTTCTTTGGACACTTTCAATCAAATTAATTTGATTTTTGTAATGAGGATTCCAGATAATAGACGCATATTCTAATCGTGACCTAATGAATGAATTGAAAATCATTTTGATGGTTTCTGTTGATTTAAATTCGTTACTTAGTCGCAGAATGAAACCAAGTAAACTAAAAGATTTATTAACAGCATGTTGAATATGTTCATGAAATTCCAGCTTGCTGTCAAGCAGCACTCCTAAATCTTTAATTAGATTGGTACGGTGAAGGGGCATATTGCCAAATTTATAATTGAAAAATATGTTATTTGTTTTTCTGCTGAATGTCATGACCTTACATTTGTCAATATTAAGGCTAAGATGGTTTGATAAAAAGAATTTTTCAATTTTGTTCAAACTTTGTTGAAGCAGGTTGCAATCCAATTGTGAGGTTATTCTTTTAAAGATTTTTGCATCGTCAGCATAAATAAGTAAGTTGCAATCTGGAGCGTAATCGATAATATCATTAATGAATATTACAAAAAACAAAGGACCAAGATGTGAGCCTTGAGGGACTCCGGAAGATATGGGAAGAAAATTAGATATGAAACCTTTAGTAGCTACTGCTTGGCTTCTGTTACTTAGGTAAGAAGAAGTCCATCTGAGTAGATCACCATGAATTCCAAAATTAGCAAGTTTCCTCAAGAGAGTGTTATGATCAATCTTGTCGAATGCTTTAGAAAGATCGGTGTAGATTACATCAACTTGATTTTTATTTTTGAATGCTTCAAAAATTTGGTCGGTAAATTCTAATAGATTGGACTCAGTGGATTTTTTGTTTATGAAACCATGTTGTTGGGAAATAATATGAGGACGAGCTGCAGAAAATATTTGATGATACACAATCTTTTCAAAGATTTTACTAAAGACTGAGAGTTTAGAGATGGGTCGATAATTGGTGATGTCAGTTTTGCTGTTAGATTTGTGTATTGGAGAAATGATTGCTGTCTTCCACAGGCTGGGGAAAACACCCTCAGTAATGGATTTTTTAAAGATAAGGGTGAGTGGGTAAGCCAATTGCTCTGAACACTTCAGTGCAAATAATGGATGTATTTTATCTGCTCCCGCACTTTTACGACCATCTATTGCCAGAAGATGTTTGCGGACATCATTTTCACATACAAAAATAGTGGCAATGTCGCAGACACCATCGTTTCCATTGTGTTTAGGTAGATGGTTATCAGGAACAGGGGCTTCATAAATGGAATTAAAGTAATCGACAAATGCATTACAAATATCGAGACCATTAGAAAACTTTTGATCGTCCAGGGTCATTTCATTAGGAATTTCCGATGCACCCCTTTTTGATTTGACATAACTCCAAAAATTACATGGGTCAGTTTTGATGTGGTCTTCCGTATTTTTTATAAAACGTTTTCGACAATGAATTTCGATTGCCTTTTGGCGTTTTCTCAAAGTTTTGAATGTCAGATAATCTAATGGATTGTTATTGATTTTCCAAAGTTTGTGGTACTTCAATTTTTCACGGATAATCTTCTTTAATGACATGGAGTACCAGGGTGGGAAATTATATCTGGACTGATTATTTAATGTAAAAGAAGGTACTTGTTCATGTATAATTGTGTTAAGAAGATGATGGAAATGCAAAGTAGCCGATTCAGCATTGCGATGATCAAGTTCTTTAAACCAATTTATTTTTGAGAGTTCACTTCGAATTTTGTCGTAATCTGCTTTGTGAAAAAGCGATATCTTGCGAGGTGCAGACTGAAAAACTGAAAAACACTTGCGACCATCTTGGATTGACAGGTCTTCATACAAATGCATCATTAGTTTGTCAAAGCGTGGGCTCAACCGACGACTAAAATATCTAAGAATAGCTCCATTTGACATCTACAGAACCCGATGTGATCAGTTCCATCAAAGGAGGGAGCTTGTGGTTTCCCAGCTCTCCAGGAGGCAGGTATTCAATTTTTGGGAAAGTTAAGTAAGTCTTGCGGTATTTTATTTTGGGTTTTGAACAAAACACCGAAACGGGAAACATTTTTGATACTCTTAGTTGGGTTCAAACCCGAGCTCTCGGCATGAAATGCAAGCACTCTACCAACTGAGGTATCGACCGGGCAACTACTAACCATTTACGGTCTGGTGAGAGATAGCAATTGGTGGAATCATCGGTATATTTTTTTTACGATATCTGTTCCTTGACTAATAGGTTGGTATGCGGCTGACCACCCATGCTATAGAAAATGGTTCATTTTGCCAATGTCCCCTCTGTTTCAGGGAAGGTCGGCAAAAGTTGCAGGGTGTATGTCCACGTGAGATTCGGGTTTTTTATATTGTAGGACCACATGCGGCATGTTTAAGCGCGAACTTGTGCATGCCTGTTTATGAAAGTGCATATAATGTGAATCTTTAATGTTACGTATATTTTGCAACATAGATTGGATTAGATTAGGTATGGCCAAGGGGATAGGTACTTTTTTAAAATGAAATGTTTTGGTAGTTTATTTAGTTGAAACTATACATTCATAAATGGCATACATGAATGAGCGTTGCCGTCTCACTAATGCGAGTTTCATACTTGTCACGCAGTCACTTAGACGTGAGTGTCAAGTGAGATCTGCCATCCATAAACAGGAATGGAATGCTCTGATTTAGCTGAATGTGTAGACAACCTACGCATACCAACAAAAGTGATTGAAGTGTATTTGAATCATCAATACTAAAGGACTATCTAATAGGGCTTCCACACGCTTGCCAACCCATCACAAGTCAAGCGCACAGTGTGTCGTCTAGAACATGCTAGCTGGACAAAATTTTGTCTACAAGGCAAGCGCACAGTGTGCCGTCTAGAACATGCTAGCTGGACAAAATTAGTCCATTAGACAAAATTTTGTCCAGCTAGCATGTTCTAGACGACACACTGTGCGCTTGGCTTGTAATGGGTTGGCAAGCGTGTGGAAGCCCCATAATGCCTCATTCACATTCAGCTCCTAGCGGGAGTGAGAAGGGAAGTTGACAGGGCATGTGTGTAAACGCGTATGATCGCGTTGAGGCGAGTGGCGAGGGAAGTGTGGTTTAAAATAGTTAACATAAGTTATTCTGGCACACGCTAGAATATTTTTATTTAGAAGATTCGATCGGATGCTCACACCTTTAAACAAATACAAATCTAATTATTTAGATAGATACCTACCAGTGGCAAAGCGTGCCATACAAGCCGATTCCCATCGGCTTCCCTTTTAAAATGAGGTAACAAAGTAGTTAAAAAATATAGGCACAAATTAAAAAAATACATTAAAAACCAAAGAAACAATACGTATTTTTACCCCATTGAAACCATACAGTCTACTTTATTATCATTTTAAACGTGAAAAAAAAAAAAAAAAAAAACGCAACTAAGCTACACATATAGTGTAACTTCTTGCCGCGTTATCCCCGAAGGGGTCGCATGTGGCGAGTTGAACCTATTTATTTTTACAGGTAAGGGGGCCGGCCTTACGCCAACCACTTCAGTTGAAGTGGAGGGTTCCCAGCTCCCGAGAGTGCTGCTACTCATTTCTTGTGAAGGCTGAGTAAACCTTGCCGGTATTTTATTTTGAGGTTTGAAATAAACACCGAAACGGGAAATCATTTCTGACACCCTTGGTGGGATTCGAACCCGAGCTTTCGGCATGGAATGCAAGCACTCTACCACCTGAGCTATCGACCGGTCTAACCGATGGGAATCGGCTTGTATAGCACCCTTCGCCACTGATACCTACATCTAGAGACACAGACACACTCACACAAGTACAACACACAGACACTCAGTTTTAACAATATTAATAATAAAAAAGTGAAAAAAAGTGTTTTTTTAATGTTTTTTTTGTGGTGACACTTTTTAAGTTATGTATTTTTGTTAGCCTTTATAATTAAGATAAAAAAAAAACAATCAACACATTCCATTGCTGTTACTCTTTTACTAATTTTAGGGCCCTTAGGTGTGACGCACACAAAAACGGCGCTCTTCAATTATGTGTACCTTATAAATAAATTATCCTTGTATATATATATAATATATATATATATATATCTGTACCTTAGAGCATAAACAACGGTAGTCACATTTAGTGAATTGTGCAGGAGACGAGTTTTAATGAAAATGTGCACTTTTTTAAACCATCATAACTTCTAAACTAGACGAGATATTTTTGATCTGTAAAAACTGTTTATCTTCTTTTATCAATATTTATTAAATGTGAAGTAATGTGAACAACGTATGTGGAACTTCCGTGGTTTATGCTCGCACTTTTATGTGCATCCCATATTTATTACACTTGATATCTCAGTAACTATGAGTCCGAGGACTCCAATATTTTTACCACTTATATAGGGTCCGCCAAATACCTTTTTTTTTTTTAAATGCTATAAAAAAAAAAACTACTGAATATTTCCTCAAATTTATTTTTTTATTTGAAAGTACAATCCTTCCGGTTAATAATGGAAAATAATTTCATTCAAATGGCTGCCTCGGCTGGCCATGCAGTAGCCTACACGATCGGTCCAATTTTTAAGCACATTATCGATTGTGTGCAGCTGTATTTCACCAATAGCTTCACGAATATTGTCCTTTAAAGCGTCAATTGTCTCTGGCTTGTCGGCGTAACACTTATCTTTGACGGCACCCCACAAATAATAGTCCAACGGTGTCAAATCGCAGCTCCGAGGTGGCCAAACAACATCAGCTCTGCGGCTGATAATGCGATCTTCAAAAACAGGGCGCAAAACATCGAGTGTAGCTTCGGCTGTGTGGCACGTAGCGCCGTCCTGTTGAAACCAAATGTTGCCAATATCCTCCTCTTCAATTTTTGTGAACAAAAATTCATTCAACATGACCCGATAACGATCGCCATTGACTGTAACGGCCACTCCTTGCTCATTTTCGAAGAAAAATGGCCCAATTATGCCTCTGGACCAAAATCCGCACCAAACAGTGACTCGTTTTGGGTGCAACGTCTTTCCAATGTATGCGTGCGGGTTTTCTGTGCCCCAAATGCGACTATTTTGCTTGTTTACATACCCGCCAAGATCAAAATGGGCTTCATCTGAAAAGATTATTTTTTTGGCAAAATCGGCATCTTTTGTAAGTCGATCGCAGGCCCACTTAGCGAAGCGAAAACGCATTGGATGGTCAGTTGGCTTCAACTCCTGAACCAATTGGACTTTGTAAAGCGTCATACCAAGGTCTTTGTGCAAAATTCGTCTTAATGATGTCTCCGAAATGTTCAATTGTTGAGAACGACGGTGAATTGATGTTGATGGCGCTTCACACACACTTTCTGCCACAGCGGCAATATTCTCGGGTGTACGCATTGTTTTTGGCTTTTCACGCTTTGGTTTATCGATGAGGATGCCAGTTTCTTTCACTTTTTTCACAAGATAACGAACATACGGAGCCGACGGTGATTCTCTTCTTCCAAAATCCGTACGCAATTTTCGCACACATTCTGCAACATTACCATGATTTTCAAAGTAATGTCGCAATATTTCCCAGCGTTGTTCAAGCGTATACACAACCATATTCGTTCAGCGGAAGGATAAAACTAATTATCTGTCAAATCAGACATGAGCTAAGTGTTGCCATTCACGAAATAAGCACTAGTTGAAAAAAAAAACGTTAGATTAGAAAAGCTAATTATAATAATTTCTGCATCATTAACTCAAAAACGCAAAGAAGAGGACTTCCGTTGTTTAAGCTCTAAGGTACATATAATATATTATATACTAAGACCATAAAGTGCAAGAAACAAAAACGAGAGGCTTAGGGTACAAAACGCTTTGTTCTGTAATTATCTACAATCTAAGTTGCATACAAAAACCTAATCTTAAATGAAAATGAGCCCTGCAACTCTTGCCGACCTTCCCTGAAACAGGGTTGACATTGGCAAAGTGAACCATTTTTTTACAGTATGGGTGATCAGCCTCATACCAGCTCATACGTCAAGGAATACCAACAATTAGTTTTATCCAACTTTATTAAACAAACTAAGTCTAAGTCTAAGCTGCAAAGATATATATCATTTAAGATACATATGAAATGCAATCCCACAAGCAGAAACGTATAAGTTACCGCTTACACATGCCGCTAAGGACTTATAACATAAAAACCCAATCTCAAATAAACATAAGCCCTACATTTCTTGCCGACCTTATCTGAAACAAGGGTGACATTGGAAAAGTGAACCATTTTTGTACAGTATGGGTGGTCAGCCATTACAATAATTACATTAGTAATTACAATAACTAAAACACTAAGCAAAAACAATAAAATTAAAATCTACAAAACCTGGATTAAAAATGAGAAGATGAAAACTTCAAAGCCTTAGCTTAAGCCGCCAACATTAAAGATCAGGCACCATTTTTTTCGGTCCTTACATGCTTCTTTCATTTCATCCAGTCATAATATTTAGCATTGAAGAAAGATAATTCTCAGAATGGTTTAATGTTATCTTGAAATGATAAAAAAGAAATGCTTTGAGCATTTAAATCATGAAAGATAAACGAAAGTGAAAACATAAAAATATATTACCAAAAAAAAAGGGAATTAGTCCCGAAGGAAAAATTCCCCATTTTCCAAATAATAGTGAACCATAAAAAATAATGCGTTTCCTTTGTAATTTTTTTATTCAGTTGCTTTTATAAGATTGGACGTTAGATTCGACAATAAAAATTAATGTTTTTTAATAATGGCACATCTGGTCCGAGTTTTTTTTAAGGTCCTTTCCCCTGTATCTTTTGTATCTATCTGATTTTTTGACTTGTAGGTTGGTATAAAAAACGCAACTAAGCTACACATATAGTGTAAATTCTTGCCTGCCTCACACCGACCACTTTCATTTATAGTGGGGGTTTTTCCAGCTCCCGGAAGGGCTGGTTCTCATTTATTGTGAAGGCTGTGTACACTTTGCCGGTATTTATTTTGGGTTTGAAATAGACATCGAAATGGGAAATCATTTCAGACACCCTCGATGGGGATCGAACCCTTGCTCTCGGCATGGAATGCAAGCATTCTACCTACCGAGCCATCAACCGGACTTTTTACGATCTTGTAAAGATCCATCCATTAAGGCTGGATAAACCTTTCAGTGACCGGTCTTTGGTAAAGGTTTATAAAGTTTTCAACACAGCGAATAGCAAATTTGGAAATATAAATTGTATATTTGTTGTGCTCCGCCGGGATTCGAACCCACAACCTTCCATTTACTGGTATCACGACATAGTTAAAGTTACCATTCGAGTGTTTTATGTATTTAATTATCTTTTAAAAATGTTATTTCTTGTGTATGTTCCTTGACTTATAGGTTGGTATGCGGCTGACTACCAATGCTGTAGAAAATGGTTCACTTTGCCAATGTCACCCCTGTTTCAGAGAAGGTCGGCAGGAGTTGCAGGGCGTATGTTCATTTTAGATTCGGGTTTTTATATAGTAGGCCCACATGCGGCACGTGTAAGCTCGAACTTATATTTGTCTTTTTGTGAAAATGCATGCAATGTGAATCTAACTTTGCAATTTTTAAACTATCGGAAAAAAATCTAATCTCTAAACTAGAGCCAAGAATTCCAAACACTCTGGCCATCTCTAGTGAAATGGCGACATAGTTACCGTTACCATTTGAGTGTTTTACTTATTTAATTCTCTTAGACACTTGCTGTATATAAAGCGAGGTAGGAATGTACATAGAACAGCTGGAATAACAGCTATTATAAGTACATATCGTCCGCTAAGTGCTTGTTTGTCTTATGCCCATCAGAGTTTCAATTAATATTATTAATTCAAACATCCCACTATTCAATAAAATTAATTTAAATGTCCAGTACGTTCTACGCGCTCCGCCACATCACATCTTTTCCATATAGCACCATGCAAAACTAACTACCTTCCAAACTCATTCATTCATGGAAGCTGCCCAACTTACAATAAATATACTCCCGACTTTGATCTTAAAACCATTCATTACATTTTGTAACTGACTTTTCTGATAATTTTTAATACTTTCTATGACTTCTCACTTATTCTCTTTTTTTTGCATTCTTGTTCTTTTATCAAATAATTTATGGAAAATTCACTGGTATTGTAAACTGCTAATTTAACGTCTTACATTAGGTTTCTTTCATAGCTATTGTGAAAGAATGACCCCGACCTCCAATCAATATTTGATTGCTTAATTCTGGTAAATATTTCTCGGAAGTGGGTAATAATATGATGGAATTTGAACAGGAAAGACGATGTACATCAGCTGATTTACGTATATGCAACAATTTTTTTGATTTGGAAGGTAGAAATCACACTTAAACGTATCTAAGCTACACATTTAGTGTAACCTCTTGCCGCGTTATCCCCGAAGGGTTTCGCATGTGGCGAGTGGAACCTAATTATTTTTACAGATAAGGGGGCCGGCCTCACTTCAGTTAAAGTGGGGGTTTTCCAGCTCCCGAGGGACCTGGTGCTCGTTTACTGTGAAGGCTGAGTAAACCTTGCCGGTATTTTATTTTGGGGCTTAAAATAAACACCGAAACGGGAAATCATTTCTGACACCCTCGGTGGGATCCGAACCCGGGCTCACGGCGCGGAATGCAAGCACACTACCAACTGAGCTATCGACCGGACTAAACACTTAATTTTGATTTCTAACATCACATCAAAAATTTGGTTGCATATAAGTAAACCAGCTGATGTACATCATCTTTCCTGTTCAAATTCCATCGTATTATTACCCACTTCCGAGAAATATTTAACCGAGGTCCTTACCAGCATTAAGCAATCAAATTTGATGTGTAAATCAAATATTGAATGGAGGTTGGTGCAACAGGCCCTTAGACTATTTATTTTGGAGATCGTCTCTGAATCAAATGGTAGATAAGCCAAACAGGCACCGGAGGGACGATATAGCCGAGTCGTTTTTCAGCTGCAGGTGTTGTGAAGTATTTACTGCTAAGAGTGTTTTACTGCTTCTGTTTATTTATTTCCTCATTTCCCAGTGCAAACAAATTCAAAGTGAATTATAGTTTCAACTTGTTTGAAATGCGCTAAAAAGAAACGCAACTAAGCTACATGTATAGTGTATCATTTTACCACTTCAGTTTTCCCTCAAAGGGGCTGCATGTAGCGAGTGGAATTTATTTATCTGTACAACTTCAGTGGGAGTCGGGGTTTCCCAGCTGGTATTCATTTCTCGTGAAAGCTGAGTTAACCTTGCTGGTATTTTATTTTTGAGTTTGAAATAAACACGCAACTAAGCTACACATAGAGTGTAACTTCTTGCCGCGTTACCCCCGAAGAGTTACGCATGTGGCGAGTGGAATCTATTTGTTTTTACACGTAGGGGGCCGGCCTTACGCCAACCATTTCTGTTGAAGTTGGGGTTTCCCAGCTGGTACTAATTTCTTGTGAAAGCTAAGTAAACCTGGCCGGTATTTTATTTTGAACCAATGCGTCTTATGAAAACTTTTTACATAACTTTTGATTTTGATTTTTAAAAATATCAAAAACAACTCTCACATTATCGTGTTTTACGTTTTTTTCTTACCTCAGATTATGTAGAATGTGATTCTTAAGACAATTTCATTTAAAGGTCGTCTTTGAATCAAATGGTAGATAAGCCAAGCAAGCACTGGGAGGACGAGATAATATTTTACAGGCGATTTTTTTTGGCTTTAAAATAATTTCTCAAGAGAATAAAAATGACAAAAATGTTTATCTATTTTTTGATATAAAAGAAAAATAATATTATTGCATACTTTGCAAAAATAATAAAATTAATTTTTGACAGTCTTGACATTAAATTAATGGATAACATTGTTACAAAAAAATCCGTATTTTTTCATTTTTGTTTATTTGGAAAACATTTTTTGGAATTTTCCAGATTAGTTAAAAAGACGAAAATGAATGTACAGAAAAGAAAGACTCCAAGGTGTGTGTAGTCTTTTAACATTGATATATTTTATCATGCGATTCAAAATGGCCGCGCGTGAACAGCTGATTGGAGAGTCAAATGTGCGCCATTTGAGAAGTATTACGTGAAATGTGCATTAGAAAATACTATGTTCTTTCAATTGAGTCTTATAGAATCAAAAAAGGCAATGTAGGAAAAAAAACATTTGTGATTGCGGTAAACGCCCTGAAATAAAAAAAACAGCAAAAACAAGAAAAAAATTTTGACCCGCGCATTTGAGAGTCAATGTCACTCCATTGTTCTTTCTTTCTACAAACCGTGTACGCACGCAAATAATAAAACTGTCGTGAATGATTCTCGCATTATTATATGTTTCCCTCAGACTTTATTACTTTCAATGCATCCGTTCCTATTCCTCACGATATCAAAACATAGAAATCCAAAAATATAAAATGTAATTTTCTTGTTTTTCCATAAAATCCTACATTACTGATTATTGGTTCTACACGATTCAATGCACCAAATGCATGTGTACAGAAAAGGAGATTTGATTATGAAATCGGCACAATTTTTATTTCACGGACTAATATTTTTCTCGGCGGTCAAACTTCACACTTACTTGGTACCAAGGTTTTTAGCAACCAATAACAAAATATTTATTTTCCTCTTCCCTGGTTGAACAACATCACATTTTTCCTCCTAATTTAAATGAGCCGAGTACTTTTAAGATAAGTATTTTCCCGGAAAACTGAACCTATTATTATTTCCATTTCTTGTAAGTATTTTAAAGGACACCGGCGACAATACTGTCTTATCACAGACGCTGTTAAGATTGGGGGGAGCGTTTAACGTAGGCTGGGTGGTAGTTCGTCGCTCCAGTGCTTGTTTGGCTTATCTATCAATTGGTTCAAAGATGATCTTTCAATGAAGTTGCCTTAAGAATCACATTCTGTACAATCTGAGTTAAGAAAAAAAACGAAAAACAAATCTATTTCCAGTTTTCATAAGACACATTGGTCCAGTACACATACAAACAGTGCTCATGTGAAATTACCTCTGATGGACATAAGACAAACAAGCACTAAGGAGACGAGTTGCTGAACGGGCTTGAAAGGGTGGCCAATGCCCCAAGTATTACACTCTTCGTTTAAATTCAACCATCGTGTTTAAGAAAAAAAAAAAAAAAAAACTAAGAGAGACTCTAGTTAGGATTTTAGTTTAAATATTTTTTGATAAAATATTGTAACTTTGTCGCTATTACGCTAGGAGTGGCCAGAGCCTATGCAGAGTTGCCTCTATTTCTTATAGTTAATTATTAATACATCTCAGGATTCATTATTTGATGAGCGCAATTTTTTTTGTGTAAAGAGCTTTCTGTGAGCTTATTTTTCGCTATAGAAAGTGCAAATTCTCAGGTAAGAACCAGTTGTAGTGATGCTGGATGAACTTTTAATGAACGGTCTTTGGTAAAAGAAACTCCGGGAAGATCAATCTTATTTTGTGCCCCGTCATGAATCAAACCCACAACCTTCCAATTACAAATGCGAAGCGTTAAATATTACAACAGATTACGGACGGGCTTAACTTTCTTACTTTACATGTCCAGTACCCTTAGTACGAGTTGCAAAACTTGAGTAATGCAAAGTTTACAGCAATTATTAAAGAGTGATTTCCCCCAAAATCTGCCGTTTTTGTTTGTTTGAACTTGATTTTCTTCATCGCTGCTTTCTCTTTTGCTAAGACCTTTAAGTGTAAGAAACAAAATCGGCAGATTTTGGGAGAAATCACTCTTTAATATTTTCCGTAAACTTTACTTTTTGTCAACTTTACTTTACGTTTTGCAACTCGTACTAAGGGTACAGAACCAGCTATGCTCAGTATCTCCAGTGACTAGCGGCAGCCACTGCGTTAACCTTTCCTTGAAACAGGTCTGTCAGTGTGCATTCTTCACCAATAGGGTAATTTATATATTTTTTATATCATAAAAATTAACAACATTTTTCAAAATGCTTCTGCGTTTAAAAATATATATCTCTTGCGTAGTTTTAAAATTATATAGCATTTTAGATTTCCGGTAAAACAGGGCAATTTTATTATTCAGGCGGGTGTGACGTCGATGGATCTTCGGATCTTCGGAGTGTACCGACGGGCTTGCCGGCCGCGCTGCGTTTTGGTGGGACTCAAATTCTCGGCATTTTATTTTAGAAAATATCTTTACTTTTAACTTCTTAAAAAAGATATGATTTTGATCCTTGAAATGTACTTTACACAACCATAGTATTTTTAATCGTTTATTACTGACATATGTGCCGAGTCCTGGATATCCCCGCTTTCAAAAATGGTGTCCTATCCACGGTCGAGCAGGCCTCACCTCTGAAGGTTTGTCCTGCACTTTGTCACCCCAGTCCTAAATCTGTTGAGGGCTCTCGATGTACCTATTGTATGGTAGCTGGTTGCCAGGTGGGAGAGTCTCGGCTGGTTTCATCTAATTTCTACTATCTCTCCACAGTATCAAGCGCCTCTATTCGGACTGGTAAAACGTTATGGTTGAGTATAAATTTAATACTTTATACTTAAAGTACAGGTGAGTTGGGAATATTTAGCTTCAGGGCATGTTGTTTGGCGGGAAAAGCGAGAAATGCAAATTAGCCGACGATTTAAGCCGCGGCAGGCGTGGGGAATTGAAAATTACGCGTGGAGCCCGGCGGATAACGAATATCGGCCACTTTTGCCGCCTTTCCGTGAAAGGAGGTTTCCCTGAATTATTCCAAATGAACCCACCCATCGGATAGGAGAGAAATAAGTTAGTTTTTTACGCGAGGCAAGGTTGTGAATCAGCTAGAAATATAAAAACTCTAAGGCCCAGTATTTTCAATGTAGGTAAGCATAGTGACTTTATGGTGAAAGAAAAGGACGCACTTATGTTAATCGTGTCGATAGTTTAAAGTCACATTAGCTAACGTTGAAAATACCGGGACTAAAAGGGTGTTGTGTTTTGACATTGTGAAGATTAATTTTTAATTAGTCTAAATCTAAATCTGAATCTAAGTTGCAAATATATAAATCATTTGAGATTCATATAAATCGCATTCCCACAAGCAGTCATGTATAAGTTCGCGCTAACACATGCCGAATGTGGGCCTACAATATAAAACCCAATCTCAAATGAACATAAGCCCTGCAACTTTTGCTGACTTTACCTGAAACAGGGGTGACATTGGCAAAGTGAACCATTTTTTACAGTATGGGTGGTCAGCCTCATACCGACATATAAGTCAATGAAAAAAGTAATGTAAATAAAAAAAACAAAGTTTTTCTACACGAGTTGGTTTATTTTCTCGAGTGCTTCTTGTGTTATAACACCATTTTCAAGAGAGCAATCAGGATCTAACAACTAACTTTTCATCCCCCCCAGTGCTTGTTTCGCTTATCTACCATTTGATTCAAAGATGACCTTTAGACGTGATTGTTTTAAAAATCACATTCTACACAATCTGAGCTAAGAAAAAAACGCACCACACGATAATGTGAGAGTGATTTGAAATATTTTTAAAATCAACTGGCCGGTGGCAAAATGACCGGTCGATAGCTCAGTTGGTAGAGTGCTTGCATTCCATGCCGTGAGCTCGGGCTCGAATCCCACCGAGGGTGTCAGAAATGATTTCCCGTTTCGGTGTTTATTTCAAACCCCAAAATAAAATACCGGCAAGGCTTACTCAGCCTTCACAAGAAATGAGTACCAGCCCCCTCGGGAGCTGGGAAACCCCCCACTTCACTAAAGTGGTTAGCGTCGGCCCCCTTACCTGTAAAAATAAATAGGTTTACCTCGCCACATGCGACCCCTTCGGGATAACGCGGTAAAAAGTTACACTATACGTGTAGCTTAGTTGCGTTGCGTTTTTAACTTCCACTTTTCATAAGATACATTGGTCCAGTACACATACAAACATTGCTCATGTGAAATTACGTCTGATGGACATAAGACAAACAAGCACTGAAGGGATATTTTGGTGTGATATCACATAATACATACATTAAAGGACTTCTTCCTGTATAAAAACAATAAGAAAAAATTCACTTTATTTTATTTTATGTTAATTTAATCCTCTACGTATATATGTACTTAAATAAAAAGTCAGTTGGTTTTTTATTCTCGCACTTCGTATGCCTGAATTATTCATGAAATAAATTCTATTTTTTCTCTCATGCAATTCCGCTTGAAATAATTTTTTTTGAAGCAAATTCTAATCTAATCTAATCTAATCTAAGTTGCAAAGATATGTTACATTGGAGATTCCCATTACATGCATTCCCACAACCAAGACACGTACAAGTTCGCGCTTGCACGTGCCTCATGTGAGCCTACAACATAAAAAACAATCTCAAATGGACATACACCCTGCAACTCTTGCCGTCCTTCCCTGTAACAGGGGTGACATTGGCAAAGTGAACCATTTTTACAGCATGGGTGGTCAGCCGCATACCAACCTATAAGTCAAGGAACTCGGAAGCAAATTATTTTTGTTTTTTTTCCCTTAAAGTTTTTGAGCATCCTAAAGGTGCTACTAGTTCTCTAAGGTAGCCTGACTTACCACCGTATTCACAATCAAGACTACCCTAACGTCTACAGCAACTGGGTCTTGCTTGAGGATTGGCGCTTTGTAGCGACGATGAAGCTCGTATAAAGTCCGATCGATAACTCAGTTGGTAGAATGCTTGCATTCCACGCCGAGAACAATCGTTAAGCCTCCATCGAACGTGTCAGAAATGATTTCCCGTTTCGGTGTCTATTTCAAAACCAAAATAAATACCTGCAAGGCCTTCTCAAGAAATCAGAACCAGCCCTCCCGAGAGCTGGGTAACTTCCACTTCAACTGAAGTAGTTGGTGTCTTAGAGCCCGTTCCCAATTGTCGGGTGTCGGATCCGTATATTCATCGGAGGTTCTCGTTGCAGAACATTTCAGACAAAATCGGTTTCCGACAAGTGGGAATAGCTCCATACATAATGTTCTGCCACTGGAACCTCCGATTAATATACTAATATGTGGGAACGGGCCCGTAAAACTAAATAGCTCCCGAACCGCCACATGCGACTCCTTCGGGGATAACGCAGGCAAGAAGTTACTCTATTTATATAGCTTAGTAGCTTAGCGTATATTTGAAGTATGTTGTGATATTTTGTAACACTGTGTTTTCATAACCTTTTGCTTTTTTCATTCAACAAGGAACAATAAAGATCTCACTGTCAAATGAAAACGTTCCTTTCTTTTCAAATGTCACTGACTCTGTCATGGCTTTTGTTAAATGCTGTGCGACATGCATACATTATATATATAAAGAAAACTTGCATGCAACCTTACGTTCCAACTCAGTGATACCTTTTACATGTCGACGGTTAAAAGGAAGTAGGGCATAAACGACAAAAACTAAATTGTTCAGGAGAGCAGTTTAAAGTTTGAGACTGCAAAAAAGTGGCATAACTTTTTTATTTTTTATCATATCGTTGAAATCAAAACAGCTCTAAAATAAAAATAAATGAAGGCATTTATTGGCATTCCTATTAATGTAAGTAGTTTTACGATTTTTTTATGTCACAAGCGCCTTTAGGACAAAAAAGGCCTAAATATTGTTGGTTACACCAAAACCATACTTCGAAAACGCAGTTGTTGCTTGGACATAAACAACAACAAAAATCATCGTAGACCTATGGGAGTTAGAAAGAGCGCATTAGAAAGAGCGGAAAATTTTAAGTAGGATAGCTTTCATTACTTATTTTTGACCAAAACGCGTCGCTTATGCGACTTATACTTTTAACCGTCGATATCTACTTGCAGTACCCAGCGTGTTTCACTACGCAATTTCAGTTCCTTAAAAGTAAAACTGAATAAGTAACATGTGAAAATACAAAAAGTGTGTGAAAATCCTGTAATTTAGAAAGTTTTCATGAGCACTTCCTTATAATTAGTTCACTTACTATGTATCAAAAGTAACACCCAATAGAATGTTTTATCTACGATTTCTCAAATCAGTGAATCAGCACTTATTCAGTTCAACCTTTTGTGTATTTTTACTTATGATTGTTGACTTATAAGTTGGTTTGAGGCTGTAGAAAATGGTTCACTTGGCCAACGTCACCCCTGTTTCAGGGAAGGTCGGCAAGAGTTGCAGTTATGTTAATTTGAGATTGGGTTTTTATATTGTAGGTCCACATGCGGCATGTGTGAGCACGATATTATGCGTGTCTGCTTGTGGGAATGCATTTAATATGAATCTCAAATGATAAATATCTTTGCAACTTAGATTTAGATCGTGTGTCTGTGTGTTTTTACTTACTTGCTGTGTGTGTCTTTAGATGTAAGTCTTTGAATTGTTGTACTATTGTTTACTCGAAGCTTCAGATTGAGAAGATTTTCACATGGTCTGGCAAAAGCTAAAGTAACCCTTATACACCTATACATACAAATGGCCGTTGCGCTAGATAATACTACAGATTAACTGTGAACTTAATGTGAGTAAATCCTAAAATAAATTTAATAGAAGTATTATTAAATTGAACTCAAGCTAACTGTAACTTTATATTATTTATTTAAACCATTTGGTTGTGTAAAGTCGTAGAGGTTTTATGCTTCATGTACAGGTATGAGGTTGGAGCCATTCAGGAAGGAAGGTGGAAGGCTGTCCTAGCAGAACTACGGCCGGAAGTCAACTTCAGCGTTTCCACTACAAAAGCAGGCTACTTTTGCCGCAAGTTTTCCATGTACGAGTAGGTATGGGATACCCGTAGATATTGTAACGAATGTGTAATTGTATGTTTTTACTTGTGTGAGTGCGTCTGTGTCTCTAGATGTAGGTGTTTTTTTAAGAAACCCTGTGCGGACGACTCCCTAGATTTCAGAGACTCTAATGCCCGTTTTCACCGACTCCTTCTAAACCGTCACCTAGCTAAAAGTATTTAAATATAAAAGACTCTTTAAACGGGTACCTAACACCGTTGAGTTTCACGAGTGAAACTGTCACCTAAAAATCGGCCACCTAGCTAGGAGCCTGTTTAGCAAGCAACTAGTGTTGTGAAACTCGATTTTTGTAAATTCGAAATGTATTGTATGGTTTATAAAATAAAATACACATTTCAAATAAAAACAACAAATGATTATTTGACGTTTTGTAACGAGATGGATTTGTTTGTTAGGTAAAATGGAACATGAGATTTGAATTTGAATGAAAAGAAAAACAAAAGAAGGTAAAAAAGAGGGAAAAAGCTTGCCAGGCGGGATAGCCACAAGCCTGTCTAATTAAGAATAATTATTATTATTGTGCTGTGGTTAATTGTGTATACATTGTGAAAGAAATAAAAGTAAACATAATATGTTTACTTTAAAGTGGCTGTTATATTATTAATTGTGTTAATCAGCAGGACAGAGAGGAAAAAACCCTCACAGTTTATAATAATATCTACCATTTACGCTGCAAATATTATTTTTTAATTGAATTTTTATCTATGCAATGATGTGTACAAAGTATATTTTGGTATGCACACACTATAATACGGCTTGTTGTCTGCAGCTGCATTCAGATGCGTTTCTCTGTTGCGTTTTTCGTTGTTGACAATTTACATCAATATTCGACATGTAAAATCGGCATTTTCAAATACACGGCGGTCACCTATCAATCATCGATGTCATCAAATTAAAGAAGAAACATGCTTCAACTTTTCAGAGGATGACCGCGAGAAACTTGTTCAATCCTGCTACATGGGGCTACACTTATGCCTCCCATGTCTGCCACAGATATCAGCTGATTGCCTTCAGTGGCATAAAATTGTAATGCCTCTAAGTAATTCCTGTGTGTCACTGAATTGTTTCTGTAGATAATAATACAAAAAAAGAAGTAACAATTCATCTGAATAATATTATCATAAGGCCTGTAATATGACAAATTTATGGTAGGTACCTACCTATAAACATCGATCAGTGTAAAAGATCGATGTTTTTAAACACTCAATAAATTCATGGACGATAATAGATATTTCCACAACATATTTACCAAAACTATATTTGTACCTACAGCTCTGTTGTCCGAAAACTTAAAAAAATACTACAATTTTATCCAGCAAGGACCTACACGAATGTATTTTTTGACAGCCGATATCCCCACCAAAAATCGATGTCATACTATTATCGAAAAAAAATGACCTTTCTCAAAACTTTTCGGTCGCCGATAAGTCGAAGCAGCTTGTATATCTTCAAGAGTTTCTAAAAAGACAAGGATATCGGTGTGCATGTTCACTTATTTGCAGTTTAAACATGACATAACCTCACTGACAGGTCGCTAAAGTGTTCTTTAGCGTAAGAGACAGTTTAGGGAGCGGAACATCGGCCTCCCAAAATTTAAGAAGTTCTTAGCGAGTTAAGAGGTTCTTAAAGGCTGGTGATAACAAAACTGGTACCTAAATATTTTTAAACAGCACTTTATCTTTAAATATTCTTGGTGAAAACGGGCATAAGGGTGCTATTCTTACACATTTTAGTCGTTCGTTGAGCCCACGCTTTGACAAGCTAATGATGCAGTTGTATGAAGACCTGCCAATCAAAGATTGCTGAAAGTGAAAAGCTGATAAGTCTTCATACAAATATTACCGATATTCGGTAGGTAAGAATGACCGTGGTGTTGAGACTGCCAGCCCAGGCATCATTAGCTTGTCAAAGCGTGGGCTCAACGGACGACTAACAATTTACTAAGCAAAAAAAAAAACGCAACTAAGCTACACACATAGTGTAACTTCTTGCCGCGTTATCCCCGAAGGGGGTCGCATGTGGCGAGTTGAACCTATTTATTTTTACAGGTAAGGGGGCCGGCCTTACGCCAACCACTTCAGATGAAGTGGGGGTTTCCCAGCTCCCGAGAGGGCTGGTACTCATTTCTTGTGAAGGCTGAGTAAACCTTGCCGGTATTTTATTTTGGAGTTTGAAAAAGCGCTAACCACTAAATTAATTCAGTAACCCCATTAGGACTAAGCTGCACATACAGCGCATATTCCAACTCTTTATGCGGCGTGCTGAACACATGTTAAGCCTCAGTGGGCACTTAGTTACTTGGTGACAAGATTAATGGGTCGCCCATTGCGATAGTTCCGGGTCGCGTGTTCCCATTCCTAGACCTAAAAGGAATGTTTACTCAGACAAGCACACGGAAAAAATTTAATTCATCAAGTAGTTTCAGTTTTTCCATATTTACTCAAAAACTATTGACATTATAAAAAAACGGTTTCGATACTACACAATACAATGTATAGTTCTATAAATAGAATGAAAAAAAATATTTCCAAAACATAGCACACACGAGAAAGTAGCTACAGAAGTGAAAAAAACGTATTTTTTTTAAATATTTTTTTGTGGTCGCAATTTTTAAGTTATATATTTTGTTTAAACTTTATAATTAAGATAAAAAATTAATAAACATGCTTGATTTTTTTCATTACTGTCACTTTTTTGCTAAGACCATAAAGTGTAAGAAACAATAACGGCAGATTTAGGGTATGATACTTCCGTGTGCATTTCTGAGTGAACATTCCTTTTAGGTCTAGGAATGGGAACACGCTTCCGGGTCGCATAGCCTAGCAAAGGTACTGCCTGCACTTAATAAAACAGTACCTACCGACTAAGCTGCGATAGTCTATGGTATTAGGGTTTACCTGTAGTATAAAAGATGTTACAGTAACTGTTTCTCTATCGCTATTCCATTAGGAGTGGCCAGAGCCTCTGTAGAGCTGCCATTATTTCTTCTTATCCTTACATACCTCTTTCAATTCATTCACATCCATCACCTTTTTCATGCATTTTTTTCTTTTACGCTCGCTTTGTATATCCCATTCTTTCACAATCTCCTCAATCTGATCACTCCATTCTTTTTTTGGTCGTCCCTTACCTCTTTTTCCTTTCACACTTTTTCTCTACCTATATATACTTTGTCAGTCCAAACCATCTCATCACATTCTTTTGCACCTTAACTTTCTTTTATTTTTGCGACTTAGATTATAGAAAAGTAGATAGGTATAGAAACCCAAGTACTAAAGTACTATACTAAGTTGCAAATATGTGTAACATTAAAATTTCACATAATATGCATTTCCACAAGCAGACACGCATAATTTCGCGCTCACACATGTCGCATGTGGACCTACAATATAAAAACCTAACTTCAAATGAACATAAGACCTGCAACTCCTGCCGACCCTCCCTGAAACAGGGGTGACATCGGCAAAGTGAACCATTTTCTACAGCATGGGTGGTCAGCCGCATACCAACCCATAAGTCAAGGAACATACACAACAAGTTACATTTTTAAAATCAACAAATAACAATATGTATGGACATCAAAAACTAACCAGAAAACAAATTCTAATTTAAAAAAGCCTAGCCGCTAACATTACGGATACACCGCCATTTATTTCTGTCCTTGCACACTCCTTTCATTTCCTCCAGAGTCATAACTTAAAGAAAAGGGAAAAGTCAACCCTGTTTTATTTTTTTTCAAAACGCCGAGTGACACGGGAAAACAAAAGAAATATTAAATTTCCCGCGTAAATTCTCCGCTGCGAGAAAGTGTTTACTGTTACTGTGCCTGTAATGTGACGTACATATTTTTTCCGCGAAAATTTTGGCGCCAAAAACGTGAGGAAAATATTTACCGAGTAGTTAGGCGATGGTGTCGTACTATAACGTTTTATTCTTGCCATAGCCAATAACATTTTTTCCCCTAGTTTGCATTTTTATAACTGGCAACAACGCAGAAAGTCCTTTTTTTCCGGTCTCTTGGTTGGCAGAAGGTCAGGGTTTGATCCATACCATCTTCTCCACCAGCCTGTTGTCTAGTGGTTGACGCTACAGGCTCGTAATCTAAAGGTTAAGAGTTCCACTTCGGCGGAGTAAATAAAAAAATATAATCACTTGTTTATTTGTAAATTTGATTTTCACTGGGTTGAAAAAGTCATGGGCATTTTTTAGGTTTACGTTGGAATAACGGTCGTTTGACTTATTTACAATTGTAATAACTCCATAGCTAAAATTTGTTATTGGGATATAAAGGTAGGGTTCCACCAAAATCGTGTGCAGCACAATTTGTTACGCACAATTTGTACAGAACTTGGAGAGTGCGCGCACTGCGCCATTTGAATGGAAGCGTCTGTGTCCACCAACAAAGCTGTGCGGAACTTGGGTTCGCGCACAGTGCAGCACATTTTGTTCGCAGCTCACACAACGCACACGGCGGGCTCGTACCAAAAATTGACAGATGTTTTTCAGGTTATGTCTCTCATAATTATGGTCGAAGTAAAGTAAAATTTGAAAAATAAACACGCTTTTTCACATATTTTTCGTTTTATTTGCTGCTTAATATTATGGCAATATATTTTATCCTTTTAATTATAGAATGATACAATGTCTACAAAACGTACATTAATTAATTTCGTTGATGTGTTTGAACAGTTTTCGAGATATCTAAAAAAACCTTCTATATTTTTGTAAACTTATAATTTGTGTAATATATAATTAAAATCAATAAACATGCGTGATTATTTTCATTAATGTCACACTTTTACAAAGAAAATAAATACCAGGATTCATTTCCATTGCTTAAAAAATCGATAGTTTTATCATGACTTCAATCCATTGTGCGCGCACAAATCAATGTTTTCGATCGAGAAGCGGAAGCAAAAAGTGAGTTCGCGAACACGAGTGCGGCACGTCGAGACAAGTCCACCGCTGGAGCAGTGCGCGTACACAAGTTCGCAGCTGTGCGCGAACTTTGCTAGAATGTTCACGCACAATTTGTTGCTGTTCGCTTGCGTGAGTCGACCGGAACAAACATTTGTTTTGCACGCTGTGCCGCACTGTGCAGCACAGTGCGGCACACTGGTGGAATTTCACCTTAAGACGAACCGTTATAACGACTGCTCCAAGGAAGAAAGCACTAAGTCAAAAAAGATAGTTTTGCCGGAAAGCCAATTGAATGTTATTTATTCCATGGAGTACAATGCATAAACTATTTTTTACATTAATTTATTAACGAATTTAAAAGAGATAAAAATACGGCTGTCATCTTGGAATGAAGATAATGATTTGTTACCTTCAGAAATGGAAATAAGTCAAAAACCTAAACTGCGGAGTTACTTCCTTCTTCCTTGGAGCAGTCGATAAGAGAACTTACATTATTCTTGACGTTTCGTTAGCCACATAGCAAACACCTTCAGGCGACACACTCTCAGCAAGACGACTGCGGATGAAATCATCTGCGTTTACCGAAGGTCCATCCAGCCTTACAGCAATTAAGTCATGTTTGAGAATTGGCGCTTACTATAGCGATGATCAAGCTCGCAGTGGGCTCTTTAGGTGTGATTCACACAAAAACAGAGCTTACCAAATAAAAAATCGTAATAATAATAATAATTATTACAGCCTGGTCTATAATCTGCAATCGAAGTGACAAAGATAATATATAACATTAACGATTCATATTGAATGCGATCCCACAAGCAGACACGTATAAGTTCGCGTTTACACATGCCGCATGTGGACTTACAATATTTTTTTTTTTTTTTTTTTTTTTTTTTTTTTTTTTTTTTTTTTTTGTTTTTGTGCACAACAGGTTACCCTAATTACAGTGCACCCTCACAGCTATCAACACGCTGGGAGGAACTCTTTTGCTAAATTTTTAAATCTTAATAAATTACATTCAAAAATGTCTATATTTGACTTATTTAAGAGCTTTATACTCCGAGTCACAGGGTGTTGCGCCACGACATCAGTACGGCTTTTCGGTACATGAAATAGATCATGTCCTCGCCCTCGGGTGTAGTCGTCAGGCACATACAACCTGTAGCCCTCCAACAGGGTGGGACTGTCAATTAAGCCGTTGATGACCTTATGAGTGAGCACCATAAGGGACCTGTTGCGCCTCGTTTCAAGGCTTCTAAATCCAGTCTCCCGAAGTAGCTCCTCATGATGCATGAATTGTGGGTAACTTCCACACCGCCTCATGAGGAGATACCTGAGAAACTTTTTTTGGACTTGTTCTATCATATCTATGTACTTCCGCTGGTAAGGAGTCCAAACCTCGACAGCGTACTCTATATAAAAAACCCATTACCAAAACCCTGCAGCTCTTGCAAATTTCACTGAAACACGGGTGACATTGGCAAAGTGAACCATTTTTTTACAGTATGGGCTGTCCTTTTCCAATATCACTAAGGCCTATAAGCTTAGTTAAAATTTCTTAAAAAATATTTTGAAAGTCTACACTGTTGTCACAAATTCAAAACGTCTGATATTTCCAGAAGGCTTAGGGTCCAATTTAAAGAGACGGGGGTGGCTTGGGACAGGCTGTGACGTCACTAGTCTAGGGAGGGGACCGGCCTGAAGGAATTTCAATGAGAGTAGCAATTAGGTGTCAGTCAACGCCTTCGCGGAGGAGCCAACAAAAACTTCCGACGTTCCCACCCCTAGCCTTGGGGTCTTAGTGACCTGGAGATGACAGCAAAGACGAATCTTACAAAAAGTGACCTTGTATGAAACGATTTTACTAAAAAGGTGCTTTAAAGCCTGATAAAAAGTGACCTTTTGAAGCTGTTATACAAAATCAATCGGTAGACACACAGGTATTTTATATAAAGAGCCACAAAAGGTGACCTTGTTAAGAGGATGGTTAACTTTGCCAATGTCACCCCTGTTCACGGGTAGGTCAGCGAAAGTTGCAGAGCTTGTTAAGTTAAAAAACTATACTCGTTGTCTAACTGGTTTTTCTATCCTGCTGTTACAAAAAGTGAACTTACAATTAGTGACCTTGAAAAAAGTGAAACAAATCGAATTTTGACAAAAACAAAATTAACAAAAATATAGATATTGTTCCTTGGCTTATAGGTTGGTATGCGGCTGACCACCCATACTGTAAAAAATGGTTCACTTTGCCAATGTCACCCCTGTTTCAGGGAAGGACGGCAAGATTTGCAGGGCTTATGTTCATTTGAGATTGGGTTTTTATATTGTAGGTCCACATGCGGAATGTGTTAGCGCGAAATTATACATTTCTGCTTGTGGGAATGCATTTAATATAAATCTTAAATGATTAGTATCTTTGCAGCTTAGATTAAATTAGATTAGATAGATAAAAAAATTAACCATTTTAAGCTTACAAAAAGAGACTAGACCTTGTAACATATTATAATGTTATAATAAATGATCATACATGAATTAAGAATTGATTTTAAAAAAGAGACTTAATATAATATTGTTATGTAAATATGAAATATTTAAAATAAGTAGGTATTAGTTATAGTTATAGGAGTTCTGTATTGTATTGTGTGGGTAGGAATCATTGAATAAAAATACTTGAAGCATCGAGAAATAATGGTTACTACGCCTTTCTGGAACTGTCTAGCGAATATGGATCTGGATTGTACTGTTTTGAAGAGTATAAGAAGGGTGCGAGTTGCTTGCAGTGCCAGTTTCTTACGAGCTTTACTACTACATACATTGAACCAAAACCAGTGAACAGAAACCAATTAGTGTAATGGAATAGTCGAGATTATCTTTGTGAAAATAAATTATTAAAAGTGTAAAAAATAAACAACTCTATAAGAAGACCAGTATTTTTAATTGAAAGACTTTTGAACCCTAAATTCGTAACAATATTTAACTACAATAAATAGTGACCATCGAAAATGGAAAAGCTATTAAAAAAAAAATCTCTTAGTAAAACCTTTCAAAAACAGACCTTTCAAAAGTAGACCTTACAAAAAAATAGACCTATCAAAAACTTGAAGTCTCAAAGCGTTTTTTTACTTTCTTGCTATAGCCGAAGGCTATAAAAGAAAGTTATGATTTGGTGTGAAAAAAAAATTTCGAGGTTTTCACGGAAATGAGTTGTCCTGGTGCAGGACATGCCAAAAAACACTATCTTTCAAAAACGTCCGTCTGTATGTATGTATGTATGTATGTATGTATGTATGTATGTATGTATGTATGTATGTGTGTGTGTCACTTTCCAAAGTATAAGACCTAGAGATACCAAATTTTGGCTACATCAACTTTTTTGGATATGTATTAAGTATGAATAACATGGCATTACACCAACTTGAAAATTCAAGATGGCTGCCATACAAAAAAAACATAAAATTGCACTTTGCTCAAAAACGGCTCCAAGAATTTTTCTTAAATTTTCAGAGTTGCCACTAATTAATTTATAACTTAATAAATTAGTTATGGCAACACTCTTACTAATCTGTGTCTATGGGCTGCCATATGAAAAAAACAAACGATTGTGATTTTCTCGAAAGTTAAGGGGTCAACAAAAATATAATGTTCCACAATATTATGGACAACATAAATTTCTACAAATTTACAAAAAAAATTTTTTGAAAAAATAAATATAAAGCACCGTTTACACGACCTGAAATTTTAAATCGAAAATATTACAAAAACCTATTAAAATGCAAGATATTTAAATTTGTTTTAAATTTTATAGAAAGAACAAGCTTATTACTTTAATTCGTAATCATTTTTTTTTTACTTTTTTGAAAATTCAAGATGGCTTCCGAAGAGCTGAAAATTTAAAATGCGATTTTCTCAAAAACGGCTCCGACGTTTTTTCTTAATATTTTTGTGAATCCATTTATATAATAGTGCTATCTAATAATTATAATAATTTCTTCATCATAATCTCGGTTTAGGGAGTTGCCATATAAAAGAAAAAAATAATGGAAAAATTCTCGGCAGTTAGAGGGTTAATAAAAAAATAATGTAGTGCAATGTAAAACAATAATAATAACCTATATATTGCCATCATTATTTTTTCCAAAAAGTGAATCAAAAGTATAGCCGCCATACAAAGTGAAAATTTTCCATACAAAATGTATTAGCAATTTTCTTGGTAGTCAAAGGGTTAAAAATAGATAAAAGGCTGCCTTCTTAAAATTTTATAAATACCAATAATAATCAGTCGTTACTTTTTCAAAATATAACTAAAAAGTTTACCCGCCATACAAAGTCCTAGTTTGCATACAGAAGGGTTCAATGACCATCTATAATAATCTAGAATATAAGTTGCAATGAAATATTAACATTCAAAACTAATCTGAAATGCATGCTCACAAACAGGTACGTGTAAGTTCGCGCTTACGAATGCTGAATTTGTACTTACAAATTAAAACCAAATCTCAAATGAACATAAAACCTGCAACTCTTGCCGACCTTCCTTGAAACAGGGGTGACATTAACAAAGTGAATTATTTTTAACACTTTGGGAGGACTGAGAAATGCGAGAAAATTGAGATAAGACTGAATGAAAAAAGAGTGGAGGTCGTGAAAGAATTTGATTATCTGGGAAGCAAGTTTGAGTCGAATGCGAAATTGACGAAATAATTGGAAAAGCGTGCTAGTAGAGGAAGAAGTGTAATGGAAACGATTGGAAGCATTACAAGGAATAGGAAACTTACGAAGAATATGAGATCGGCGGTCCACAATTGTTGGTGGAATATTGGTTGGTGGAAGTGAGGCTTAATGAATGTGAGCTGAGTAAAGTATGTAAGTACGGTTGAAATGGCTTACCTGAGAGCAATGGCTGGAAAGACACTGAGTGATAGAGTACGTAATGCTTGAGTGATGAACGAGTGTGGTATAAAAGAGAATATGAGAATGAAAATACAAAAAAGTACGATGAGATGGTTCAGACATCTTGAAAGAATGGATGATGAACAACTAACGAAGAAAGTGTACAACGGAAATGTCAGAGGAAAGCGTGGAAGGGGAATGCTGAGGAAAGAATGGTTAGACCAAATAGGTGAGATTGCGAAAGAATGGATCCTGCAGAGTGAGAATAAGAGAAGAGTATGTATGAAAAAGGTGATGACAGCAAAAAGTGGAGGCGCATCTGCGGAGGTACCGGCCACCCCTAATGAAACGGTGGCAGGATACAGTACAGTACAGTACAGAAATCAGCTTCATACCAACCTATGAGTCGAGGATCTTTCTTGTGTAATTGGCGCTTTTTCCAGAGAAGACCAACCTCGCAGAGGACTCTTGAGGTGTGATTTACACAAAACGGCGCTCACCAAATAAATCATCCAAATATTTTTTATTCAATTTATATGGCTATTTCCATACACGGGTATGCAGGTACACACCGCCGTGGAATAAAATTGATTTATTATCGATATATTATATTTTCATTGAAACTGCATAAGCTGGTAGATGAATATAGCTTTACATACGTCATACAGTGGGTTAATTTTTGCAAGAAAGTCGAGTGCAGATTCTGTGCAATTTATTTTGTATTGTTTTAATAAAGACTAAAGGCAAAAGATTAACGTTATTATTAAGGCAATTTTTGGAATTTTTTGTTTGCATTTACCTCTTTTGTGTTTTAGAATGAATTAATTAAAAATCTCGATTAAAGAAAAGAAGTACTCTATCAGTGTTATTCCTAAAACCTTTGATCCATAGCTAAACTACGGATCATCGTTTCTTTTCATAGAAAATTTACTGTAGGCTACAGATGAGCCATGACTTTGCGGTTTGAGATTAACACCGCTTGGCTTGAATTTTTTTTCTATTTCTTAATTATGAAGAAACGTACAGAATTTAAAAATATAATGTACAAAGAAATTTCAAGAGCTTTGTGAAAATTAAGGGACTTCATCCACTTTCTATTAAATATTTTTTTGACATCTCTACCTACTTGCATTTAGTTTCAAATGCTTGATTGAAGTAAGGCACTAAGTGTTAAAATATAATTATAAATGAAATATGCAATTTGAATTTGATTTGATTCCTTGACTGATAGGTTGGTATGCGACTGACCGCCAATACTGTAAAAAATGGTTCACTTTGCCAATGTCACCCCTGCTTCAGGGAAGGTCGGCAAGAGTTGCAGGGCTTATGTTCATTTGAGATTGGGTTTTTTATATTGTAGGTCCACATGCGGCATGTGTAAGCGCGAAATTATGCATGTCTGCTTGTGGGAATGCATTTAATATGAATCTCAAATGATACATATCTTTGCAGCTTAGATTTAGATTAGATTTAGATACAACATTATATGCCACGCCAAATAGCTTTGAAAATACAACCCTATTACCTAGGTTGTAAAGATGTATACAAATTCAGATTGATAATTTATACATGCCCACAAGCAGACACGTGTAAGTTCACGTTTATACCTACATGCTACATGTGTTAAAACAAAATAAATATCCAAATTTCAAATAAACATTAACCTTTCATTTCTTGCCAACTTTCCCTGAAACAGAAGTAATATTAGCAAATTGAATAATTTTTTACAGTTAGGGTGGTTAACATATAATTCATAATTGTAGGTACACTATAGTAGAAAAAAAATTGAATATATAACATTGAAATTTGTGCCTTTAACCACAAAGTCATCAACAAGGCTTATTGCAGCCTAAAAACCAATGATTACTTTTTAAAAACTTAATTTTCCGTAAAAATATATATATTTACTTCCATCCTTTCAGTGGTTTGAAAAAAAAACCCATTCATGTTTCTAATTTTCCGATATATATTTCTCTGCAAAGCTCGTTTTTATGAGAACGTAAAAGCTTATTGCTTTTCCAAAGATATATATCTGTAGATGAGAGTAGCAGATAAAGTATATCTGTAGATAAAAGTAACAGATAAGATATCTGTAGATGAAATATATTTTTTCTAAAGATAAATCCGGTGGCATCGATCAAAGGAAATGCAGAGGATTTTTTCGAAATTCGTTCAAATTTTCGTCGTTTTTTCACAAACGTTCTCAGCTTAATAGGAATTTTTACGGCTCCCAAAGGAGACTCAATTTTGAACATTAAGGAGAATTTCCAGAAATTGTTTTTTTTCCTACTAATAGGTTGGTATGACGCTGAACTCCATGCTGTAAAAACTTGGTTCACTTTTGTAAATGTCACCCCTGGTCCAGGGAAGGTCGGAAAAAGTTGCAGGGTGTATGTTCATTTGAGGTTTGGATTTTAATTTGTAAGTACAAATTCAGCATTAGTAAGCGCGTGATTTATTGTAATGAATTATTAATTAATAATTACCCAGTGACATCTGTTGAACCAGGATCAAAGTTATGGTCAAATGACCCAAGCGGGGATCAAACTTACGGTATTCTATTCCAAATCCGCTAGAAAGATCAGCTACTTGACTCTCTCGGCCAAAACACCGTCACTTATTCAGTTTTACCTTTAAGGTATCGAAGCGTAATAAATACATCTTTGCATCATAGATTATATATAGATTGTAGGGAAATTCATGGAACGTTTTTTCCTCGGTATAGTCATCTAATATCGTTTTTGTTTTTGCAAAGCATTATTTAGTATATTTATTAGTAAACAATGTAATATATATGTGTTTATATTGCGTTGTAAAGGTGATATCAACAGTGTAATATTGCCCATTACGTATTTTACCTGTACTTACACCTGACAGGTAACAGGTTCCATGTTAGAACGACACAGTGACAAAACGACACATGACATAACAACACATGACAGAACGACACATAATAGATCGTCACATTACAGAACAAGACATGACAAAACATCGCATCACAAAACAGAAACACCATAAACAGTATGATAAAAAAGTGAGATATTAGAAAATGCAACTCAAGCAAGTATTCCTTGACTTATAGGTTGGTATAAGGCTGACCACCCATACTGTAAAAAATGGTTCACTTTGCCAATGTCATCCCTGTTTTCGGGAAGGTCGGCAAAAGTTGTGGGGCTTATGTTCATTTGAGGTTTGGATTTTATTTGTAAGTACACATTCAGCATTTGTAAGCGCGAACTACACTTGTTGGTTTGTGGGCTTACATCTGAGAGCTTTAATAATTTAAAGCTCTCAGATGTAATTAATATATATCCTTGCAACTTAGATTATAGATTATAGATAGATTATAGAAGCATATAATATTTGGTAAAGCTTTAAAATTTAACGCCGCGATTATCATTATTAGATAAAAAAAAACTTACTAAGCTGCACATAAAGAGGAATTTCTTACTGCGTTATCCCCAAAGGAGTCGCATATGGCAAATATGTTTTGCCATGTGATGTTTTTTCATGTGCCATTTATGGTATGTTTTTTATAAGTTATGTAGCACGTTTAATAATAAAGAGCAATAACTCAAAAAACAAGAATGTTGGGAAATCACGTTTGAAGTTCAGACAACCAGTAGGTACAACTTGTATGGGATGAAAAAGGCGGCCGATGTTTTATCTCGGTCAAATTCGTCCAAATTGAACGGCTGTCGCATTCTACCTATTCTTCTCGCATTGTTCTTGCGTTTTATTACAAAATCTCGATTTTCCCAATTTTCGAGTTATTTCTCTTTATTATTAAGCGTGCGATGTGATGTTTTGTCATGTGATGTTTTGTCATGCGATATTTTGTCATGCGATATTTTGTCCTTGTGTGGTTTTCTTAAAGTGATGTTTTGTTATACGATGTACTGTTATGTGTTGTTCTGTCATGTGCTGTTCTGTCATGTGTTTTTCTGTCACGCGTTATATCACGTGTCGTTTTGTCACTGTGTCGTTCTAACTGTCACCCAGGTGACAACCCTACTTTACCCCCCACTGAGCTACCAAGGATAACACCATGGGGCGTTCATGATATAGGATATTCAGGAAATAGGGTTGTCCACAAAAAATATATTAAAGTGTTTATAACATTTCAAATACCTTGTGTATTTTTTTTCATATTGATTCCTATAGGTACTTATAGGTTGGTTAGGTCTGACCGGCCATACTGTAGAAAGTGGTTCACTTTGCCAAATTCCCCTCTGTTTCAGGGAAGGTCGGTAAAAGTTGCAGGGTACATGTTCATTTGAGGTTTCGTTAAAAATATTTGAAACAACTTTCACATTATCGTGTTTAACTTTTTTTCCTTAGCTCTGATTGTGTAGAATGTGCAATTTCATTGAAAGGTCGTTTTTGAATCAAATGGTAGATAAGCGAAACAAGCATTGGGGTACAATATGCCGCATATGTACTTAGAAAATAACAACGCAAATGTAAAAATTAACATCAACACTGCAACTTTTACAGACCTTTCCTGAAACAACGGTTACATTGCCCAAGTGAACCAATTTACTAAGTAATTGTAAATAAATAATTAAATTGAAAACAAAGGTTTGAATTCCCTTCAATTTTTATTTTTTAATCTCGAACGTTTTTCTTTCACAAATTATAATAATCTTCATAGTTAGGTAATTACACTTTTCGGATATTGGACAAACCGCTATGGTAGTCCTTCCATTATTTTCGACGTTTCGTTGGCGACGTAGCTAACGTCGTCAAGAGACACTCTCTCTTCACGACGACTAAGAAGGAACATTTTTGTTTTCATTTAGGTTACGTAACGTTTTTGCCTTAGAGGCATTCTACAGAGATTTTTTTACAATACGGGTAGTCGGCCTCATGACAACCAATAAGTCCTAGAACTGCATCTCAGGCTCAGTATTTTCAATGCTAGTATATGTGACATCAAGCTGACTAAAATAACTACCCACACGATTGACGTAAGCGCGTCTTTTTCCCTCAATATTAAGTTGCTAAGCTAACGTTGAAAATACTGGTAACGTAAACTACAGTGAGCTATTTTTAGTATAATTTTGTCGGTGTTTGTTACTTCGGGAACCACGTGTGTGTCGCTAGAGTCGATTAAGTATTACCTACTCGAGTTCAGCCATTACATGTTTTATGCCCAATGAAAAGTAAGTGCTATTATGTTGTAGAACTTGAGGGACTTCGGGGATACAACTCAAGGGAGTACAAATAACAATGAAAACACAACACAACAAAGCTACACATATAGTGTAACTTCTTGCCGCGTTATCCCCGAAGGGGTCGCATGTGGTGAGTTGAACATATTTATTTTTACAGGTAAGGGGGCCGGCCTTACGCCAACCACTTCAGTTGAAGTGGGAGTTTCCCAGCACTCGAGAGGGCTGGTACTAATTTCTTGTGAAGGCTGAGTAAACCTTGCCGGTATTTTATTTTTGGGTTTGAAAATAAACACCGAAATGGGAAACCATTTCTGACACCCTCGGTGGGATTCGAACCCGAGCTCACGGGGCGGAATGCAAGCACTCACTCTACCAACTGAGCTATCGACCGGACTGAACTGGACCCGTAGGTTTTCAGACTGATCATAGACTAATGGTTAACGCTTTGGACACGATATCAGAAAATATGGGTGCAATTCATAGCGTACTCGTAGTATTAAAATTAATTATATTTTGTATTGTTTGTGTATTAACAATGTTAATTAACAATTAACAATTAATGTTTATTTTTACTATTTTTACTCTTGACTTATAGGTAGGTATGAGGCTGACCGACCATACTGTAAAAAATGGTTCACTTTGCCAATGTCCTCCCTGTTTCAGGAAAGATCCGTAAAAGTTGTTTTGTGTTCATTTGAGGTTTGGATTTTATTTGTAAACTAGCAGTACCCGGCGTGTTTCACTACGCCATTTGGGCATGTGGTATCAATTTTTTTCTACAGATAAAAGAGGACACAACAGGATCAAAAAAAAAAGTGTGCTAATCGGAATCAAGCTTCACACAATTTATCTCTAGGTTAATCTTCACGTTTTCTAAAAAAAAAGGTCTAGGTACAACTGTTAAGCAGCAGAGCCAAGCATAGGGAAAATCGATTGCGGTGCTCCATTTATATTTAAGATAAAAAATCGGCTATGTAACGTCACTCATCTAATCTATTCTAAGTTGCATGGATATAATTGTTACATTTGGAATTCACATTAAGTGCATGCCCACAAGCAGACACGTATAAGTTCACACTTGCACATTCTGCGTGTGAACCTACGACATAAAAACCCAAATCTCAAATGAACATACACCCTGCAACTCTTTGCTGACCTTCCCTGAAACAGGGGTGACATTGGCAGAGTGAACCATTTTCTATTTATAGTTGGTCAGATGCATATTGACCTATACAAGAAAAGAATATAAACAATAAATTAAATTTTATAATCATACAATTAAAGAACTAATCTATAAAATTCACTATACTCTTTGAGCAAAGTGAAGAAATAAATGTATCCCAAACAATCAGGAATATTTTTCAATGTAACCGCACTGTGAAACGTATGCAGTTGGGGAAAATGCTTCATACAATATGATACACTTAAGTGTTTTTTCAACTATCTCCATAAAAGTGTTCAATTTATGTTGAATTTTTGACTCCCTGTCCTGTCTTTATCCCGGTCAAGTGAATTCACATTTTTTCCCCACATTTAAAATGTGCTCTATCCATTATTTCAATAAGTGAAAGTTTTAGGTAGTGCACACGGAACATTTTCTATTGACAACAAAATTGTAAGTCGCACGGCCGGGTTAGGTAAAAGGCAAACATTTTGTTTATCTTGGTTGCTTTGGACCATTGTCACATAGAAGAAAGACGTTTAAACGCCGAGAAAAAAACGATCTTTAAATTTGTGGTGAGTATATAATTTTACAGAAATGCGTTTTTTGAAAAAACAACTATATTATGTATATTTTAATTAAAAGTATGTTTCAATAAAAGGTTTTAATAATCATAATATATTTCAATATGGTCTTCTAGTTGTGACCAACGAACTTTCGTTTATCGTATTTTTTATAAGTGCGGGATATAAAAGCTTTCTTACATTTCTAAAATTCAACTTGGAATACTTGAATAACATTTTTTAATTTGGAACTTTTGTCTAGGCCAGGGGTCGGCAACCTTTTGAGTCGGAAGAGCCAAAAATTACAATTTACAAATTTCAAAGTTTTTCCTTGACTTATAGGTTGGTATGAGGCTGACCACCCATACTGTAAAAAATGGTTCACTTTGCCAATGTCGCCCCTGTTTCAGGGAAGGTCGGCAAGAGTTGCAGGGCTTATGTTCATTTAAGATTGGGTTTTTATATTGTAGTTCCACATGCGGTATGTGTGAGCGCGAAATTATGCGTGTCTGCTTATGGGAATGCATTTGATGTGAATCTCAAATGATACATATCTTATTTTCGATTTGGATTTGTAAAGAGCCACAAATGTTTTTTTGCCAACAATAAATAGCGTCGATGGGGCGGGGGGAGGGTGGGGGGTGAAAAGCGAGTACAAGTAGCGGAGAGATCGTTAATCGATTCAGAACGATTTAGTTTTTTTCGATCAGAAGTATAATTCTGTGTTTTTTTTATATTTGCGTATGAAGCTAAAGAGCCGTAACTTCACACCCAAAGAGCCGCATGTGGCTGGTGAGCCGCAGGTTGCTTACCCCTAACCAAACCGATATCGATCCACCATATTTGTAAAAAGTCCGGTCTATAGCTTAGTTGGTAGAGTAACTGCATTCCATGCCGAGATCTCGAGTTAGAATCCCACTAAAGTTGTCAGAAATTATTTCTCGTTTCAGTGTTTATTTCTAACCCAAAATAAAATACCGGCAAGGCTTACTCAGCCTTTATAAGAAATGAGTGTCAAGCCACTCAGGGGCTGAATAACATCCATTTCAAGTTGGCGTAAAGTAAAAGTTACTGGGTTGTTCATTTTAGATTTGGATTTTAAATTATGAGTAGGTACACATGCAGCATTTGTAAGCGTGAACTTACATGTGTCTACTTGTGAGCATGCATTTTATATGAATCTTTAATGTAAATGTATATTTGCAGCTAAGATTATGTATTGTAGTTGAATATAATGGTCTTCTTCTATTGGGTGGTTTCAAAATTTACCGACCTCGTTGCTGAAATATTGAGAATTGAGAACCATTGTTTATTTGATCACCATCAAACTTCACAGGATTCATTCTAAAAATATGTTACATGTTTCCTGAAAATTTCGTCAAAATCGGATGAGCGGTTTATGAGTATAGGGAACATACATACATACATACATACATACTTACATACATACATACATACATACATACATACATACATACATACATACATACATACATACATACATACATACATACATACATACATACATACATACATACATACATACATACATACATACATACATACATACATACATACATACATACATACATACATACATACACACATCCTTCTTTATAGATATAGATAGATAGATTGCATTCCATGCCGAGATCTCGAGTTAGAATCCCACCGAAGTTGTCAGAAATTATTTCCCGTTTCAGTGTTTATTTTAAACCCAAAATAAAATACCGGCAAGGCTTACTCAGCCTTCATAAGAAATGAGTGTCAAGCCACTCAGGAGCTGAATAACATCCATTTCAAGTTGGCGTAAAGTAAAAGTTACTGGGTTGTTCATTTTAGATTTGGATTTTAAATTATGAGTGGGTACACATGCAGCATTTGTAAGCGTGAACTTACATGTGTCTACTTGTGAGCATGCATTTTATATGAATCTTTAATGTAAATGTATATTTGCAACTAAGATTATGTATTGTAGTTGAATATAATGGTCTTCTTCATTGGGTGGTTTCAAAATTTACCGACCTCGTTGCTGAAATATCGAGAATTGAGAACCACTGTTTATTTGATCACCATCAAACTTCACAGGATTCGTTCTAAGAATATGTTACATGTTTCCTGAAAATTTCGTCAAAATCGGATGAGCGGTTTATGAGTCTATAGGGGACATACATACATACATACATACATACATCCATACATACATACATACATACATACATACACACATCCTTCTTTATAGATATAGATACACATTCAGCATTTGTAAGTGCGAACTACACGTGCCTGTTTGTGGGCATGCATTTGATATGAGCTTTAAATGTTAATATATCTTTGCAACTTAGATTACAGATATGTTGATTTGTCATTAGTTTTTGCTTTTTGCAATGTTGTGTTATTATTGTTCCTCGACTAAGTAGTAGGTTAGTATGAAGCTGACCCCCATGCTGTAAAAATCTCGTTCACTTTTCTCCATGCCACCCTGGTATTAGGGATGGTCGGCAGGAGCTGCAAAGTTTATGTTAATGAGAGTATTTTTTTTACATACAGATGCATAGAAAGAAGCCTTAAAAGTCAAAGTATCTTTGCAACGTTATAAATAGATAATTAAGTGTTAAGAGTAAAGTATGTACGGTAGAAATGAAGCCTTTGAGAAGTATGACGGGAAAAACTTTGAGAGATAGAGTTAGGAATGAATGGGTAAAAAAAGAATGTAATTTGAAAGAGGATGTGAAAGTTAAAGTAGGTACAAAAGAATGTGATGAGATGGTTTGGGCATGTGGAAAGAATGAATGATGATAGACTGACAAAGTATGTATACAAAGAAAGTGTGAAAGGAAAAAGAGGGAAGGGACGACCGAGAAAAGTATGGAGTGATCAGATTGAGGAGATTGTGAAATAATGGGATATACAAAGTGAGCGTAAAAGAAGAAAATGCATGAAAAAGGTGATGGATATGAAGGAAATGAAAGAGGTATGTCAGGATAGGAAAAAATGGAGGCAACTCTGCAGAGGATCTGGCCACCCCTAGCGGAATGGCGACAGAGTTACAGTTACAGTGACTTTTTTGGGATAAAAAACCAAATCCTTGGATCCAATAAAAAGAGAAAAGTGATATTGCTTTCAAAAGATATTTTTTTTGCTTTTTTACCCGACAATAAGAAGGATTTACCTTAGATATAAAATTATAACGAATAATATATGGTGTGTTTGCAAGGTTTCAAGACTGATCAGATGGAATTAAATATTATACAAGATTTTTGATTTTAATATTAAAGATAACTTGTTGTAAACAACATAGTTTTATCAAAAAGACCAAGGCCCGGATTAACCCCTCTGGCATATGTTTCCTGAAAACAAATATATTGAAATGTTTTGATTACAATATTTTTTAACCTCTAGGGCCTTGATCTCGAATGCGTCATGAGACTTGAGCCACAAAGATATTTTTGTTGTAATGCATTTTTAACTCTCCTTAACCTTTTCGATTCTGAATTTACTTGCTACAAACGCACCGCCAGAACGGAATACTTTTTTGAGGTTGTTTTTTTACACATAAATTGATTTCCTACCTTAATTACCTTGATGAAACTTCAAAATTTATAAAAAAGTATATTCATTAGTTATCCAGAAACACAAATCACAAACTTTCAACACATGTTTTCACTTGTTGTTTTATATAAAACCAAGTAAATCACAATAATATTACTTAAAAAAATATATTATACGCACATTCCATAACTAGATTTTATATCCATTGGGTTTGAAATAATTTTTTTACTCACTTAAATACTCTAAAGAGAAAAATAAATTAGTTATTTTACAAAAAAACAAGAAACGTAAACTGTTATACTCGTATCTATCTGAATAGAGTATACTTGCCTGGATTTTGTTTGTAAACATTGGTTAATAACCCGCGGGACGAGAGGTCGATCTGTTCTGACAAAATATTTTCAAAATATGTATAATATGAAATTTTATTAGTGTACCTATAATGTAAGCAACAAAAAAGTTTGAATTTTTTGTAACACAGATGTCAGGGGAAGCTTTAAACTTCGATGACATGCATAGATGCCAGCCGCACTGTATGCAAGTTTAGTCATGACATCTATGCATGCCAGCCACAGCCAAAGTTAACGGCTCCTTGGTCACAAATACCCGCAAAAACCTGAGCACTGAACAAAATTATACAATATATTTTTGGCACTGTTTTGGTTAAAAAAAAAAATTAAATTAGGCGGATTTTTTTTGGTGAGCGCTGTTTTTGTGTGTATCACATCTCAAGAGTCCTCCGCGAGCTTGGTCGTCGCTATAGAAAGCGCCAATTCTCAAACAAGATCCAGTTGCTGTAAGGCTGGATGGATCTTTTGATGACCGGTCTTTGGTAAAGGTTTATGAATTTTTCAACCCAGCGAAAAATTTGAAAATATAAAAGGTATATTTTTTGTGCTCCGCAGGGATTCGAATCCACAACCTTCCAGTTACGAGTCCGAAGTGTTACCACCTGGACTACGGACCGGTCATACCGGTTGTACCGCTCGAATGAATACTACTTAAGAACTTCTGCCAACCATCAAACAGAGAAAGCTGATCACTTCGGTCACGTTATGAATCATGAAAAATACCGTATTCTTCATCTTAAACAATCAGAGTTTAACGGGAGAAGAACTCAAAGACGCAAAAGGACCCTGTGACAGTTGCTTGGCAAAAACACAAAGCTCCTATTTCAAACTGTAGCATCTTAAGTGAAAATTGGCATGATCACCAGTATTCATTGAACGTGACACTGAAATAAGAAAGAAAAAGTTAAAGTTAGTTTTTAAGTTGGTCTCTCTTGAGTCTTGTGAACACATCTTGTATTAGTGTGGATCCTGTATTGTCCGCTCCAGAGAAGACGAGGTCCGGTTTAATGAAAAGAAAACCTGCAAGTTTTTAATTGTTGAAACCCGTTGGGGGCAAAGAAAATTAGATTTTTGGGGCAAAATAAAAATGTGTATGGCTTTCTTTGTAGATTGGGGGCAGTTTTGTGATTTTTACAATGAGGTTAGAGCATTGAAAAGGGCGCGAAAATAAACCTCGTCATTTTGGCCGTATCCTTCCAATCTCACCGCCAGAAGCGCTAGTCTCTCATCCATACAATTTTTTTTTACATAGAGTTATTGATATTTCGTCTCCTTAGTGCTTCTATGTCTTATGTTCATCAGAGGTAATCTCACATGAGCGATGTTTGTATGTATACTGAACCAATGTGTCTTATGAAAACTGGAAATTGATTTTAAAAATGATTTAAAACAACTCTCACATTATCGTGTTTTACATGTTTTTCTTAGCTCAGATTGTGTAGAATGTAATTCCTTAATCAATTTAATTGAAAGGTCATCTTTGAATCAAGTAGTAGATACGCCAAACAAGCACTGGTGGTTCAATTTAATAAAATCTACAGTTAGTTTTTTTCCCGAAATTTATTTTGAGATTCCGTTCGCATTTGGTTCGATTACAGAGTGGCTTTTTAACGGTAAAGCTCGACGGCTCTGTTACGAGTCTGCGCTATAGACAGCTTTAGCCATTTGTATAGTATAACATAAGGATGATTATCGAAAAATTGCGAACTGGAACATGTGAGATTTTGCCAGAATATTTTAACAAACACTAGTACAATGAATAAATAGTTCAAGGACAGGAAGAAGTGGCGGCTAATCTGCAATGTTGATTTCTAATGTTGGTTTTTAATTTGCTACATTTTTTGCATAGGAAATTTTTGACTTTTTTTGTATAGATTTCTTTTTAAGGTTTTTGTTCTTTTTTATATTTAAATGTAATTTATTATTCGTATTCCTTGACTAATAGGTTGGTATGAGGCTGCCCACCCATACTGTAAACAATGGTTCATTTTGCCAATGTCCCCCCTGTGTCAGGGAAGGTCAGCAAAAGTTGTGGGGCTTATGTTCATTTTCAACTCGACTTATAGGTTGGTATGAGGCTGCCCACCCATACTGTAAACAATGGTTCACTTTGCCAATGTCCCCCCTGTGTCAGGGAAGGTCAGCAAAAGTTGTGGGGCTTATGTTCATTTGAGGTTTGGATTTTATTTGTAAGTACACATTCAGCATTTGTAAGCGCGAACTGCAAGTGTTGGTTTGTGGTCATACATCTGAGAGCTGTAAATGAATATATCCTTGCAACTTAGATTATGGATATTATTATAAATGAAAGAAGTATGCAAGGACAGGAAGAAGTGGTGGCTAATGTGCAATGTTGATTTCTAATGTTGGTGTAGGTATATATTTGCTACATTTTTTGCATAGGAAATTTTTGACTTTTTTTGTATAGATTTCTTTGGTTTTGTTCTTTTTTATATTTAAATGTAATTTATTATTCATATTCCTTGACTTATAGGTTGGTATGAGGCTGACCACCCATACTGTAAAAAATGGTTCACTTTGCCAATGTCACCCCTGTTTCAGGGAAGGTCGGCAAAAGTTGTGGGGCTTATGTTCATTTGAGGTTTGGATTTTATTTGTAAGTACACATTCAGCATTTGTAAGCGCGAACTGCACGTGTTGGTTTGTGAGCATACATCTGAGAGCTTTAAATGAATATATCCTTGCAACTTAGATTATAGATTAGATTATAGATTATAGATTATTATAGACTAGTACAATTACCTAAGTTAAAAAATACACAACCACAAGTAAAAACATTCAGGCACACAATCACACATTCGTAACAAGATGATAAAAAATACCATCTTACAGAATTTTTTATTCCCATTTAAAATATTCTAAGAAATCCTTTCGCTATTTTTTATTTCGACATTTCTAATTTACTCGGATTGGATTTTACGAGAAAAGAGACTTCTTTACAAAATGCCAGTATCAACCTAAAGACGTCTTTTTACATTATTTTTTTATATTTCCTTCGTGAAAGAATTTAATCATTGGGCCGGTAGTCGCATGGCCAGGAAATTAAAACGTCATGCGGCTGGTTGATAAGGGAAATTACAAAATCCAATTCTACTTCCAGGAAAAGAGCGAATTCTAAGCCTTTTTTCCAGAAAAAAATGGATCTTGGGTTATTGATTAACATTTTCTTTTAGCGAATAAAATTAAAAAATATATATTTTGTAGACCAAAACATTAAAAAAACTCTTCAATTGAGTAGATAAAAAAAATATGGAAGACACAACATCACTCCTAACGAGTGATTTAGTTTTGATATATTTTTTGTATTTATATGACCCAGGGGAGTAGTCTACGTCCTGTTCTATACTAGTCTAAATTGTCTTAACTTTTATCTATAACAATGAAATTACTTTAAATTGAATAAAAATAATTAACTTATAAAAAATCTTGACTTCGAAAATGTTATGATCTTTGGTAAATGCAGATAATTTTCAATTCAACGCATCGAAGAGCACATTTTAAAAATTAATATTTTTTTGTACTCCGCCGGGAATCAACCCTTTTAAACGCAACTAGGCAACTAATCTACGCATATAGTGTAACTTTTTTTCACGTTATCCCTGAAGGGTTTTTGCATGTGGCGAGCGGATCTTATTTATTTTCACAGGTAAGTGTGTTACACACCAGTGCTTACCAAATAAATCAAGCATATTTATTTATTTTAAGGGAACCGGCCTAACGCCAACAACTGCAGTAGCAGTGGAGGTTCCCAGCTCCCCAGGTTGCTGGTTCTCATTTCTTGTAAAGGTTGAGTAAACTTTGTGGGTATTTGTTTTGGGTTTGAAATAAACGTCGAAGAGCGAAGTCATTTCTGACACCCTCGGTGGGATTTGAGCCCGAGCTCACGGCATGGAATGCAAGCACTGAACCAACTGAGCTATCGACTGGACTTACTTCTTTTACCTTCTGAATACGAGTCCAAAGCATTAACCAATGTTTCTTGCAGGATTTTTGTTAATTCATTTTGATTTTTGGTTTCAAAATTGTTTTATCTAGCTAAGCCTTAAAGGCTATAAAAGTTTGCTTAAGCTTTAATCTCAGTGGCGTACCTCTCGGTTAATTAACATGATGCTATATGATCCACTGAAACTCTTCATATGAGTGTAACTTTTGCCAATTAATACAAGCTAAAGTTTCGTTCAGGTAAACTAGGAGCGTGTACTTACAAAACATACGGGTTCTCCTATAATAATCGGGGGCGCTAACTTTTCTTATTAACCAATAATATATGCATCTATAATCCAAGTTGCAAAGATATATTAAAATTTAAAGCTAATTTTAAATGTATGCCCACAAACAAACACGCGTAGTTCGCGCTTACAAACGCTGAATGTGTACTTACAAATAAAATGCAAATCTCAAATGAACATAAGCCCTACAACTTTTGCCGACCTTCCCTGACACAGGGGTGACATTGGCAAAGTGAACTTTTTTTACAGTATGGGTGGTGAGCCTTATACCAACCTATAAGTCAAGGAAAAATGCATGAGTTCCAATTTTTCATTTTTCTCATGTCCACTTTTTTGTCATGCCGTTTATGGTATGTTCTGTTTTAGGTATGTGATTTTTTGTGTTGTGATGTTTGGTCTTTGTGATGTTTTGCCATTGTGAGGTATTGTCATCGTCTTGTCTTGTCTTGTATCCTGCCGCCATTCCTCTAGGGGTGGCCGGTACCTCCACACAAGTGCCTCAACTTGACTCTGTCCTTGCATACTTCTTTCATCTCATCTAATTTCATCACTCTTTTCATGCATGCTCTTCTCTTGTTTCCACTCTGTACAATCGTGATGTACCTATTTCCATGCAAGGTTCTGTCATGTGTCGTTGTGTCATGTTGACGTCACAAAGCCGACATTACGAATATTAAGAACTCATTATGAATTAATAGTTAATTACACGTGAATTGCATTCCTCTTTTCGAATTTCCCGAACGAGAAAACACTAAAAAAGCAACACATATAACCGACCCCTTCTTTTCATTGTACCGTTATCCAAGAATTACTAAATGCGAGTATGTGATACACTTGCAAGTAATAATTTGAAAAGTTAGTAAAGCGAAGGCAACTTTCTGCGCAACCCAGTCACGGCAATTAGTGGCAAAAGTTGTCAACTTGTTTACGTGTCATCAAACGACAGCGTAGTCGGGGATATCACAGAAGAAGTTGAAATAGCATTGAGGACGCATAATATATATATATGAGGATAATTTATTTAATTAAAAATTAATACATGACAAAAGAGCGCCGTTTTTTGTGTATGTCACACCTCAAGGGCCCTCCTAATCATGAATGAGTATTTTAAAAAGGTGCTGTTTGAGTGCTTTCTTAAAAATGCCAACAGATTCCGAAACCCTCACTCCGGGTGGCAGTCTGTTCCACTCCACTGGTCCCGCAAACCGGAAAGCGCGATCCCCAAAATTAGTGCATATTTGACGGCGAGGCTGCATCAACCTGACAGCTCGACACCCCGCTGACCTAAGTGTCCGCCCCCTCACACTCACCTCAACGGGGGAAAACATGTCTGCCAGATATGATGGAGCCAAACCATTTAGGGCTTTAAATACCATCAAACACACACGGTAGATCACCCTCTCAGGAAAACGAAGCCAATGTAGTTCTTTCAACAGCGGAGTGATGTGAGAGAATTTGGACATCCCGAAGATCAGTCTTGCGGCCGCATTCAAAACAGACTGAAATCTGTTCAGTTGCTTCTTTGACTGTCCGAAATAAAGTGTGGAACAATAATCAATTCGGGACATCACAAAAGCACTCACCAATGTTTTAACCACACCCGGCGGTAGACACCTCCTAATAGCCCTTATTTGGCGTAGGCCAAAAAATGAAGCGGCTATTGTTTTGTCAACCTGCTCCTCCATTGTGAGATTCCGATCCAGCATAACTCCCAAAAGTCTCACAGAGTTAGAAGGCTGGATCAAACTTCCCCCAATGGAGAGAGGTACCCCATTATCCAGGAGGTGATCGCGCCTGGATGTGGCCGACCACATAAGTTCGGTCTTGTTGGCATTGAGGATAAGGCCGTTTTGCTTCATCCACCCACCCACCTTCATGATGCAAGCAGACATCCTGCCTTTAAGGTCTTCAGTCTCATTGGGCCGACACTGAGAGTAAATCTGCCAATCATCAGCATAAGAATGAGCAGAAAGGCCGTACTTTTCGACTATACTCTCAATGTCGGCTGTGTAAAGTAAAAAAAGGACTGGACCCAGCACGGACCCCTGCGGAACCCCAGAGGTGAGTGAATAGACAGGTGAGACATCATCACAAATACGTACGTACCGCCTGCTTGCGACCTACCAGGTAGGAGGTCATCCTACATAAGCTATGCTCATCCAGGTTTCCAGGTTCCTGTCCTTCCTGTCCGACAAGCTGCTCCATGGACGATCTCTTTGCGGGAAACCAAAGAGTTGTAGACATTGCTCGTTACTGGGCCAATACGGTGTGAAGCTGACACGAAGAAGATCCAGGTTTTCATTTCTTGTTAAGGCTGATTAAACCTAACCTCACAAACATCACATGACTTTGTGATATTGGTATTGTTTTGTCATTTGATGATTTTTCATGTGCCGTTTATGGTCTGTTGTGTTTTAGGCATGTGATGTATTGTCATTACGATGTAATGTCATGTGAGGTTTTGTCATGTGATGTTCTGCCATGTGTCGTTTTGTCATGTGACGTTCTGCCATGTGTCATTTTAAAAAATAGGTTTGTGAAGAGGAATGCAATTCACCAAATTATTTTGCCTGGCCAGTTGTCTTCATTCAAAATCAGAAGCTTGTGTGTATGCAATGGCATCTGTTGAACTAGGGTCTAAGTTATGGTCAAATGGGCCAGACGTGATTTGAAGTAACGTATTCTGTTCCAAATGCGCTAGTCAAGAACAGCGATTTGACTCCTACGGCCATAGCACCGACCGTTGTCATGTGTTGTTTTGTCATTGTGTCGTTCCATCATGGAACCCACAAAATAAAATAATGAGGCTGGTGTTGTATATTGTTGACAAAATATATTTGGTTCAATTAAATTTCAAAATTAATCACAATTGCTTTTTTTTATTCAAGAAAAAAGAGAATAAACCAGAAACTAGTAAGAAGTATTCTTATCTGAAATTTAGGATCGACACTTCTGCTTTATGCTACTCTATAACGTTACCGATATCATATTACGTGTATCAGATACTGTGACGATAAATGGAATAACGTGACTTGCGCCTTTTCGAAAAGCTTTGCCAAGTTTTTCACTTCTTTTTTATAGTCTTTCAATACTTCTTATGTATTAACAGTATAAGGTTTTTTTCTGTATTTTTCCACATCGATTTTTAAACGTATAAGTAGAGAAAATGTGAAAAAAACAGGAAAGAGAAGACTGAGAAAAAAAACCTTGATCAGATAAGTAAAATTGTGTGTGTGTGGAATGTAGATGAAATGAAGAAGAAAACTTGAATGGGAGGCTTTTGATGTTTTATCATGAGATGTTTTGTCTTTGTGTTGTTTTGTCATTGTGATGTTTTGTAATGTGATGTCTTATCATGTAATGTTTTGTCATATGATGTACTGTCCCGTCGCTACCTCAAAGGTAAAAGTGCTGATTCACTGATTTGAGAAATCGTGGATAAAACATTTTATTGCATGTAACTTCTCATAGTAAGTGAACTAATTATAAAGCAGTACCTACTCATGACAAACTTCTAAACTACAAGATTTTTACATTTTTGTAATGTTTTCTCTCGTATAAAATAGGAAAAAGGTTAATTTATCTGAGAAACCCATGTTAGCTTGATATTGCACTTATTCGGTTAAACCTCTAAAGTATCAATATGATGAAGTAATGTGACGCTATGTCATGTATTGTTTTGTCTCTATGCTGATCTAACCTTTCACCGGTTGACTTAAATAAGGTATTATGCCAACGACGTTACCATGTTGAAAGCACCGGTTCCCATATATATATGTATATATCAGGCTTATTTATTTTTAATTGCACATGATAAGAGAGCGCCGTTTTTGTGTGTGTCACACCTCAAGGGCCCTCTCCGATCACGGATAAGACTTTTTGAAAAGGTGCGTCTTGAGAGCTCCGCGAAATATGCCCATAGATTTGGAGTTCTTCACTCCGGGTGGCAGTCTGTTCCACTCCACCGGACCCGCAACACAGAAAGCGCGGTCTCCAAAATTTGTACGGATCTGACGGTGCGGCTGAACCAAATTGATCGCACCATCGCCCGCAGATCTGAGTGTCTGCCTCCTCACACCCATCTCAACAGGCGAAATCATGTCAGTCAGATAAGGTGGAGCCACGCCATTGATGGCTTTATATACCATCAGACAAACACGGTAGACCACCCTCTCCGGGAAACGAAGCCAGTGTAGTTTTTTAAACAACGGAGTGATGTGAGCGAATTTGGATATCCCGAATATGAGCCTTGCTGCTGAATTTAACACGGATTGAAAGCGGTTGAAATGCTTCTTTGGCTGCCCACTATAAAGCGTTGAGCAATAATCAATCCGAGACATCACAAACGCACTCACCAGGGTCTTAACCGCATCTGACGGAAGACACTTTCTAATCGCCTTTATTTGGCGCAGTGAAAAAAAGGAGGAAGCTATTGTGATCACCGAAGATCACCGAAGTTAAGCAACATTGGGCGTGGATAGTACTTGGATGGGTTACCGCTCAGGTACACCGCGTGTCGTTGGCATCTTGGACCGGTCCGTAGACCAGTGGCAGCACTTCGGACTCGTAAATGGAAGGTTGTGGATTCGGATCCCGGCGGAGCACAAAAAAATATACCATTTATATTTCGCATGTGCTCTTCGCTGAGTTGAAAAATTCATAAACCTTTACCAAAGACCGGTCACTAAAAGTCCATCCAGCCTGACAGAAACTGGGTCTTGCTTGAGAATTGGCGCTTTCTACAGCGACGACCAAGCTGGCACAGGGCGCTTGAGGTGTGATACACACAAAAACAGAGATCACCAAATAAATCAGCCTAATTTAATTTTTTTAAATCTAAGCTACAGGATTTTCATATTTTTGTAGTGTTTTCTCTCGTAGAAAATAGGAAAAAGGTGCATTTATCGGAGAAACGCATTTTAACTACATAAATATGTCACTTATTCAGTTAAACCTTTAAAGTATCGATGTCACCATATCGACGTTATGTAAGTCATGTGACGTTATGTCATGTATTGTTTTGTCACTGTGCTGTTCTGTCCTTTCACCGGCTGACTTAAATAATGCATTATGAACTAAAATAAGTACCAAAATTGAAAAAGTTTTTAAGATCCTCGTATCACATTTATTGAGGTCGGAATAAAATTACTGCATGATTTACGTTTATTCCTTTAGTTGTCTTTACGTGGTAAAGTTTTCATTGAACAAAATAATTCTTTGTTTTCGCAAACGGAAAACTTGCGGGTTTGATTTAATTTATAGACGCCGAGAAGTTTTGTTTTGGATTTGTTTTCAAGGCAGCGCCATTCCCTGGAAAATATTCTGAAAGTTTATAGACCCCCAGTTTCCCATTGTTTATGGTACTTTTGGATTTTCCTGCAACGGGGCTCAGTTACGAGTATATTCAATTCTTCGACTGGTACAACCGACTTGTGAAATGACTGGAAACGCAACTATAGCACCTTCTCTCAGGATCAGTCTTCCTTCCACTGACCCACGCCCTGTATATCCATCCCATCCGGGGATGTGTCACAGGACTCGCATGCAAAAGTTATGTGAGATGCGAGTGGCAGAAGACCCTCCCGTGAGGAAGTGTTTACACAAAGCAAAGGAGGCTCAGAAATCACTGAAAGATTATAGCCGTAAGGGTTTAGGGCTCGAGGATTTTAAATTTACAAACAAAAATGCAAAGTGATTCTGAACATCTTAACATATGACTTAAGGCCTAGAATTCCAGATGCTACTACTATGTTAGACTGTTCGGGAGGCGTTCTCCTGACTAAGTGGCCAACCACCATAGAGGCAACTAAGCCACACAAACAGTGTAACATCTCGGTAACTGGTAAAGGGTCTTCAACTTCTATAGCTCTATGCACATATACAATGCAACGGTCGTTTGAATACTCTAACGCTACAGACAGCTTTGGTCTTTTTTATAGAAGGCATAAAGATTGTTCTCAAATCACTGAGAACTGGCGCATGCGAGACCTTACTAGAATATTAGAGCAATCTCGACCAATACAAATACATCTTTAGACTTTACAGACACAACTCACACCATTACATATTTGTAAGAATCTGTAATCTAAGTTGCAAAAATATCTCAACATTAATTCATATTAAATTCATGACCACAAACAGACGCTTGTTTGTTCGCTCTTACAAATGCTGCACGCGTACTTACAAATTAAAAACCAAACCTCACATGAACATAAGCTTTGCAGATTATGTCGAGGGGTGACATTGGTAAAGTGAACCATTTATTATAGAAAGGGTGGTCAGCCTCATACCAACCTATAAGTCAAGGGATTTATCTAATATAAGTTGCAAAGAGATGTAACATTGAGGATTCACAATAAACGCATTTTTACAAGCAGACACGTACAAGTTCATGCTTGTACATGCCACATGTGAACCTACAACATAAGAATCCAAATCTCAAATGAAAATACCTACACCCTGCAACTCTTGCCAACCTTCCCTGAAACAGGAGTGACATTAATGATAAAGTTTATAGTAAAATACTGCTCTGGCCATGTGTAAAATATTATTCTAATTTATAATCGTTAATGTTTTCCCCTTCTGGATATTCCTTTCTCGTCCTCTCTCTACCCGTCCACAATAGGCAGCACGATACCCGAGCGCTTTCTTACATCCCCACAAACTTTCGCGATAAACTGTCCCAGAATGCGCAGCTTATCGGGGACAGAACTTCCATGACTTGTGGAGCGTGCCACGACAAATCGTCCACTGACACAATGTCCATTGACAAAATCATCATAATCTTCTAAAGGCAGTGCCTTGTTGTATCAGCCATTTGTCTCTATTTGTTTTCATCCTCTTGAGATGCGAATAGGAGGAGACATCCATGAGCCGCTTCACATCCTTGAAGTATGAAGTTCTTGGGTGACTGCTAGTTCGTCTTCCCAAGATTTTGCCTTCAAAGATGTTGTTAAGAAAGGTGCTATGTCTATTTGAGTGCTCTATTAGCTTGGCTTTCCTCTTCAAAATGTGACATATAAGCTCTCTTCTCTCTTCTACGTCCCTCAACACCTCTGCGTTGGACTTATTTTTGGCCCACAATGTCTTGGACATTTTTCTCCAAATCCACATCTCGAATGCCTCCAGGCGGTCTTTTTCATATTTCTGGGCGGTCCAGGTTTTGTATACAACAGAATGCTCCAAACAAAAGCTTTTAGGAATCTCTTTTGACAAAATGGCCACCAACAAAATGTCCACCGAAAAAATGTCTATTGACTAAATTCCCATCGACAAAATATGTCAACCGACATAATATCCACGCGACAATATGTCCACCCAAAAAAAATGTCCACCGATAAAATGCCTACCGAAAAATTGTATTCAAAATCATACTGTTATGTAAATATAAATATTGAAATAAGTATGGGTAGTTATAGTGTTATGTAAATATAAATATTGAAATAAGTATGGATAGTTATAGTTATAAGAATCCTCAAAAGTATTGGTAGGTAAGATCGATAATTATGTATAAGTGTAGAATTCTCTAGGCTAAGTAGGTATTTGTTATAATTATAGGAATACTGTATTACATTTGTAGGTAGGATTTTGGTTGTATCTCTAGGTAGTACGTGAAGCGTCGAGAAGTAATAATTACTCTGGAACCGTCTGGCGACTTTAGTTCTGGATCATACTGCTCTGAAGAGTATAAAGGTGCGAATGGCCTGCAGAGCGGGCCAGTATCATAGCGACTAACAAACACATCGAAGCCATCTGATCAGTGAACCGAAACCAATGGAATAATCGAGAAAGTAGTGTGAAAATAAATTTTGTAACTGTGTAAAATAAATAACTATTGAAGAAGACCTGTGTATTTTTAATTTGAAGACAATTGAACCCTAATTACGTAACAATTGGCGTCAGGTGCGGAATTGTCAAGAAAAATTAAGATCTTCTGTCTAAAAATAAATAAAATAAATTAAATAGTGTTAAAATGAACTTTATTCAAATTGAACTTTGTGTGAACTGACTTTTGTGAAAACAAGTGTTTAAATAAATTTTTGTTAAAAGAAAAGACGCAAAAGCAAGTTGCTTATAAATTCTGGAACATCATATGGAACATAATTCTGGACATAACATAATGACTATTTTACCGCATTGAGAAAGTCATCAAATTGGACCATAGTTTTTTTATTATTGTGTGTGATTAAAAAAATAAAATAAATAAATAAAAATCTTGAAAAATATTACAAAAGAACGTTCCAGATTCATCGAGAAAAAGTTTTTGAATAACTATCCTTTGTTTACAAGTGTGTGAATGTACAATAAGTACCTACCTGTGTGTTTGAAAGACTTGAGACGAAATAAATAATTATGTACTATCAGACATTATTATGTTAAAAATATTGGTGAATTAAAAATAAATATTAAAAGACAGTACCTACCTACCAATCAGTGTAATCAGACAAATTATTATTTTTGCTAAAGTACGTATTCAAAATAACTTTATATATAAAACTCATAACCCGTATTAAATAAATTTGCAAATATTTTTGTTTTGAAGTTTGTTAAAAAAAAAAAATGGCTAAGGTGAACATCAAGGACCTCAAAGTCACTGAGCTTAAGAATGAGCTTCTGGAGAGGGACCTGGAGACCTCAGGAGGGAAGGCGGCCTTACAAGCACGCCTCATGAAAGCTCTAGAACAGTCAGGCGAAGACGCGGCATACTTTGTCATGGCATCTGGGGGAGACCGCGCCCTTGAGGAGCTGAACCTCAGCATCAATGGAAACTTGAAGGAAGGCCTCACTACCATGGAGGAGAAGATGACCAGTAACCTGACAGGACTGAAAGTGGAGATGGCTGACAACGCCAAGACCCTGGAGGAGAAGATGGCTGACAACGCCAAGACCCTGAAGGAGGACCTGACCGGGCTGGAGGAGAAGATGACCACCAACCTGAAGGAAGTGGTGACCGACCTGAAGGCGGAGATAGCGGATAGTCTCACAACCCTGAAAGGAGAAATAGAGGAGAAGATGACAACCAACCTCTCGGCCCTGAAGGGGGAAATGGAGACTCGGATGTCAAACCTGGAAGACCGTCTGCGTGCCGAGCTGGCTGACAAGTGCCAGATGGAGTCCACCAGAATCTCCCCCAAAGGCGGCCTTCACGACGAGACCGACCAGGGATGCTCAACTCCAACCAGGATCACAAGAGGGGATGATGACCCTTCCCTAGCCAAGCACAACCTCCCAACCTTCGACGGGAAGACGTCGTGGGAGGAATACTTGACCCTCTTTGAGACGGCTGCCATGATGGGAGCCTGGAGCCAGCAGAAGAAGGCTTCGGTTCTCAGCCTGTCGCTCCGAGGAGACGCTCTCAGGGTTCTGCAGGCCATACCCCTGGACAACCGTGGTGACTTTGGGCAGCTGAAGCAGCGCTTGGATATGCGCTATGGCCACAAGTGCCTGGAGCAGCTGTACAAGTCGCAGCTGAACACAAGGGTGCAGAAGCCCAACGAGAGCCTCCAGGAGTTTGAAATGGACATCGCCCGCCTGGTACGAGACGCTTACCCGACAGCCTCCGACGACATCTGTGAGAGCTTGGCAGTGGACAAGTTCCTAAATGGATTGCGGGAATGGGAGACGCAACAAGCCGTAAAACTGGCCCATCCCAAGGCTTTGAACGAGGCGCTCAGCCAAGCTCTCGAGTTTGAGGCTGTCAAACAGTCCATCAGGGGCCACGCCAGGGTTCGTGCAGTCGAGGCAGAGGAGGTCAAGCTACCTACAACCGAGGAGCTAATTGAAAAAGTGCTGGAACGTCTGAGACCTCGAAGACGAGACCCACGCTGCTGGAACTGCGGACAGCTGGGCCACCTTAGCACTAAGTGTCCCAAGCCTCAGAAACCCAGAAAACAGGCTGCGGAAAACTAGAAAGGGTTAATGGGAAGGGGCAACCGTTGACCCACGCTGGAGAGGCCCTGAAATCTGCTGCTACTGTCGCAACCGTGAGAGGAAAAGCCAGCAGCATTTTTATCAATGGCATAATAGATGGAGTAACTCGTGAACTACTGGTGGACACGGGAGCAACCAGGACAATTCTGAGACGCGACATAGTGGCACGAGGTAAGCAGATTGCACCAACAAAGTGGTCTCTGCACACCGCCACGGGAGAGTCAGCACAGGTGTATGGGGAGACGATTGCCACCTTCCAAATTGGCAGCACCACTTTTGTTCATCGGACGTTGGTGGCCAACATTGAAGAAGACGTTATATTGGGAATGGACATACTGGACAGATTTGGGTGCAGTTTAAATTTAAAGAAAGGGTCCATTAAAATTGGAAATGAAGAAGTCATCCTGCAAAGACGGAAAGAACTGGCTGCACGTGTTATCCTAGCCAAGAATACCGAAGTGAAGGGGCGATCCGAGATGATAGTGAGTGCCCGCCTGGATTCCAGTAGTACAAATGACCAAATCTGTATGATAGAACCGGAGAACATGGACAATGTTAACAAAGGAGTCATGGTGGCAAGAACAGTGATTCGCGCAAAGGAGACCATTCCTGTCAAGATCATGAATGTGAACAGCTACCCAGTTAAAATGAATGAAGGTTTTGTTTTGGGCAGATGTGAGAGGATAACTTCCATTGTGCAACAGATGACAAACATGTCATGCGAAGGAAACAAATTGTCAACACAATTGGAAGCCCTGGTCCACGACGCTTCCCAAGGTCTAACCGAGGAAAACAAACGGAGAGTGAGGAGTTTGATCTGCCGCTACCAGAACATTTTCGAGGACTCTAATGGCCGTCTGGGAAGAACCAAGGTAGTGCGACATAGCATAGACACCGGAGAAGCGAGACCAATAAAACAGGCTCCAAGAAGACTACCCTTTGCAAAGCGGGAAGAAGCTGACAAGATCATCAAAGACATGAGCAAGGATGGCATCATAGAACCATCAAGTAGCCCTTGGACATCCCCGGTGGTACTGGTGAAAAAGAAGGATGGTACCACGAGATTTTGTGTGGACTACAGACTGCTCAACGATGTTACGAAAAAGGATAGTTACCCTCTGCCAAGGATTGACGACACCTTGGACACATTGGCAGGATGCACCATTTTTTCCACATTGGACCTGAAAAGTGGCTACTGGCAAGTTGAATTGGATGCCAAAGATAAGGAGAAAACTGCATTCTCGACTGGATCTGGACTTTGGCAGTTCACCGTGATGCCATTTGGCTTATGCAATGCCCCCGCCACGTTTGAAAGGCTGATGGAGAATGTGCTGCGAGGACTATCATGGGAAACCTGCCTGGTATACTTGGATGACATAATCATCCTGGGAAAGGACTTCAACCATCAGTTGAGAAATCTGGAGCAAGTTTTCGGGCGACTACAAGACGCTGGACTGAAGCTCAACCCGAAAAAGTGTAACCTGTTCAAGAAACAAGTAAATTACCTGGGACACATAGTTTCTCAACGTGGAGTTGAAGTTGACCCTGCCAAAATCAAGGCAGTAAGAGACTGGCCCGTGCTGAAGGACAAACATGAAACTAGGAGTTTCCTGGGGCTGTGCACTTATTACAGGAGGTTTGTGCCAAGATTTGCGGACATTGCAAAACCGCTCACCAAGCTTACGGAAGAAAACACTCGCTTCCATTGGAGTGATTCCTGCGCACAAGCATTTGAAGAGCTTAAGGGAAGATTAACAAGTGCCCCCATCTTGAGCTACCCACTAAAAGATGGAAAGTTCATCCTGGATACCGACGCTAGTAATGTGGGGATAGGAGGCGTCCTTTCCCAAATACAGGATGGGCATGAGACTGTTCTGGGTTACTTCAGTAAAGTGCTTTCCAAGCCAGAACGAAATTATTGCGTGACCAGACGAGAGCTTCTTGCCGTGATAAAATCAGTGGAACACTTCCGCAAATACTTGTACGGGAGAAAATTCACACTACGGACTGATCATGCTGCACTGGTTTGGCTTCTGAAATTCAAAAACCCAGAAGGGCAAGTGGCTAGATGGATTGAAAGGCTCCAGGAGTATGATTATGACTCCGAACATAGACCTGGCACGCTTCATCGAAATGCGGATGCATTATCCAGACGACCATGCGCCAGTGACTGCAAACATTGCAGCAAGATGGAGGACAAGGTAGCAATTGTCCAAAGGACGACCACCGAAGATGAGGACTGGCAAGATGAAAAATTGGCGCAAGACCAACTGAATGATCCGGACTTGAAGTATGTGATGGAATGGGCGCGAGAAGGAGAAAGGCCAACCTGGGAAAAACTCGCCCCCTTATCACCAACTGTCAAGGCTTATTGGGCTCAATGGGGATCCATAGTGATAGAAGGAGGGTTTCTGAAACGAAAGATCGAGAAGGAAGACGGCACACTTAGAAGAAAGCAAACCCTCGTTCCGAGGAGCCGAGTACCGGAAATCCTTGGACTGCTGCATGGAGGAACTTCTGGAGGACATCTAGGCGTTAAGAAGACGCTGGAGAAAGTGAAAGAGCGATTTTACTGGATCAACTGCAGCGAAGACGTCAAAGATTGGTGTCGAAAATGTGTAACCTGTGCAACGGCCAATGGACCGCAAAGGAAAAGGCGAGTACCAATGCGTCAGTACAATGTTGGCAGCCCCTTTGAAAGAATTGCCATCGACATAGCTGGCCCATTTCCTACAACTGAGAAGGGTAACAAGTACATCATGGTGGTGATGGATTACTTCAGCAAGTGGGTGGAAGCTTACTCAATCCCTAACCAAGAGGCCGTAACCGTGACTGAAGTTCTAGTTACCGAATTTATCAGCAGGTTTGGCGTACCCCTGGAATTACATTCTGATCAGGGAAGGAACTTTGAAGCTGCTATCTTCCAGCAAATGTGTGAGCGGCTAGGGATCTACAAGACCAGGACCACTGCGCTACATCCACAGTCTGATGGAATGGTGGAAAGGATGAACCGTACCGTGGGGAGGTACTTAGCCAAAGTAGTGTCCAGCCATCAGCGGGACTGGGACCGACATCTGCCTTTGTTCTTATTGGCTTACCGGTCGGCTGTTCAGGAAACGACGAAGAAGACTCCCAGCAGCATACTGTTTGGGCGAGAAATGCGACTTCCTTGTGATCTCAAATTTGGCTGCAAACCAGGTGAAGACCTAGCCGGAGAAGACTATGTGACAGACCTTCGCAGGAGGCTGGATGACATCCATGATCAGGTCCGCATGAACATCGGGGAAGCCAGCGATCAAATGAAGGAGCGCTATGACACCAGAGCTGACAGCATGGGGTACAAAGCTGGTGACTGGGTGTGGCTTTTTGACCCCAAGAGGCGCCAAGGATACTGTCCGAAACTTCAGCGTTCCTGGGACGGGCCGTACGAGATCTTGGAGCGCATCAACGATGTGGTCTACCGCATAAAAAAGAGACCAAACGGAAAACCAAGGGTCGTGCACTACAATCGCCTCTCACCATACCTAGGCGATAATGATGACCAACCAGCCCAAAAAGTACGAAAGTGCGTCGCATCCGAAAGATCACCAGCCTTTGAGACGTTTTGGGAGAACGCGAAGGCAGGGCAGAAGTTTCGCCATGGAGTGACCACAGAAGTCCACAAGGACTTATTTGAGGTCACTAGGGACCACACACTGGCATGCAGTGTACCGGAAGATCTAGATATGTCTAGAGGAATTGCACGGGTCTTCCGATACAAATTCGGAGAACCGCAACCCTCGAGCAGCCCGCAAGGAAGAGCTCTGAGACTACCGAAGGGGCGTCAACAAGCATACTGCCTGGTTGTCCCGGATTCCAGCAACCTGGAAGAGGACTACAAGGCATTGTGGGACGGCCTTGTTGAGCTGCGTGACTACATGTTGGAGGATCAGCAGGCGCGTCTGGCAATACCGAAGATGGGTGGCAGCCGCGCTAATCGAGACTGGCGGATAATCCGGAGTATGATTGAAGCAGTGTTCTCGGGAGTCGGCATCAGCGTCATGGTGTGCTGCGAGCAAGCGCAGCCGAGAGCCAGTGGGGAGAAATCCGTGGACTGCCACTTCTTCCTGACCACAGGGTGTCGACGTGGATCAGCATGCCCCTACCTACACAGAGTCAAGACTGTTCCGGGACGAAACAGTCTAGGTGGGGGGTAGTGTTATGTAAATATAAATATTGAAATAAGTATGGGTAGTTATAGTGTTATGTAAATATAAATATTGAAATAAGTATGGATAGTTATAGTTATAAGAATCCTCAAAAGTATTGGTAGGTAAGATCGATAATTATGTATAAGTGTAGAATTCTCTAGGCTAAGTAGGTATTTGTTATAATTATAGGAATACTGTGTTACATTTGTAGGTAGGATTTTGGTTGTATCTCTAGGTAGTACGTGAAGCGTCGAGAAGTAATAATTACTCTGGAACCGTCTGGCGACTTTAGTTCTGGATCATACTGCTCTGAAGAGTATAAAGGTGCGAATGGCCTGCAGAGCGGGCCAGTATCATAGCGACTAACAAACACATCGAAGCCATCTGATCAGTGAACCGAAACCAATGGAATAATCGAGAAAGTAGTGTGAAAATAAATTTTGTAACTGTGTAAAATAAATAACTATTGAAGAAGACCTGTGTATTTTTAATTTGAAGACAATTGAACCCTAATTACGTAACAATACAACCATAAATCGTATTTCATTAAAAAAACAAAAAAAACTCTTCTTCTTCCTCTTGTTATAGATCTAGGATCTGTTTATTGTGGAACTCCCTCCTGTGATGCAGAAGACCAGGTGTTCTTCCATCTTTGGGAGGGCGACCTGGTAGACGCTGGCCGTCAGGTATCTCCTGTGCCACGACTCGGGCTATCCTTCCTTCGTTCATGCGGTCTACATGGTCCCTCGAGAACCGTCTCCTCTTCCAGCTCCTTCCTGTTCAAAATGAACTAATTTAATCAATACTTCGGTGGATTTTTTACCGGTGGACATTCTGTCGGGTTGACATTTTGTCTGTGGACATTGTGTCGTTGGACATCTTGTCGTGGAACCCTCGTGAAGTGGTTGGAGGGCGCTCTAACCTGTAGACCTAGAACCGTACTATATGTGTGGAGTACTGCAGGCTTACTGGACCGTCTAACTTTCTGCGAACTGTGCATTCGGGTAATCCCAGAATCCATAAGTTTGCAGTTGAGTCAGAATTTGTGTGAATTCATACCGTCCCCCAGTGCTTGTTTGACTTATCTACCATCAGTCTTAAGAAGAAAATTTTACACAATCTAACAAAATAAAAACACGATCATTTGTCAGCTGTTTTTAATATTTTCAAAATAAATTTTCCGTTTTCATAAGACACATTGGTCCAGTACACACACAAACATTGCTCATGCGAAATTACTTCTGTTGGAGATAAGACAAACAAGCAATAAGGTGACGATACTTCAGTATACTTCAGCCCGCTGTATAGTCTAATGGTTAACGCTACGAACCGGTATTCCAAAGTCATGGGCTCGATTTTTCTAGAAAAATCAATGAGTAAATATCTCAGTTTTGCAATTTGGTACTTACTGTCGTTACGACTGAAGTTTGACTATTCCTTCATTGATAAATTGGTATGAGGCTGCCCCCCATGCTGTAAAAACTTTGTTTATTTTTGCCAATGCCATCCCAGTTTCAGACAAAGGTGGCAGAAGTTGCAGGATTCGATCAAGAGCTCTCGGCATATACATAGTGTAAGCACTCTACCAACTGAGCTATCTTTTTCCAAGTTAACTCATTAGGGGTCTGTTGCACCAAACTCCAATCAGACGAAAATCAAAATTAAGTGTGATTTCTCCCTTTCAAGTCAAACAATTGATTGCATATACGTAAGTCAGCTGATGTGAATCATATTTCCTCTTCAAATTCCATCACATTTTTACCAACTTTCGAGAAATATTTAACCGAGGTCCTTACCAGAACTAAGCAATCAAATTTGATGTTTCAATCAAATATTGATTGGAGGTTGGTGCAACAGGCCCTTGTATTAACGCAACTTTTTTTATCATCTTAACTTTTTCAACATACTCTCATGGCACTCGGTTAACTATATTAACGTCAGTTAACAAATCGAATTAACCAAGAGTTCATGCCAAAGTGTCTCAGGTGTTTTTTTTCCTAATTAACTAGTGAAATAATGATGCTGGCGTTTGGAGTGGTGAATTAATTAATTTAAGATTAATGACTGTTTTCATCGTTTAACATTTCATTAAGTTAATTAACTAAAAGCTCAAGTAATGACGTGTACATTAAAAATTTCGTTACAGCACGCATATGCTTTCCTTAATTATTTATTTTGATAAATTTGGGCTGCCAGGGCCTAGTTTTTTTTTAGATTTGTTAAGAGAAATACAATTCGTCAACCTATTTTGCGCGGCCAGAAAAAAATATTAACATTTTCAATGAAAAATCCATTGTCATTTTTTTGAATGAATTATTGAATCATAATTACAAAATTTTATCAGTACGCTTAGTACGAGTTGCAAAACTTGAGTAATGTAAAGTTTACGGCAATTATTATTACAGAGTGATTTCTCCCAAAATCTGCCGTTTTTGTTTGTTTGAACTTGATTTTCTTCATCACTGTAACTCTTTTGCTAAGACCATAAAGTGTAAGAAACAAAAATGGCAGATTTTGGGAGAAATCACGCTTTAATATTTTCCGTAAACTTTACTTTTCTCAAGTTTTACAACTCGTACTAAGGGTACTGTTAAACCACACACACACAGCAAGTAAACACGCCTAGGCACATAATCACAAAAACACGCAGGCATGAACCTACAAATTCATTACAATACATTTGAGTAGAGATAAAATGTCTCTTCTAGTCTCTTCATAAGTTTGCAGACATTATTTCCGCCAACAGTATTTAATACCTTCGGTAACGGGCGGTGAGAGCTGCCCTTTGCCAACAGGCTTTGGCTTAGAGCAGAGGCTCCCAAAGTGGTTGAATTAGATATATTTTTGTGCACAACTTCTTCTTCTTCTTCATACACATCTATTTCTGTCTACTGCTTCACATAGGCCTCCCGCAAATCTCTCCATCCATGTCTGTCTAGCGCTTTCTGAATCCAGTCTCCAGCAAGCCTTCTTATATCATCAGACCATCTCGTGGGAGGTCTCCCTCTGCTTCTCTTATCTTTCCGAGGTCTCCACTCTACCAATCTCTTCGTCCATCTCTAGTCGGTGGTTCTAGCAACATACCCCGCAAAGGACCATTTTAGCTTTACCATCTCGCTCTTCTTGAAACAATGTTTTTTGCACTTTCAATTGGATTAGTTGCTTTGCTTTATGACGTATGTCACTCTTGTTTCTGGGAAAGAAGACAAAAGTTGCAGAGATCATGTTCTTTTAAGATAACTGTTTTATTTGTTAGTACAAGAGAGCAAAGCGTGCATTACATACTAATCTACAACGGCTAATATATCTTTGCAATTTACATTTTTTATGCAAATAGAAAAAAATTGTGAAACTTTTTATTACAACAGCTCTTAAAGCTTTTCAAAAGAAGGAGCTATTTTTAAAGTCAAAATAAGGGACTACAATTCTTGGTAAAGAGACAAAAATCTATTAGGATGAATTCAAGAAGGTTGAAAAATAGTTTTTTAGGGGTCTAAGTGGCACAATGCTTTGGGAGCCCTTGTTTGAGGTCGTTCAAGCCGACATAAACCTTCCTAAGCATCTCCTCTACGATTCAAGGAGTACTCTGTCATAGCAGACCCATCAATTCCCGTCATTGAAAACACGGACCCAATTTTGGACTCCAAGTATAACACAAAACATTTATACTCAGTCGTAACGTAAAATAAAATGAATAAAATCATTTATCGTGCAATATCGTACAATACAACCTTGACTGATAGGTTGGTATGAGGCTGACCACCCGTGCTGTAAAAATCGGTTCACTTTTGCCAATGCCACCCCGGTTCAGGGAACGGCGGCAAGAGTTGTAAGGTTTATGTTCATGTGAGGTTTTTTTTATTTGTATGCACACATGCAAAATGTGTAGGCGCGAACCTTCATGTGGCTGTCTGTGGGCATGCATTTAATATGATCCTTAAATGTCAACATATCTTTGCAGCTTAGATTATAGATTTATAGAGTAGATTGCAATATAAAATCAAACGGAAAAAAACGCAGCTAACCTTCACATAAAGTGATACTTCTTGCCTGCGTTATCCTCGAATGGGTCACATTTGGCGATTCGGGACCTATTTATTTTTCCGTTTAAGGGGGCCGGCCTCACACCAACCACTTTCATTTGAAGTGGGGGTTTCCTAGCTCCCGGAGGAGCTGGTTCTCATTTCTTGTGAAGGCTGAGTAAACCTTGGGATATACCCGTGCTCTCGGCATGGAATGCAAGCATTTGACCAACTGAGCCATCGAGCGGACTTTTTTAGTTTGGTTGTCGCTACGAAGCACTAATTCTCAAGCAAGAACCAATGTATGACTGGATGGACCTTTTATGACCGGTCTTTGGTAAACGCAATGAATTTTCCGACCCAGCAGAGAGCATTTCTAAAATAAATCAACCTCCACATCAATACAAATCTGTGGCACTTAGAGTCTCTAAAATCTATTGAGTCTCCCGCACAAGATTCGTTACAAAAATCTGTTTTCATTCCAATTTATCACGTCATGGAATCTCGGATAGCGCCTCTAGTGAGTGTTTTATTTTCATACACTTTTGTTAAAATGCTAAATATTTGTAGGGTGTGGTTGAGCCTCAATAAGTAAGACCCCATATTACAAACATTTACTAGCAAGTATGAATACAGAGCTTACGACTATTGTAACTAGGGAAATCCAAAACTAACATCCTTGTCAGTATATTCAATTATAAATAACGATACACATCGTCCCTTTGGTGCTTGTTTGTCCTATGTCCATCAGAGGTTATTTCGCATGAGCAATGTTTGCATGTGTACTGGACCAATGTGTCTCATGAAAACTGGAAATTGATTTACAAAATATTTAAAATAGCTCTGACATTATACCAGCCCAGCACCTCTTTAAGCAGGCCACTCGTTGTATGATATTAGTGACACCAGTGCGCCTACGGATCTCCTGGTTTGGAACCCTGTCTCTGAGGCTGATTCTCAGCATCCTACTTTCAATGTATCTTTGGCACGTCCTCAGTCTGTTGGCGCTATAAGGAGTGAGCCATTTTGTTTCCAAGCCATAGGTGGATATTGGAAGCACACATGACTTCACTTACGAATCTAATCTAATCTAAGTTGCGAAATATATCTAACATTACAGATTCACATTACATGCACTTTCACAAACAGACATGCACAAGTTCGCGCTCAAACATGCCGCATGTAGTCCTACAATATAAAAACCCGAATCTCACATGGACATAGACCCTGCAGCTCTTGCCGACCTTCCCTGAAACAGGGGTGACATTGGCAAAGTGAACCATTTTCTACAGCATGGGTGGTCAGCCGCATACCAACCTATAAGTCAAGGAACATACACAACAAATTACATTTTTAAAATCAACAAATAATAATATGTATAGACATCAAAGTCCTGCCAGTGTTCACTTATGGTATTGAGACAGTCACAATGTCACAAAAAAGTGCCCACAAGCTAAGAGTCACACAGAGAACAATGGAGAGAGCCATGTTGGGTGTCAGTTTGCGGGACAGACTCAGAAATGAGGACATAAGAGTCAGGACAAAGGTTTCCGATGTCATCAAGATGGCCGCAACCCTCAAGTGGCGATGGGCGGGACATGTCGCTCGCGATCCAGATGAAAAGTGGACAAAGCGACTGCTGTGCTGGTGCCCAAGGACGGCAAAGCGTGGAGTTGGGCGCCCACAGTTGCGTTGGCGCGACGATGTTCAGAGAAGTGCAGGACTTGCCTGGATGCGGATCGCTCAGGATAGAAATGAATGGAAAATGCGAGAGGAGGCCTACGTCCAGGAGTGGACGGTCAATACAGGCTGAAAAAGAAGAAGAAGAAGATGGGCATCAAAAACTAACAGAAATCAAATTCTTATTTAAAAAACCCTAGCCGCCAACATCACAGATCAACCGCCATTTCTTTCTGTCCTTAATCAGAACTGTTAACCACTGGACTACGGACCGGTCTTGTTACAGTCTTGTAACCGATTTGTCTGTAGCAAAGCTGTCTGTGCACGAGTTATCCGTGACTGATTTGTCGTGTACCCGTCTTATGTAAGTAGTATCGTTTCTCAGAATGTACTTGATTGCGTTTGTACCCTAAAAGCAGAATTCCATCGCGTGATTTGAGACAGGCCCAGGCCCGGGAGTGTATTGAAGTATTTCAGTTATTAACAGGATTAGTTATTGCCGTTACATAAAGGAGATATCAGACGCAACGCCCGAATGGATATTCACTCGAGTGAACGTTTATTTTCCGTTCATTTCATGTTCACACGAGACAGATACAGTGATAACATTCACGCAATTCCTCTGGATTGGAAATCAAGATGTCTGTTGATTGATTATTCTAATATCACATAGTTTGTGATGTTAGAATCAGTAAATCTAATTGTCGTTGCAGAATGAGTGCTTCCTGAAGGCTTTGGCTACGTTTGGAACAAAACGTCGAGAGTTGTGTAAATTAATATAGGAAAGTGAAGTTAAGATTGACTTTTTTTTTGTTGAAAAATATAAGGTACAGGAAAAATTGCACAGTTGAATTAACAGTTGAAAAGACAAGTAAATCTATCTACGAGTATATTGATTAAAAAACAAGAAATGATGATGATAAATTTGCTTAAAAAATCAGAATTGTTAAAGTTCGGTTAAAAATATAATAAAAAGTTGAAAGCATTGCAATTTTATCATTAATATATCGACGACTTAAAGGTAAAATTGAATGAGTGACATATTGAAAATTCTATTGAAAATTATTAAAAATAACATATTGAAAACATATTGAAAACTTATTGAAAATTTATTTCATACAAATTACCGATACCACTCAACTTTTTTCAGAATACAGCGTGACTATAACCAAAATTTCAAAAATTTAGATATTTTCCATGAATCATTAACAACCTTTCGCAATGAATTGAGATATTTTTCAACTCTGTCCCCTAACTCCCTCAATCAAGCTTCTTCACTTACGTAATAATCCCTCCTTTTCCTCATTCCTTTCCTCTTTACTTTTACTTTTAATTTTCTTTTCTTACACCTTGTTTCTTTTTTTTCTTTTTTGTTGCTTGACAACTTGTGTCTTTTTTGCTTTTTGTTTTATGATTTTTGTTTCGCTCTTTTTTCTTTTTATTTTCTTGTCTTTTCAATTTTCTATTATATATCAATACTAGCTCAGCATACTGATGAAATTATTATTCTATCTCTATAATTTTAAATAGAAGAAACAATTTTGGCGTATATTAATTTTAAGAACATCATTGTAATTACTTTTATAAAGCTGTAGTTTTCTCAAATAAAAAAATAAATAATATTAAGCTATCGCTAATGTGGGTTTCTCAGATGAATGCACCTTTTTCCTATTTTCTATGAGAGAAAACACTAAAAAAGTGTGACAATCCTGTAGTTCAGAAGATTATCATGAGCGTTTCTTTATAATAAATTCACTAACTGTGAGAAGTTACACCCAGTAAAATGATTATTCCATAATTTCTCAAAAATGTGAATCAACACTTATTAAATTTTAACTTTATGTTGGCGACATCATAATAAAAAATACAATTTGTAAATATTCACTCAAAGGATACATATATCTGAGTGATTTGTCTTATATTGGCTTAGTAGGATGAAATATCATGTTGCGGTGCTGGGCACTTCTTGGCTGATTAGCAGACGTTGCGTGCCTTGTAATTGAAAGCATAATATTTCTCTGATCATCCATCAAGGCAGCCAGAAGCGGGGAAGCTACGCGGAACAGGTGATTGGGAGCGCCTATCGACTCACGGCGATCGATATCAAAGTTACGATGAGCAGCAACGAACTAGAACAACGTAGATAAGGAATACGCTTCACTTAAGCGCTACGCTTAAACGCTACGCTTAAACGCTACGCTAAAACGCTACGCTTAAACGCTTAGCATAAACGCTACGCTTCTACGCTACGCTTTCACGCTACTAGCTCCTTGCCGCGTTTTCCCTAAGGGTTTGCATGTGGCAAGTGAAACCATTTTGTTTTTACATAATTTTATGTTATTTTTCTAAATAACAAAGAAATTATATTCCTGAAGTGTGTGCAGTATAAATCGTGAGCCGAACAGAGCCGAACGGTCACGGAAACACCGAAAGGTCACGGAAGCAGCCGGACTGCGCGTGCGATCTCATCGGGCCGTCCATTATCTCTCGTCAGTTCTCGGCAACCTGTGAGCAGGGTCAGACGTCGGCGACCAAGCACCAAGCGGTGCAAGGGGGAGCATTTCAATGGAGCTCCCTCCCCCTTCTACTTGGATTTACTTCCAGCAAAGGAATCCGCCTTGTGAACCAGAGACGGGTGCATAGGAGCGCCCACCCAGGGTCTCAAACATGTGGAGGCGTCAGCCTCGTGGGCTGCCGCTGCCTGGGGCGTTGCCCCATGCTCTTAGTTCGGAACTCCAGTCAACAGAAGAGTGATGTGAAGTGACGTGTAGGCTTTCTGAAACAGGTCTGGCCATTTATTGTTTCCCTTCTTAAGTGTTAAATAAACCTATTGTTGTTTCCTTTAAATCATGTTTTAATTTACAACCTTTCCCAAGATTGAACATGGCAATACCAGAGAATGAGATTCCACGCCTTGAGAGAAGTTGATGATAGCTAGCCGGGAGTATTCAAGTATATTGGAACCTCTCCGCAGGTACACATTTTATCATAACAATAAGGAAGGCTGCCTAACGCCAACATTTTTAGTTGAAGTGGGGGCTGACTTACCTGATAAATGAAATAGGTCCCGAATCACTTCGGAGATAACGCAGACTGGAAGTTACGCTGTATGTGAAGCTTAGTTGCGGGTTTTTTTCGCTTCTCTTTTTAATCAATCGACTTTGCTGGAGCTCTGGCCACCCCCGGGCGGAAAAGCGACAAGCTTGCATTGGTATTTTGATATTGTTGCTTGGCAGTCAATACATACCACATCGGCTTTGATGTTGCCTGCACCGCAACCAGCTCTCGTATCGCTCCACTTTGAATACTCGGAAAATTATTCACCACAAACCAGTGGTGTTTAGGATATAAAATTTTCGGATATGAATACGGATATTGTAATAATCTCATTTCTCTTTCGGATAAGGATATACATTATTCCGAATAGTTTCGGTTACAATTGATTGTTGCGAATATTTAGGATGTTGTGTGGTTTTGAAGTTGTGTTAGTGTAATAATAATATAATCTCTCTAGAAGTGAGTATACGCTTCGGTAACAATTTTTATTCGATAATAATTTGTATTTTCTCGAGATTGGTTGAATCGAATGTTCTGATGAAATCTATCATGGTAGTAGGTAGCGATTCTCCATGTTACGAGAATTATCTTTATTTTTAGTATAAATTAAGGACTGAAATTCTATGTAGTTTTAGAAATATATCAACCGTTGAACTATACTGTGCAAATGTAAGTCTGAACCGAGAGTGATAAAATAAATTGTGCAAAATAAAGAAACTGTAGTTTTTATTAAATAGAAGCGCGTTAAAAAATATCAAGATTCCTTGTTATAACAGCACAGTGACAAAACAACACATGACAAAACATCACATGACGTAACATCACTATCGTCAACGACGATACCATGTTGAAAGCACCGGTTCTCATCAGATCACCGAAGTTAAGCAACATTGGGCGCGGATGCTACCTGAATGGGTGACCGCTAGATACACCGCGTGTTGTTGGCATTTCTTGGACCGGTCCGTAGTCCAGTGGCAACATTATGGACTCGTAAATGGAAGGTTGTGGATTCGAATCCACGAATTTTATATTTCCAAATGTGCTCTTCGCTGGGTTGAAGAATTCATAAACCTTTACCAAAGACCGGTCACTGAAAGGTCCATCCAACCTTACAACAACTGGGTCTTGCTTGAGAATTGGCGCTTTCTACAGCGACGACCAAGCTCGCAGAGTGCTCTTGAGGTGTGATACACACACAAACAGCGCTCACCAAATAAATAATCCTTATATTATAAATATATATATATTATACTATCACAAAAAATCCAGAAAATACATCATATGACAAAAATTTACATACCTAAAACAAAACAGACCATAAACGGCACATGAAAAACTTCACATGGGTAAAACATAAGCACATTTGTCGGTGTTATGGCCGAGGGGGCCAAGTGGGCTGATCTTTCTAGCGTGTTTGGAATAGAACAATGTTGGTTCGATCCCCGCCTGGGTCATTTGACCATAACATTGACCCTGGTTTAACAGATTCTATTGGGTAATTATTAATTAATAATTCATTATAATAGACAAGAATGAATTATTAATTGATGATATTAATACCTGTTTCTGGCCAGGCAGAATAAGTTGGGGAATTGCATTCCTCTTCACAAATCTATTTAAAAAAAAAGGTTTCATTTAGAATCTGCTTGTATGTAAAAAAAATATATCGGATATTTTTTATATCGGATATCCGATAGTTTCTGTTACCGATTCGGATATCCTTAACATCCCCAAACGTTGAAAATCGCGTGCCTGGTATACCAGTATGTAAAGTATACAATTTTATAATTCAACTCAATCAAAACGTTTACCAAAAAACGTATCCAAAACAAAATAGCACAAATAGTGAGTGTTTAGTTTTCCATATACATTAAGAAGACCGTTTTGGTTGCGTTTTTTGTGAGTTCTAGGGGAACAGGTATTTTTTTAATCTCTAAAAGCTCTCAGGGTATAAAACAATATTTTATGCTCATAAATGGTTCTTGATGTTTTTTTTCTCGTCTCTATTTTGTACTCTGACTACGCCACTGTAATACCAATAGAAATAAAAAACTGGTATATTTTTTTATGAAAAGTTTTTTTATAAAATTACGAGCTGTACCCGGCCACCCCGTGTGGTGATTCGTCATACTCTTTGTACTGTATCATACCAATATCAAGGGGTGACCAGTATCTCTGCAGATGCGTCTCCACTGTGTTGTATCTTTGCACAATGGTTTTAGTCTAAAAAAATCCCAGTCACAAGGTGAAAATATTTTCAGCATATTTCTGTCAGTCCGTAGTTCAGTGGTAACACTTCGGACTCGTAAATGGAAGGTTGTGGATTCGAATCCCGGCGGAGCACAAAAAATATACCATTTATATTTTCAAATTTGCTCTTCGCTGGGTTGAAAAATTCATAAACCTTTACCAATGACCGGTCACCAAAGATCCATCCAGCCTTACAGCAACTAGGTCTTGCTTGTGAATTGGCGCTTTGTAGCGACGACGACTAAGCTCGTAAAAAGGTCGATAGCTAAATTGGTAGAATGTTTACATTCCATGCCGAGAGCAAGGATTCGATCTCAAGGTTTATTCAGCCTTCAAAAGAAATGAGAACCAACACCCCCGGGAGCTGGGAAACCCCCACTTCAACTGAAAGTGGTTGGTGTGAGGCCGGCCCCCTTACCCGTAAAAATAAATAGGTCCCAAATTGCCACATGCGACCCCTTCGGGGATAACGCAGGCAAGAAGTTTCACTTTATGTCTAGCTTAGTTATAGGTTGACTTATAGGTTGGTATGAGGCTGACCACCCATACTGTAAAAAATGGTTCACTTTGCTAATGTCACCCCTGTTTCAGGGAAGGTCGGCAAAAGTTGTGGGGCTTATGTTCATTTGAGGTTTGGATTTTATTTGTAAGTACACATTCAGCATTTGTAAGCGCGAACTACACTTGTTGGTTTGTGGGCTTACATCTGAGAGCTTTAAATGAATATATCCTTGCAACTTAGATTATAGATTATTATAGATAGTTGCGTTTTTTTTTACATTCGTTAATGATGTTTTGTCTTGTGATGTACTGTCATTGTGATGTTATGTCTTTCTGTCACTGTGTCGTTCTATCATGGCACCAGACTCAAAACTTTCCTGCATTTATGAAAGCTTTATTTTCTCTTCTATTTCTTTTATTTCCACTTTTTCTACGTCAGTTAAGCGAGTGTACCTAACAAGACTAACGTCATGTGAATGGGTGAACCTTTTCCCACCCCTGACCGGTCTTTTTTCTTAATCCGAGAGGGTCCACGCACCCCCTCTCGTTACTCAAACTCACTTTTAATGGGAGAACTTGGACCTCGGCGAGAAAACACACTTTTTCGCTTTCTAATGACAATAAATACACAGTGTGTGTTTATTTGCAAGAAAGGTTCCCAATTTTTTTGCAACCTAGACCACTTAAAGGTTTGTATTTTTTGTATCGTAATCCGCCAAAAAAACAGCATGGTTAATTTTCAATGGATTATGCACAAATTTGATATTAGAATATTTTTCTTAATGGAAAAACGTCACACTTGTATGTTTTTTAACAACCAATAAAGTCCCTAGAAACCCGGTTAAAAGTCAGTGAGGTTTATCTATAAATAAATAGATGTTTGGTTCTTGCAAGGATAAAAGTATGATCAAGATAACTTGAGTGCTGGATAAAATAATCTGTCAAGTAAGAATTCAACATTGATAGAGACTGATCCTAATTTTTACTATTAAATAAGGAATAAAACTCTCAGTAGCGGAGGAATCAACAAACCGTTGTATTGTCAACTTACTCTGTATCCGACCCGAACATAAATTGTGTAAAATAAATTACCGCAAGAAAAAACGCAACTTTGCTACACAAACAGTGTAAATTCTTGCATGCGTTATCCCTTAAGGCTTAAAGGGTCGCAGGTGGAGATTCGGGACCTATTTATTTTTACGGGTAAGCAGGTGGTTTCTCATTTCTTGTGAAGGCTGAGAACAACTTGCCTATATTTATTTTGGGTTTTAATTATAAAGAATTTGCGTAAAATCATAAAAATTCATAGACCCCCACATTGACCCCAGGGCTGGAAGTCTCATCACCACGGTAATTCTTACCTACCGAATATTGGTAACATTTGTATGAAGACCTGTCAATCCAAGATGGCCGCAAGTGAACAGCTGATTAGTCTTCTTATCTAATCTAATGTAAGTTGCAAAGACATTGGAGATTTACATTACATGCATTTTCACAACCAGACACGTGCAAGTTCGCGCTTGCACATGCCGCGTGAGAACCTACAACACAAAAACCAAATCTCAAATGGACAAACACCCTGCAACTCTTGCCGTCCTTCCCTGTAACAGGGGTGACATTGGCAAAGTGAACCATTTTTACAGCATGGGTGGTCAGCCGCATACTAACTTATTCGTCAACGAACAATAGTATTCATACAAATATTACCGATATTCGGTAGGTAAGAATTACCGTGGTGATGAGACTTCCAGCCCTGGGGGTCTTTGTAAAAGACTTTGGGAATGACTGATTTAGGAGGAGAAAAGCTATCCGAATCTGGGGGTTCTTTCCTAATGGAGCATGCGAGCTAGTAAGCCTTATTAATTACTTTACGTGTGATCAACTAAGGCAAAACATTAATTAATTATTTATACACGACGCTCCCCGTGTTTTTAGACGTAAATATATATAATCTGATTATCCTACACCTTCAAGCTTTGAATAAAGTAAACAAGAAAAAAAACATGTAATAATCATTTTGTCGGCAGAGGCAAAAACGCAACGCAACTAAGCTACACATATAGTGTAACTTCTTGCCGCGTTATCCCCGAAGGGGTCGCATGTGGCGAGTTGAACCTATTTATTTTTACAGGTAAGGGGGCCGGCCTTACGCCAACCACTTCAGTTGAAGTGGGGGTTTCCCAGCTCCCGAGGGGCTGGTACTCATTTCTTGTGAAGGCTGAGTAAACCTTGCCGGTATTTTTATTATGGGGTTTGAAATAAACACCGAAATAGGAAATCATTTCTGACACCCTCCTCGGTGGGATTCGAACCCGCGCTCACGGGGTAGAATGCGAGCACTCTACCAACTGAGCTATCGACCGGACCAGACATGGCAGACATGTTGTGTTATGTTATTTTTCTGAATAACATGGAGGTGACATTCCTAAAGTGTGTGCAGTGTGTGTCGTAGGCCGAACGGAGCCGACCAGTCTCGGAAGCGGCCGAGCTGCGCGGTGTGATCTTGTCGGGCCGTCGATTGTCTCTCGGCAGTTCTCGGCAAGATGTGAGCAGGGTCAGACGTCGGTGACCAAGCACCAAACGGTGCGAGGGGGAGCATTTCAATGGAGCTTTCTTACTTTCTACTTGGATTTACTGCCAGCAAAGGAATCCGCCTTGTGGGCCAGAGACGGGTGCATGGGAGCGCCCACCCAGGGGCTCAAATGTGTGGAGGCGTCAGCCTCGTGGGCTGCCGCTGCCCCAGGCCCTTAGTTCGGAAATCCAGTCAACAGAAGAGTGATGTGAAGTGACGTGTGGGCTTTCTGAAGCAGGTCTGGCCATTTATTGTTTCCCATTTCCAGTCCCTTATTAAGTGTTAAATAAATCTATTGTTGTTTCATTTAAATCATGTTTCAATATACAACCCTTCCCAAAGTATTAAGTAAGCAACACAAATAAAGAACCCTACGCCCTGAGAGTGATGCCGATGGAGCTAGCCGGAGTGAGTATCCTGTAGGTACATTCTGGAGGTACCTTTCAATTAAAAACCTAACAGTTGGTAAAATGTAAAGCGTGTCACGACAAAATGGTTAAAAAAAGGTCATACACCTCGTTTCCATGGATAAATTAGTCATACGACAGTTTATCCACACGACTTTTCGATCGACGACATTTCGGGCACGCACAATATAGTTCCACAAAGCGTTCAAAGGTTACTGAATACGTCGTAACATATTAAGTTAACATGGGTTTCTCAGATAAATGCACCTTTTTCTCAATTTTGCACGAGAAGAAACACTACAAAAGTATGAAATCCAGTAGTTTAGAAGTTTGTCATGAGCACTTACTTATAATTAATTTACTTACTATGAAAAGTTAAGCACAATAAAATGTTTTTTCTACGACTCCTCAAATCAGTGAATGAGCATTTATTCAGTTTTACCTTTATAATGACAATTTGTTGATATGAATTTAGAACAAAGAACATGACACAAAATTTTATGGCTGTAATTTATGAGTATTT